>VSWD01000003.1:26809607-27409607 GCA_033119305.1 Pinctada imbricata | reverse complement strand
ATTTTAAAGAAGATTGAATTTGGCCGTGATTCATCTAGTGATTAATTCTCAGAGAAGTCCGTTTATTGCATGTAAATTATGTGTGAACTTAACCTATAAACTTCATGATGAAGTATATTTTATATATTAAGAAAAAGTGTAAAAAAAGACTTTATTTATTACATAATCAAAATACACGTAACATACTCATTCTGAACAAGAGAAAAAATGCTGAATTACTTACAAAGTACTAACTTCTTTCCTTTTATTATAATAATTTAATTAAGAATATCCTGACGGCAATCTCAACAAAAAAGAAAGGAAGAGATCTCCAACAACACTAGGTTGCAGCACCCACAGTAAAACCCCAAAACACCCAATGCAGAAAACACAGAACAGACCCCCAACGAAAGAGACGCAAAAGGGACAAGGAACACCAACTCACACCATAGAAACATTAAACATAAAAGACCACACATAAACCAACGAGACCAATGGGCAACCGGTGCCGACTTCGGACGGCCATCTGCCACGTTAATAGCAGACGGTGTGGTTATTCTGGATTACGTGCGCACGACCCTCCCACTATTCCGATTTCCCAGAGATCTCAAGGAACGCACAGTTTTGGTGTAAAACAACCTCCTCACTCTTAGATGACCACATACAAACAAGACCGTAAAACACAGGAGGTCCAAGCAACACTGATGAATATGTAAATGGATATAAAAAGATGACGTGCGTAATACAGTCCGTGTTCTGCCGGCTGTAGCGAGCTCATATATGTTATCACCCGATCAGTCCGACTGACATTCCAAGAGGACAGGTGGTCGGGCCCTGTCTTCTCTAAAGAGGTTTGGACAGGGCCCGTTATGGAGTCCTGTCGTCACAGTCAGTCAGAGTGCAAGTCTTAAGAATGCGCTTGTTCAAGACTGTCGATTGGTCAAGTACCAAGCTTAGTGTCAGTCTGGTGACATTAGGATCGTATCCACGGTATAAAAGGCGTTTGATGACTCTGAAGCATTTCCGATAGTTATGCTGTCTACATTTGATCCTTCTTATTTTGTTAACTATGTCACCATAAAATGCAGGTTGTGAAATACCTAAAGTAATATACTCTGTTGCTTTTATGGGTCCGAATTTCAAAAGAATTTGAACATAATTTTGGTAAATTTTCCAGAAAATCTTTACTAGTTTGTAAAAGCGATAACCTTGACCTAAAAGTTTCTTTGTAATTTGTAAATTTCTACAATGAAAATCCAAAACATCAGTACATGCTCTAGCATACCGGATGAGTTGCGAAATGTAGATACCATATGACGGTAATCTAGGAGTATCACCGTCAAGCCAGGGAAAATTTATGATGTTGAATCCAAAATCATTTCATAATGAATAACAATGAACACTCTATATCCACAAATTTTCGGCCAATCGGCTTTTTTTTTCAAGTGAAAAAGCACGAATACTAAAGAAATCTACGTAAAATCCATATCTGCTGGTAAACAAAGCCCAGCGTAAAATGAATAAGGTATGACGTCACACATAGCAATCAACAATGCTTAAAGCGCTAAAACGACGTTACATGAAACTGCTAAATCTGCGTACCGTTATCGAACGTAAATAAGTTAGAAAAGAGTTCATCTAAGTTGTACCGTTAATAAAATAATAAGATTCATGATTAACAAATAGAAATTCAGGAGGTTAGAGACTGGCACGTCCCCCACCGCCATCCTTTCTTACATCTATTAAACTATCTAGCAAGTCATATGAAATAAAGTGACAAGATACATGTATGAACTATGAATATGAAAACTTGTCTAGATCCAAATATACAGAAAATCGATAATAGAACAAATAAATAGATGACTAAATAAACGAAAAAGTCAACAAATAAATGAAATGAAAAATAATAATAATAATAATTTTAATTATAAAATTAAAAAAAAAGAAAATAGATAAGTAAATAATTAATTAAATAAATAAATAAATAACAAAATAAATAAATAAGTGAACAAAATAAATAGATAAATAAATAAACAAAATGGATGAATAAATAAATAGATAAATAAAAAGGGGGGTGTTGCCGAACCCATACCGAATAAAAGACGTGAAGACAAAATGAACCCTTTAGAATGTCAAGACAACCATAGATATAAAATGACACTTACACACTCTCACTTACGCTAGCACTTGCGTGAATAAATTCTTTTTCATGTGTGCTTAAAAATAAATCTGCAACAAGAGGCGCACAATTTGTACCCATAGGAATCCCTACAACCTGCTTGTAGAGATTCTCACCAAATCTGACATAAATGTTGTCCAAGAGGAAGGACAAGGCACTACACAGGTCGCTACATGTCCATGATTTGTATGATTTGTATTCTGTAGCGGAAAAGAAACCCTTTGATTCAGATGTACAAATATAAGTTTTCCCCTCTCGATTATAGCACCATTAAATGAGTTTGAACAATTGATCGTTAATCTTGTCGCGAGGAAGCGTGGTGTACATATTTGAAAAGTCGTATGAAGAAATCGTATTGGCTTGAAAATTACAAGATTTTTATTTTACATCCCCTGAATTTTTAACAGACCAAAATGAATTTACATCATTCCTGTTTAGAACAGTTTCACAATATTTTGCAACATGTTCTATTACCGCCGTGAGGGCTGACGTCAGATTTATAGGCAAACATGTAATTGAGCAGTTGCTAGAATTAGCAATGTACAAATGTATCTCAATTTGTAAGGAGATTTGTGCAGTTTTGGTATGCAGTATATTGTAGGAATATCCGATCTAGAAATAGGGATGTTGAATGACGAAATTTCACTGCTATGTTTAGGCCTTTCAACTAAATTTTCAAATCAAAGAATATTCCTTTAAAAGTGCATCACGACATTTGAATCTGTGTCTGGAGAGCATTAAAGAAATTTAATTTGATAAAGACATGCGAATTTTCGAAAATAGATTGATTTTAAATACCAAATTCTAAATAAAATCTGCTTAAGAAGGGAAACAATTCAAACTGTGCTATTTGACAAACACTTTGTTCCCGGGACACCTCTTGATTTATCGAGTTTAACGGGTCCCTTTAAATTGTGAAACGCACAAGAAAAGAAATGAAAAGTAACGAAACGAAATAGTTTTTATACGCCCGTCATTTGACGGGACGTATTATGGTATGGCGAAGTCCGTCCGTCTGTCCGTCTGTCCGTCTGTCCGTCCGTCCGTCTGTCCGTCTGTCCGTCCGCCTATGGAACGCAATAACTTGAATACGCGTCAACGGATTTTTATGAAATTTATACATAGTGATCAGTCTGTGGAGAGGAAGCCGCCTTTCGATTTTCAGGTTCATCCGATTTGTCGTTACAGAGTTATGGGACTTAGATTTTTAAAATACAGTGAAAATATACTAAAATATTTAAAAATTATTTAAAAAACTATTTCTGGTAGAAATGTTTTGAAATTTGGTATACTTCAAGTAGAAAGGATGTTCTTTGACATATGTAACGGGTTTTTAATTTTTTGGTCGCATAACCGAGATATTGTGTGTAATGGATAGGGGGGTTGGGTTATATGCACATACATTTTAAGCTAAGGGCAAAATATAGGCGCATGGAACGCAATTACTTGAATATGCGTCAACGGATTTTCATGATATTCATACATTATGATTGGACTGTGGAGAGGAAGCCGCCTTTCGATTTTCAGGTTCATTCGATATGTCGTTACAGAGTTATGGGACTTAGATATTTTAAAATACAGTGAAAATATACTAAAATAGTTAAAAATTATTTAAAAATCTATTTCTGGTCGAAATGTTTTGAAATTTTGTATACTTAAGGTAGAAAGGATGCTCTTTGACATATGTAACGGGTTTTTAATTTTTTGGTCGCATAAGCGAGATATTGTGTGTAATAGGAAGGGGGGGGGGTTATATGCACATACATGTTAAGCTATGGGCAAAATATAGGCGCATGGAACGCAATAACTTGAATATGCGTCAACGGATTTTCATGATATTCATACATTTTGATTGGACTGTGGAGAGGAAGCCGCCTTTCGATTTCAGGTTCATTCGATATGTCGTTACAGAGTTATGGGACTTAGATATTTTAAAATACAGTGAAAATATACTAAAATAGTTAAAGATTATTTAAAAATCTATTTCTGGTTGAAATGTTTTGAAATTTTGTATACTTCAAGTAGAAAGGATGTTCTTTCACATATATAAGGGGTTCTTGAATTTTTTGTCACATAATCCAGAAATTATGTGTAATGGGGGGGGGGGGGGTTATATGCACATACATGTTAAGCTAAGGGCAAAATATAGGTGCATGGAACGCAATAACTTGAATATGTGTCAACATTTTCATGATATTTGTACATTTTGATCAGACTTTGAAGAGGAAGCCGCCTTTCGATTTTAAGCTAGGTTCATCCAATTTGTCCTTATGGAGTTATGGGACTTAGATATTATGGTGTTGTGAAAAAAATCCCAACGGGCGTATCTTGCTGCGTGAGCGTAGGCTTTAATTTCTTTGGCAAAGAAATTGTTTAATTTGAAATTCAAAACGTAGACAAGCATGAAAAGTAACCGGATTATTTACATGAATACGTTCGGGAATGATATCCATGAGTTCAACCTACATGCGTACTGTAAATAATTTGAAAGGGCCGGTACATTTTTTGTCAAGTTTTGTTTTAAGCCCAGGAATACCATGAATGGGATCCGGATTCTCCTCAAGATACTTTGATACGACTAACGAAGTTCCCTGGCCTCAACTCGAGATGCGTAACGGAAAAAAGGTTACGCCGACCAAGCGCGTCGTAGAATTCAAAGAATACATGTAGGTCGTTGATGTTCATTTGCTCGAAAATTTCATGAATTTTTTGCTTTGTTCCCATAAAATTACTTAAACAAGACCAAGGTTGGATGGACCCCCCCCCCCCAATACGTAACATTAAACATTAACGGATAAAACAGTTATGACGACCGAACAGAGCTCTTTTAGAAATAAGGACAAGCTCAGTGATAGTTTAGCTTTGAAATTTGTATAATTATATTTATGACATATTGATTCGTTCAAATGACAAAGTTGAAGACAAAAAATAAGACATCGAATGAAAAATTATGTGCGGCGAGCGAAGCAAAAAGTGTAGAGATTAAGTCTGAATCATAACTTTTGGTGAAACGGGGGGGGGGGGGGGCGTGCCCCCCCCCCCACCCTCTAATTCCGCCACTTGGTTTGATTTTTTATTCATTTATATTTCTTCTTTTTTTTCTTTCGCGTTTTGTACTCATACATCCTTTATTTATCAATTACAGCTAGATTATTTGTAGAGTTAATCTATTATCAGGAAAGCCGTTACAAATGTACATATACTTTGATGTCATTTCGTTTACAAATAACCATTCACATTAAAAACCAAATTTCGGTGCGGTTTTTTTTTTGGGGGGGTGTATGTATTACAAGACAGCTAGATACATTTTTTTCTACATATTTCTATCCCCTCCTCTTCCTCCAGATATTTCTCCTATTCTGTCAAATTAAATTACATCTTTTAAGGGTCAACACTTAACAGTGTCGGTATAGCATGTTTATTTCTCATGACTGTTAAAACGCAGAAGTCTCTGAAAAATAATCAAAGAGGTGAAAATAAACAAAGAACTAAACGACCCCCAGATATAGCAAATCCAGTCTTCAATTCAGTTTAGTAGGGAAAAAAGGTTACAAAAAATCTTTCGATTTTTTTTTGCGTTTTGTTTTTATTTGTTTCAATTTGTTTTGTTTTGTTTTGTTTTTTGTTTTTTTTTTTTTAAGATACAGTCTCCCTGAAAAAAAATAAATTTAATTGAAAACGTAAATTATATTCCCAAGGGTCTAGATTGAGGAAAAAATGAGCAATAAGTTTTATTTGACAATATGCAGTAACGACCTTTGTATTATATCTCTTGTAAAAACGATATACCTTGTAGGTGGCGCCAGTGGAATGAATTAGAGCTTCGCACCCCAAATTCGAAATGATGTTTTCAAACGGCTATAACTGCGAATGTATGCATTAGATTCGTCTGAAAATTTGAATTTATACAAATGTAAACTTTCATATGAAAAGAAAGATTTTGCATTATAAAATTTTGTAAAATTAATTAATGTTCAGGGACACCGTACCTTTAAAATGAAAGGCACCGAGTCCCATATGCCTTGAGAAAATAAATATATATAAATAAGTAAAACCTGATTCTTTTTCAGAGAAAGTGTATTTCAACATTAAGCCTTTAAATGTATCAATTAAAGCACATTTGAGGTGCTGCAGTAATTATTGTAGTACAATATCACCATTCAGAGTGTAAATGATATAATTCTGCGTAACCGATTGATAATCGATAAAATCGCACCGGATAACCAACCGTTTGTAATCGATGATCTATTATGAAGGTTCAGTTAATTCTTTATTGTCATACTTATGATTTTGAAATAAAAATCTGGAAAAGTCTCTTCGTTTTTGCAAATATCACGGCGAATGGGATGGGGGTGGTTCAGACTACCCCCTCCCCAACCCAATACACTCTAGAGCCGCGCTCGCAAATTTTGGTGACATGTTTTGAGTATAAGTTTATTCAATTCAAACTGATAAAGATGTATATAGCGTTCTTTAAATCTATAAAGTATTGAAACAAGAAAATATAACAAAATGAATGTTAGAAAAAGACAATGGCTATCATGTATATTCGCAGATTTTATCATTTATCGCAGGGGATAGAACGGGGTGTTACGCCCTACATCTTTAATTAGCAAAGGGTTGAATTACAAAACAATTTCATTTTGATCAGAAGATTTGTAACATTGAAATATTTTCAAATACTATAACACATTATGGGATGTTTGCACCGTAAAATCAGTATTTGCCGTCCGCAAACATTACGTCAGCATCTACTGTCCGCGCAACTCACATATCACAAAAAGATGAAGTTTTTTTTTTCTTCTTCGTCGGCAAATGTTCTGATTAAAATTCATATAGGGGATAAATCTCGAAGTCTTGCAACTAACAGTGTAAGCCTGTACGACCAATACTTTTTATTATTTTTTTTTTTTAATTTATTATTATCATTTTTTTTTAATTGTCTCGCTAGTTTCCGATGACTATTGATGCTGTCTTCGTTATGCATACTTATCGACACATTTCGTGTATTTTTTTTAATATTATGTCAATGACATTTATCTAGATACATACATGTATATCTGCCAATTTTATTTTTAATGTTTATTTTTCGTTTGCACACCTTTTGTCATCATTTTCCCATTTATATACGTAGAGCTCCTCGTTTAATTTTAACGAAATCGGTCACAGTTACAGGATGTATGACTAGATTAAAACTTGTCATTTAGTTTTGTTTGATGGCCTTTCTTTAAACACAGCTGAAATGTAGATACTACAATACGCACTGGTTCCCGCGGCACATGGTAGGAGAATACAAGGGAAAATATTACCACTTTTTGATCGTAAACGAATGATTTAACGGTAAAATTTATAACTTTTTTTCGTTTCATTTCGTTTCTTTTCATTTCGTTTTTTATTTTAACGGCCCCGAGTTTTACAGAAATTATCAAGGAGTTACCTCCCTTCAAATGTTTTACCACAAGGAAAAAAATTTTTCGGTCTAAAAATCGAATGTGCAAATTTGTGCTATCTTTCTTTGTCCATTTATTGTTTTAAGTACATGAAACAAATCAAAGAATTGTGCTTAATCATACCAACTTTGTCCAACAACCAAAAAGACATAAATAAATAAGAAATTTCATGATTCGAAGTGATTTTTGACCATTATGTTTATGAAGAAGCTCGAAATGTCCCGATGTCTGACACTTAGGGTACGAGTTGTCGTTACTCTCAGTCGAAACCTAGCGGTCGTTGAAAGGCGTACTATGTTTGCTCAAAATGTTGGGGACACTTTCATTGCTTTTGATATAAGTACTTATACTTATACTTGTAACAAATAAGAGGAGGCTCTGAATTCTTAAAATATTGAGGAATAATACTTTGTACACGATGATCCCGAAAAATATTAGAGATGTTAAGAAGCTCGAAACTTTTGTTAATAAATTGAATTTTTGTGAATCGTTTTTAGGGGATGTTTTAAACAACTGGATAAAGTTTATTCTGTGCGATTGCAACAATGATATTTAGTCTGAATCAATCACTATCTCTTAAGAATGCAACCAGTGCTTCATCAAAGATAGATTTCAAATGAACTGCTGGAACTGATGAGATCGTTGAGGGTACGGTGTAATCTAGGTCTATTCTGAGTTTTCGGTTTCGTCGTCTCCCGTGAGACCTATGTTTCCTTTTAGTGTTTGGGAGGATTGAAAATACATCAATATTAGTTGAAGTCGAAGAAATGTTTCCTTGTCCATAAATTTTATCGTTTAAACCAAGGGGGTCCGCAGTATGGAGTTTCGTGATCCAGGCAAGTTCAGCTTATAGTCGGGGTTGTTTTTTTTTTAATTAACGTTTAACTTAGGGGATAAACGTACTGTGTTTTGTAGTTCCGACGGGTATATGTTAGATATACTGTTGGAAACGCGGCCTCGATGGTATAACGTATGTTTCCAACAGTCTATCCAACATATACCTGTCGGAACCACAAAACACAGTACGTTTATCCCTATTCTAATTTTTGTGACATATCTGAACTTTTATACCCCTCAGAGGGTCTCAAGCATCGCTTTACAGGTGTCGTTGCTACGGAGGACTAACAACGACCAACAGAAATTATTGCGCTGCAAAATATAAAATACAACTGCTTCGTATTAACTACAATGGCGACAAATCAAAGTGTTATCAATAACAAACTTACTTGCTCTGTTGTTTACATGTGGAGAACGCCATTTACAAGCTGATACCTTGTAGTTTTACGTTACAGTATGACGTCACAGGAGCGGGGAACAAAGGAAAGCATGACGTCATGCGCAAAAGGTGCGCTAAAGCTTGTAACGTGCAAATGTACGTAGGAATAAATTTTGAAGTATGTCAAGTGAGTCGGTTTGCGACATGTTTATCGTCGTTATACATGCTTGTAGAAATCCTGTGAACCAATCAGAATGCGTGAAACAAACAGACTGAATTAGAATTAGATTTTTAAGTTTAGGAAAAGACTGAACCGGTGTAATAGCTATATCCGAAATGGAATGGTTGTACTTAACGAAGTGATGATAAAGGAAATTTCTTTTTTTTTGTGACGTGAGTTTCTTATCTGATACGAATGACTTCTAAAACGAGATTTTAAGGCCCGACCTGTTTCTCCAACACATTGGGCGCCACATCCCCTAGCGTTTCATGTTATAACATAAATGACGGCTTGATACGATCAATCGACGTCGTTTTCAATCTCGATTTTAACAGGCTGCCCGTTAACACAAGATTTAATTGTTGAATTGCAATTGATGAGCGGACATATACTGCATATTTTCCCATTGCACGTAGAAATTGTTGAGAGCCCTCTATGTTTGTTGTTAAATGTAAAGCCTGCAGATGGAGAGGCAGATGTAATACGTCTACGGGATCTAAATTTAAGATGTGAAAGACGTACCCTGGGTGAGAAACAAGCTTCTTACTGTTAAAAGTCGAAGATAGGAAATTTACTGTAGTGATAGAGGGTAATCTCAAAGGAGTAACTTTCATACAAGGCTACCTTAAAAATGCCATAATGAAATGATCAAAGAAGGGTGAATAGAGATCCTGCATGGAAGACACTACAACATAGTCAAGTTAGAGAACGAAGTGGAATTAAAACACTTCAAACATCGGATCACGTGGAATTGTATTACCAACTCCACACTACAACACAAAATAAGTGTACATATAAACGAAAGGAGGGGATCTCCAACAACACTAGGTTACAGCACCCACAGCAAAACCCCAAAACACCCAATGCAGAAAAAACACAGAACGGAAACCCACAGAGAGAGATGCAAAAGGGACAAGGAACACCAACTCACACCATAGAAATATTAAACATTAAACACCACACATAAACCAACGCGACCAATGAGCAACCGGTGTCGACTTAGGACGGGCATCTGCCACGTTAATAGCAGACGGTCTGGTTATCCTGGATTACGTGCACACAACCCTCCCACTATTAGAACTCACAGTAGAGAACCAAATTGAGCATCGACGGACTCCTAGCAAGCGAGAGGTGGGACTAGGTGCCGTGAGGAGTAAGCATCCCTTGTTTTGCTAGCCGCATTCGCCGTCGATGTTCACGTACGAAAATAAAAACAACATCTACAAAACATGCACTGTCAGAAGTTATGTCTATACAGAAAGTGCTATGGCGATCATGTCAGGAAAACAATTAAAACATTTACTGTCAAACCCCTAGAGCACAGTAAAGGGTATAAGTGTGATACTAATGAGATAAAGAAGATCCTGACGAAAATCTCAACAGCACTCACAATAGAGCACCAAATTGAGCTTCGACGGATCCCTGGCAAGCTAGAGGTAAGACCAGGTGCAAGGGAGGAGTAAGCATCGCTTGTTTAAGAAAGGCATATATAACAACCGATAACAAAATAAAATAGACATGTTGTGTTCTTACCTTTTGAGTTTCAACTTTACACTGGGGCAGCATGGAGATAATTCATATGTTTTTTCTTTAATATCTAACTAATCTTATATCATAGTTCTTGTTTCCTTTCTTTATTCTCCAGGCGTGTGTGCTCCGCATGTTCACTGTTATATCATGTTGACGATCCCCTTCTTATCTCATCTGTATATTTTCATGATGGAAAATAAATTATACTTTAAATGGCCACAATTTTCAACTATCAATTTGTTCTTTCCTTATACTATTTCAGTTTATACAGGTTGCGCATCTTATTTACTAATCAACACGATGAATCATTTTCAATCATACTCCAACCTGTCACAAGAACTAATAAGAAATTAATTGAAAACGATATTCAAAGTACAGATATTAAAAAGTGTAATCCTACATGAAACAATACATCCAAATTTGATCTTGTCTTTCTTAACTTACATTCATTTCGAAATTTTGAAGACAAAAAAGAAAGAAGGGGATCTCCAACAACACTCGGTTGGAGCACCGAACACCTAAACAGCAAACTCCTAAAATACCCAATGAAAAAACACAGAACAGACACCCACAGAAAGAGACGCAGAAGGGACAAGGAACACCAACTCAGATCACAGAAACACGTAACACAAAAGACCACACATAAACCAACGAGACCGATGAGCAGCCGGGGCCGACTTAGAACGGTAATCTTCCACGTAAACAACAGACTCTGTGGATATCTTGCATTGTCGTGCGCACAACCGTCCCATTTTTCCGATTATCCATAGGTCTCAAAGATCGTACAACCGTGGCGCAACACCCCCCCCCCACCTCTCCAGCGTAAGATGAACATATAAACTGAAAGCATGACGCAGGGGCCCAAGAAACAACCCGATTAATACGTAAATAGACAAACAAACAGTAACAGTAACTGATGTATGAAT
Source organism: Pinctada imbricata (assembly GCA_033119305.1). Classification (NCBI taxonomy): domain Eukaryota; kingdom Metazoa; phylum Mollusca; class Bivalvia; order Pterioida; family Pteriidae; genus Pinctada; species Pinctada imbricata. The sequence goes on along the minus strand of VSWD01000003.1, from coordinate 27,398,107 downwards.
GGAGTCTATATTTGGACACAATTAATTACTTGAAAATACTTCAAACACATCAAACAGACAGAATATACGAACATTTGACATACCTGATTGTTTGATGATTATAACAATTATATTTTCGACTTTTGAAATAGAATGTTCAAAGGGACAAAACATAGTCATCAAATACAATTCTAATTATTCCCGCGATGACAGCTAAACAGAAGTGTTTTGTTTGTATTAGAAAATTGTATATAAATACATCACATCATTTATCTATCCAGGGACTCCTCACCCACAATTAAGTGAAAGGTGTTCAGCTCTATTACTACGACTGTTCATCAGGCTGGTGAGTGCAATTTATCTTATTATGTATACGGTAATATGTATAAGGTAAGAAGTCTTAAACAAGTCCTAAATCATCCTTTTAAAGATTAGAATGTTTGAATATACGATAGATTAAAATGAAAAATCTACTTACCAAGCAGGTTCTGTTTCTGTTTCTAGTTTGTTAAACCAATCTCTTCGACTGGACATCAAAAACTACCCATTAGTTATTCAGTCTCAAAGTCGTTAAGGCAAGGCAGAATCATTTGAATTTCCATTGGAACGGTGGCAAACCTCGGAATGAATAGCATTTCTAAGTGAGGCCATGTGGCAGGCGAGAATAAGCTATCAAAGCTCATGTTACAAGTCTTTTTTTTTTCATTTCATTTCCTTGATGACATAATTATAATAACGGGGTTGATGGTTACCAATGCATTGGTAAACTACTGGCACGCACCGTGATTTTGAAAAGAAAATGACAGTGAAAGCAGTAGATAAGGTTTTTAGCATAAGCTTCAGAAGAAACCATCCAATTTTTCATATAAGGCTACACGAATTTTATTCTCTGTTAATCGTAAAGTTTTGTATCTAAATTTCCGAAACCGAATTACATATCAAGCAAAGAAAATATGAAGGAACAAAATTAAACCCATTCAAAACGCAGACATTGTAATTACGGCGATACATGTACTCAATCAAAAATTTCATTTAATAATGCATTCTCTGAATTTGTACAATAAAGGGTATTTCTTTGTCAAACATTCTTACATTTCTTATTATTTGAATTGTTCCTTGTGATTCACGGTACCTTATATACCGCTTTAATAAAATGTTAAACGTTTTCAAATTCAATAGCATCATCTAAGAACAGATAAATCGGCAGCATGGACCAGACATGCACGTTTTGGGGACTTAACTCTCGTCAGTGATCCTCAATCTAAAAAATGTTAAGTTGCAAAAGAGTTTGAAAATTATCATGTCCAAAAATGTACCGAAAACGTAACAGGATGGGTGGCATATGATGCTACAGGACCCATGTTTTAGAAATTTTAAGGAATTTTGATAACAGAAATTCTCGAATGCGTTGAAGAGACAGACAATCAACAGAAGTTGATCGAACTTGGCTACATGTGTCCTCTGGGACTCCTTGTCTTAGCACATTTTCATTTAGAATATTCTTCTGGTGCTGCCTGGTTTTATTTTTAGATCCCCTCCTCTTTTGTTCTTTGTATTGGTGTACATGTAGCTTGAATAAGGCTATGTACACTGATCTTTTATGCAGTATCTTGGAGGGGCATACTTAACTGGTCTCTTTTAGACTACGCAAACATTAATATGTTATTCTGCTTTATGAGCTTAAAATCCTATTCAGATTATGTACAATTAAGGTCAGGGTGGCGTCTTTTAATAGGAATGAGGTAGAAGATAGATGGATATGTCCACATGTAGAGGAACATGTCCTCGAACTATTTAGATGTTAAGCGTCTTCTAATTCAATAGCATCATTTAAGAAGAGGTGAATTTGCAGCATGGACCATACATGCACGTTTCGGGTACTTAACCCTCGTCAGTGATCCGTTTTCTAAACAATGTGATATGGCCAAAGAGTATGAAAATTATGATTTCCAAACATGTACCGAAAGACATAGCAGGATGGTTGGGATATGATGCTACAGGACCCACGTTTTATCAATTTTAAGAAATTTGGTAACAGAAATTTTCGAATGCGTTGAAGACACAGACCATCATCCGAAGTTGCTCAATCAAACTTGGTTAAATGCGCCCTTGGGGATTCCTGGTCCAGTGACACTGACCAAGAAATAAAAATTTGCCCCTCTCGTTTTTTTTTGGGGGGGGGGGGTGGTTATAAGCGCACATTATTTGGTCTATTTAAACATTATCGTCTTTTTAGAAAATACCACATCATAACTTTGATTACCTCGGCAATGCATGAAACAAAAAAATCATATATACACTCATTTTTTGGAATTCTTATAGTTTGTGTATGAATTAAAGCTTATTGGGTCAATTCTGACAAAATAGTTCTGAGGCGAGTATTTTCTTATCAATACGCTTTTGCTAGTAACCATGCCAACAACTCGTATTTTCTATTAATAGCTAGAAGGTCGACAGTGGCACATTTTTTCTCTAACTATAGACCTATGGTATTGCTTTATCCTAAAGCAGTCAAACCAATATGTACCCGAATCAATTTTTTGAGCAAAATGACTATTTGTATAAATAGCACAATAATTTATGCCAAAACCCAAAATTTTCACCCGAAGACGTAGAATTTAAATCTAAGTTCGAATTTCTTATAATCTCAATTTTAAAGAGTATAATGAATAGTATATAATCTGATGTTTGAATCTTTAGAATCAGAGCTCATGCGAAAATGACAATTTGTTCTTATTTTCGGTGTTTTTGCATTGAATAATATCCATTTGTCCCAAAAATACCCATTCAGCAATGACAATTTCAAGGACCATTATTTTTTCTGACGTATTGTAACAAATTGAGCTTATACCATTTATCTTTCTGTAGTCGCAACCCTAACCTTAATAATTAATTTATTTTGCCTTATTTCCTAAAATTGTCATGAAATATTTTTGAATTTTTTTTTCATCAATGAAGCGAAACTTAACAGGTAAATACAAACACTTATAAAAATGTGGTTCTTGTCATTCACGATGTTTTTTGAATGATAAATAGTAAAAAATAATAATGATGAATCTCTACTCAATCCTTGTAGGATGTTTATTGTTCTTATGGCTCAATCTAAATATTTTTACACTAAATATTTGGTACAGACCAATACACTAAATATTTGGTACTGACCAATACACTAAATATTTGGTACAGACCAATACACTAAATATTTGGTAAAGACCAATACGTTAAATATTTGGTACAGACCAATACACTAAATATTTGGTACATACCAATACACTAAATATTTGGTACAGACTAATAGACTAAATATTTGGTACAGACCAATACACTAAATATTTGGTACAGACCAATACACTAAATATTTGGTACAAACCAATACACTAAATATTTGGTACAGACCGATACACTAAATATTTGGTACAGACCAATACACTAAATATTTGGTACAGACCAATACACTAAATATTTGGTACAGACCAATACACTAAATATTTGTTACAGACCAATACACTAAATATTTGGTACAGACCAATACACTAAATATTTGGTACAGACCGATACACTAAATATTTGGTACAGACCAATACACTAAATATTTGGTACAGACCAATACACATTGTTTATCGTGACAATTTTGTATACTGAAGATTATTATAAATTTTACTCATCTTTTTATGAGTGTTTATGTAGTAACTGAATAACAAGCATCTCTGAAAGTTTAGGAGATGCCCTTATGTATTATAAGAAATGATTTCTGTTATTTTTGGCAAAACGTTGGATAAAGCCTATTTTATCAGTCGAAAATACAATGAAATTATATAGGGGTACCCTTGTGTTTTGAAACATATCATTCAAATCTACGTAATATAATATAAAAAAAATAATTGTTTTATGTGCTTTAATTTTTCTATATTACTTATTTTCATAATCTCATCAAACCAATTAATTTTAGGCCTTTTTATAACTGAACTTAGAGGGTTTAAATGCATTAATTTAAAACTTAAATGCATAAACTTAAAACTTAGATGGTTTAAATGCATAAACTGAACTTAGAGGGTTTAAATGCATAAACATGAATTTGATATTCATGAATCTTAATACTAATTCTCTGTAAGGACCAAAAAATTTCCATAGGACCGTGGCACGGCATGTTTCCGATTTTAAAGATTTTTGGTAAAGGACAAAGGTATGACTCAATATGATGAAAATTGGCTTCATTTTGCAATTTAAGTGTCCGTTACCATGGTACATTTTTGAACATGTAACCATGTCTGAATATTTCAAAATTTTGAAAATATTGAAAACAAAGCATTTTTTCATGAGAAATTATAACAGGTATTGCAGTCAACTGAAATTTCTATATTAAATCATTGTATTCTCCTATTTGTGAATATGTAAAAAGAAATGTGCTCAATCAATCCATGCTCTCCATATAAGTGATCTGGGAGAGGGTTAAAACAAGCTCAGAAAGGGGCTTTTCTTTTACTGGAAAAGTGCCTATTTTTGCCTGACATTTATTTAGTTTAAAGCATGCAATATTGGATCAGCAGGCTTATTTTGAGTTCGGGTGTATTTCATCTAAAAAGTGTAAGCCTTAGACAAAAAAATAGAGTGGGGAAATTTCTCATTTTAACAGAAAAGAACATAAAAAACGATTACTATGGCAGCATTTCGTTCTACCTTATAGAGTATGTTTTTGCTCCATTTCTGACTGTTTTGAATTAACCATGCATAAAAAAGTTAATGAGTGTGTCAATAAAAGACATATCAATAAGAGTTGACCTTGTGTCAAGGTCAATGTTTTGTATGTGACCGAATTTTACAAAAAAAAATGTGATTTTAATTAAAAATGAAAAGCCCCATGCATCCATTTGAAGGACAAATGTGTAAGATATATCAATTTCTTACTTTTTGATCAACATTTTATTTCTATCAGATGATTGACAGTCATATAAATTGTGCGTTTTTCTCTTCTTATACATTTAAACTTTATAAACATTTACCCCATTCATCATACCATAAAAACGCAAATAAAAAACTTATACAAAACAATTAGAAATTTGCAGATTTCAGTGAAATTTCAGTATTGAAATTGAAATGACCAAGAAAACAAATAATTCTATTACACCTGCTTCAGAGTTATTCGTGGTTAAAAATGCTTAAAATTGCACTAAAAGGGCCAAAATTTGCCTTTTTCATGCCTGTTTTTGACTGCTTTAGATTTGCTGTTGTATTTAGAAGAAATATCTTTTAAGTGAACAGATTTTCTTAGAATAGAAGTTATAAATAGTAACATATATCTAGGTTGTTAAGCTATTAAAGTGGTTTTCATTGCAACACATTGTCCAAATATAGCGTACTCCACAGTCTTGTGAGGGCTAAATATAGACTGACCTCGTTTCCATGGCAACCGTCAATGTCAATGTCCGGAAAAGTCCATTTTACTTGTTAATGTACCAAAGGTACCATTTGTAGAAAAAATGAGCAAAATCCATGACATGCTGTGGCCAGAACATTTTGGTCCTTACAGAGAATTGGTATTAATGCGCAAGGGTACCTTTCTTAAATGTACTTTATCTTTTATGAAACAAAGGAGGGGATCTCCAACAACACCATGCCGCAGCACCTACAGCAAAACCCAAAAACACCCAATGCAAAAACACAAAGCAGACAAAAGCGGAAAGAGACGCATAAGTCACAAGGAACGTAAACGCATAACCCAGAAACATCAAACACAAAGGACTACACATAAACCAACGAGACCAATGGGCAACCGGTGTCGACTTAGGACGGCCATCTGCCACGGAAATAGCAGAAGTTGTGGTTATCCTGGTTTACGTGCGCACAACCCTTCCACTTTTCCGATTACCCAAAAACATATTTAATTTGGCTATCTATGTATATTTTCCTTATGTTATTTTGACAATTATGAACAGAAAAAATACTTTAAATGAAAATTCATCTTTTATATCTACGAGTATGGACCCAGCCTTAAATGGCTTTACTCAAAATATATTGGTACTTTCTCATTAAATTTAAGCAATCATTCTATCATAATCCGAATATTTATTTTCCTATAATGCTTATTTCGCCCCTAGCTGGGTGTTTGATAATATTTGCACTGATTTGTATTATTACGACTTATTCTTATACTTTCAGTGTGGTATTCAATCTGCCTTTAAAGCAATAAAAATAATTAAAATCAAGGTTATGTACTTCCACTGAGTGAATTAATCGAAAAAATTTACAACTTTTAGTTGAAAACATTCATTTATTGTGTCTTATTATATATAATTTATTATATAGAATTACTTTGAATTTATTTCAATCAAATGTTTTAAGAATAAATAGGTAAATACAAACGCTTTTCTTGATATCTCAAATCAAAATAAAGCAGCCAACAACACATAATCATTTGAAAGTGTTACTACATTTCAACTTTAGGTACTAATTGTGCGCCTCTTGTTGAAGATTTATTTTTATACAAGTACGAAAAAGAATTTATCCAAAATCTTCAATAGCAAAGAACACACGACGATCTGAAATGTTTTATTGGTACTTTCTAGGTACCTGGATGTTATTCTTACTATCGACAATCCTGTTTTTGTAAAGTGTAAAAGTGTTTCTTATCCACAAGAATTGCCTCTAAACATGACAAACTTTACAAACACATAACCACCATTTTGGACCTAAATATCAAAATTGTTCATGGAGAGGTTCATACAAGTGTGTATGACAAAAAAAAGATGATTTTGGATTCAACATAGTAAATTTTCCCTGGCTTGACGGTGATACTCCTAGATTACCGTCATATGGTATCGACATTTCGTAGCTCATCCGGTATGCTAGAGCATGTACTGATGTTTTGGATTTTCATTGTAGAAATTTGCAAATGACAAAGAAACCTTTAAGTCAGGGTTTTCGCTTTTACAAACTAGTAAAGAGTTTTGGAAATTTAAAAAATATTGTCCACTTCTTTTGAAATTCGAACCCATACAAGCAACAGAGTATATTACTTTGATTTCTTCGCAACCTGCATTTTATGGTGACATGATTAACAAAATAAGAAGGATCAAAGGTATACAGAATTATCAAAGAAATTGTCTAAGAATCATCAAAAGCCTTTTATACCGTGGATAAAGTCCTTCCGTCACCAGACGGATCCTTGGCTTGGTATTGGACCAATCTACAGCCTTGTACCAGAACATTCTTAACAAAGAACTCTGACTGACTGTAACGGCAGGACTCCATGAAGGACCCTGTCAAAATCTCTTTAGAGAAGCAGGGTCCCAACCACCTGTCCTCTCTGAATAGCAGTTGTACTCCTCAGGTGAGCACATTCATGAGCTCGCTTCAGCCGGCAGAGCACGGATTGTATTTCGTATACCTTCGGTTTTTATATCCATTTATATAATTATTTTATTATCCACCTTATTTCCTGGGCCCCTGCGTCATGCTGTCTGTTTGTACCTTCATCTTACAGTCGGGAGGTTATTTAACACCACAATTGTGCGTTTTTCAAGACGTCTGGGTAATAGGGAAAGTGTGAGGGTTTTGTACAAGTAATCCAGGATATAAACACCGTCTACTTTTTACATGGCATATGACCGTCCTAAGTCGGCATTGATTGTCCATTGGTCTCGTTGATTTATGTGCAGTCATTTGTGTTTGATGTTTCGCTGTGATTTGGCGTTCCTTGTGCCATCTGTGTCTCTTTTTGTGCGTGTCTGGTTTGCGTTTTCACTGTGGGTGTTTTAGGGTTTGCTGTTGGAACTGTAACTAGGTGTTATTGAATATCCCCTCCTTTCCTGAATATAACCTTTATTCTCTGAGTAATAATATATCTGATGTGGAGTTACATGCTTCAATTGGTTTTAAACTAATTATCAAAATTTCAAATGAATTGGTGGTTGACTTTTACAAAAACAATTTTTATGCATTGACCGAAAATTATAAATTTTAAACAGAAATAGCAAAATGAAAATTAACACGCAACATAAGCAATGTAATTCACATTAATTAACATACTTTTCATGTCAATTTAGTTTATAGACTTTCCTACTGTCTTCATGCATTATGTATTTTGTGTGAATGTGGATTTTCTGTCATGTATAGTAAGTGGTCTTCTTTGTCTCTTTCACAAATGGTAAAGGTTTTCAAATTCAATAGCATCATTTAAGAATAGATGGACCGTGACATGCACGTTTCGGGTACTTAACACTTTTCTGTGATCCTCAATCCAAACAATGTAATATGACCGAAAGGCGTGAAAATTATAATGACCAAAAAGGTACCAAAGGCGTAGTAGTATTAGTGGGATATGACGTTACAAGACCCACGTTTTAGAAATTTCAAAAGAGTTTGAAAACAGAACTTCCGAATGTGTTGAAGAAACAATCCACCGACGTTGATCGAGCTTGTCTGCATATATATGCCCTCTGGAACTCCTGGTCAATCAGCAGTGCCATCATCCTTTGCTTGTCATTATCACTTCTTTTGATTGTTGGAGATCTCGTTTTGATTGTCACTTCCGTTACTTCAAGTGCACCAGTGTTTTGCTAATGTACGTTAAACGAATATGAAAGGTTTATATTTCAGGTAGTTTTAAAGTCACGTGCATAGATATGATGTTGTGATGTCGTTGCTTCTGTAATGTTTATTTGCTCTAGAAAATGGAGCAAAACCACCGTATGCATTAAACCAACATGGGTGCGAACCCTTAACCAAAATTAATTATAAATAGATAGAAAGATAAATTGATAAGTTATCTTTTAGTGTCGATTTTTTTTCGTTGAGGTTCGCGCCCTACTTATTGTCATTGAGTTATGCCAAAATTTAGCTTATTTTTGGCATCATAAATCTGTTTTCGAATTTAAGGTGTTTTCGTAACCGAATATTTCAGTAAAATGTTTTAAAATCGAAATGTATATTAGATACTTCAAACAACCAAACATTTGACTTCGAAATCTGAACCACTTGAAAAGTCTGTCAGATTTTCCAGTCAGTCGAAAATTCTTCTTTGCAGCATAGGTAAGATATGCACTTTTCAATTGTGCCTTGCTGGCGATGTCCTTCTTTCTTTTGAAAATGATCAATAATGTAACATCATTCTGTTGAATTAAGCGGACCACTGTTTTTATGGAATGAAACGTTATTGGAAGTTCTTCAGTAATTGAGACCAGATTTATTACAAACCTGTTATCAGTGTGGTTGTATTTATTACAAACATTTTACATTTATTACATCCCTTTTGTATTTATTACAAATCTGTCAGCAGTGCAGTTGTATTTCTTAAATACAGTAAAATATTTCAAGTTTCTCAATGAATTATAGACATAGTTGACTTCACCACCTGGTCTGAAACCTACGCCGTAATAAAATGCTTTCCCAAGAGTATTCCTCCCTACAAACTGAACTATTTCGGAACTGACTGAATGAGGTTTATTTTCTATACATAAAATATATACATACCTCTTGTAGGATATAGCATTCTATATAATATGAATTATTATATCCATGTACATGCATGTTGATGAATTTATGCATCACATATCATGTACTGAAGCAGTGGTTGTAGTAGGAGGATTTTAAATGGACGAATGTCCTTGTAACTGTACTTCGAGGGCTTGCTCCATTATCTTAAATGCATGGAGATTTACTCACTTCAGAGTGCTTTTAATTCCGAGGTTCGCTGACCGTCTCAATGGAAATTCTAATGATTTTGCCTTGCCTTCTCGACTTTGAGACTGAATAACTGATAGGTTCTTCTTTGATGTTTATTTGACATTCTCCCTTACGGGAGGACGGGGTCTCAAACTTTGAAATCTCCAACAATGTACATATCGACCAACTTTTCGAAGGAAAAAGGAGAGAATTTCCAGCTGTTAAAATCTCTAAAAAATTACATATTAACCAAATTTTCATAGAAGAAAGGTTAGGATTTCTAACTCTTGAAATCTCCAACAATGTACACGTTGACTAAATTTTCCAAGAAGAAAGGATGGCATTTCCAACTGTTGAAATCTTTTCAACAAAAACTGAAATTGCAGATAAACATTTTACGTTCGGATAAGATTAAGAGAGAATTTTTTCTAAACACCTCAGACATGTAAACAATACAAAGACAATGACATTTTTTTTAATATGACACGGAGCATGGAAGCGTATATGTCGGCCGACCCTTGGTCCCAGTGAGGCTCGAACTAGATCCATTTTTTCAAGTATTCAGCTTTTTCTGGTATATTATATCTAGCTATTTCTCTTCAGATTCATATCCAGTCGCGTTCATGATCAAACGTTTTTTAACTCATGATTCATATATGATTCTTAAAAAAAGTTCCCCGCAAGGGGTTTGACAGTAAGTGTTTTGAATATTTTCCCATGCATGATCGCCATAGCACTTTCTATATTGAAATGGCCTCGGACAGTGCAGTTCATGTTTCTTATTGTTTTCATTTTCGTGCATGAACATCGAAGGCGGGTGCGGCTAGCCGACAGGGGATGCTTACTCCTCCCAGGCACCTGGTCCCACCTCTAGCATGCTAGGGATCCGTCGATGCTCAATCTGGTGCTCTATTGAGAGTGCTGTTGAGATTATCGTCAGGATCTTCTTTAACTCATGTATAAATTCATTTAGAATAAGGAAGGCTGAATTACAAGAATCACTCACTTCTTTTAATCTTAGTGTACAAAACATATTCTTAATTGATTAAGACTTGTTATATATTGTTAAAAATCTAGATATACAGTGTTTAGCTTGGGGATAAAAATATATCTGGTAAATTGAAAAGGGCAGTTTGTCTTAATCCCCCTCCTTGTAAGACACTGTAAAACGAATACATCCTGATGGTTGATATTAGGTTTGTGTGGGCTACGTCAACAGATTTTCATGCAGCTCTTTATAGAATTAATAAATAAACATTGGAGAATAAAAGAGCAGATACAACATTTAAGAAGTATGAAAAGGTGTTAGCCTCTTCTTTTTTTTTTTCTTATTATTGATTAAAATTTGTTGGCATACTTAATTTTTTTACATTTAATTAGATCTTTTGTAATTTTGGCCGATAGTAGAATCCGATAATTCATTGATTTGTTTTTAGATATCTTTGGAATACACAAAACTAATCTAACTTTTTTCCACCAAATGATCGGTTATGGTTTAAGAATTACATGTACTACTCGGTAGCTGTTTACGACGTAGATATAAGATATTGTGCTTTAGAAATATAAATAAAACCAAGTTGAAAAATATTATTCAGTAGTAATAAATTAACTCCATTTTTAAAAGCATTTGAGCATTATATAAGAAGGAGGGACATTGTCAATATCTGCAGGACTCTAAAACATGGCTTTGTGCTTAGATGATACATTAAGGCTAGCTTGGTGCATCTGAAATAAAATGCCTTCTTCATTCCATAATTTGTTAAAACAAGAACGTCTAATAAATCTGACAAATACAAATATAACATTTTTAATAAATATGAACATTTTGAAAATTGAAATACGAGTCATAATTCAACATATTACATTCCTTTTAACAGAGGATCAACATTATGAAGAGTTCAACGTTGTTCCTCTTGGCTTTACTCCTTCCGGGATTTGTAAATGTTAATGGAAAGACTACTAAGATCTCGAAGAGGACCAGGGAGAATTCAGAGGAAGACGAGAAATCACTTCCTCTAACCATTTCAAACACTATAACAGAAACAGGGAAAATATTTGAGTATATGTTGGTGGGAGAAATTAATAAGCCAGGCACCGATGGGAAACCTGGATTTCTGATGAAAAAATTGCCAATCCTGAAACATATTCCAAAACTTGCAGGAACTCTTGGTGCTCTTGGAACCATGATGTCAATTATTTTTGCCTTCCTTCCAACAGATGATTCGCCTGAACTAGCGCTTATGAAACAGGAATTTTCTGAGATGAACAGGAAACTTGATATAATTACAACTTCACTAGACGAATCGAAAAAACTTATCAAAGAATCTACTCAAAAGGCTGCATACCTTGAAGCGGAACACAAGATTAATCAAGCATATAGGACATTTTTAAAACTTATTACCGATCTGTCAAGCGTATCCTGCGATACGGAAGAAAGCTGCAGACTGAAGAAAATGAAAGTGGTAGAAAATTCAATTAACGAGTTGAACGTCCGAGGGGAGGTTGAAATGATTCTAAGGGGAGCGGCACAAGATTCTGTTTTTGGCACATCCCTCCTCACCCTTATTTCGGACACGAGTGGTTGCTACATTAACAAAATCAAAAACTTCAAAAGTGCTATAGCTGGTTTGGCAATAAAGGGTAGCGCTGCATCAGCATTTTTTGACATGGCTACAAAAAGTGAATTTGATGTTGCTTCAGACGTGAGAAATTTCCAGACGCTAATGTTCGACCTAGAGAAAAAGGCAGAAAATACGATTACGAAATGTTTTGAGAACATCAATCGACATATCAAGTCTGCTGTGATTGATTTAGATCAAAGATTAGCAAAAAGTTCTATCGCAAATATTAATGAACAATTGTTAAAATCAATCAGTTTGAAATTTTATTGGATAGAGTTTTATGTCGTCAGCACCGAAGTAAAATCGAAATCTTTCTTTTGGGCAAATGACACCTTTCAACTAGAGATTCAGATGAACGACAAAACTGAATCAGAAAATCAAAACACGGATAACTTTGTCCTCATTGGATCAAGAAACCAAGTGGAAAATGAGCTTTTAAAGGAAAGAAGTTTCCGAGAAAAGGTAGATAAAACAAAGCTTCATTACAATGTCGGTTGGTGGAATAGAAAGTACGACAAAGCGATTGACCGAATGCTTAATGCAGCAAATTATGACAAGTATTTACATGATGAAATAAAAACAATGACGGTTGTACCTGATTTCAAAAATGCCCTAGTGAGTTATATCAGACCAGATGATAAGTTTGAGCAAGTGAAACTGGTCAACTTTGACAAAATCAACAAGAGGGATCTTTTCGCTTACAGGAAATGCATTTATTCAATCAAATGTACCTCAACTGAAGTTGCTGTTGTAGCAACTGTTCATAGCAAAGATAGAGAAACAACATCATGCACTAAGACATGTAATAATCATGGAAACTGTTTCTTCCTGCCGCATACAAAAATAATGGCTTGCAGATGTAACGCAGATTATTATGGAGACGATTGCAGCAACAGTGTTTCGGAAATCAATATGGCTTTGGATCTTATCAAGATGATAGACATTTCCTTTAAGCTCCCTAGTCTTTTGGATATTTCAACACAACTGGGTCATGTACATAAATCTTTACAAGCCAGTCTGAATGATGTACAAAGTTCCGTTCAAGCCATTGATAACAAATTAACTACTGTATTTGATACCTTAAGTAACGACATGATGGTGACGTTAGAAATACATGGGCTCCTGACACAATATGGTCAGATAATCAAAGATCTGAAATACTACTATCGTATACTTATAGCGACAGGGAGAGATGAATCTGCCCTAGGAAGATACGGTTTATTTCATCAAACAAATGGAATGTATGAGAAAATGCCATACCTAACATTTCAAGAAAAGGAGGAACTTGCAAAACTGATAATTAAGCCTACAGAAATAAGTCGGAATCTTGACGACCTTAGTTATCTATTTATCGGTAGACAAGATGTATCATTAATATCCCATAGACCACTGCTTTTTCTGATCATGGACAAACATCGTAGCAAACTTTGCACACCAGAGTATAAACAGATCATGGACAATGCATTTCGACAACTAGAGACCTTAGAATTCGAGGGATTTTTCGTTTGGCTACATGCTTTACAATTAGCACACTTTGATACGTCCTTTGTTTTCCAAAGATATCATGAGACTATGGCAAAACATGCTAGCTTCCTCGATGCAAACATGTGCCACGTGAGAATCGACAATTCTGTCAACTTTGCAGACTGTGCAAATGGATATTATATCTATTCGGGCATGAAAGAAGATGTGAGATGTGAAGCAAATTTTTACCGAACTAGTGAGTATGGAATTTATCTAGCATGTTTTCTATAAAATATTTCACAACGATTATATAAAGAAAGAACATATATAAACTCTGTTACATAATTTTGCAAATATAAACGTCTTTAAATACAATAGCATCATTTAAGAATAGATCAATTTGCAGCATGGACCTCACACGCTCATTTCGGGTACTAAACCTTCGTTAGCAATCCTCAATCTAAACAATTTAGTATGACCAAAAGAGTGTGAAAATTATAATGTCCAAAAATTTACCGAAAGACGCAGCAGAACGGGTGGGATTTGATGCTACAGGACCCAGGTTTTAGATATTTCAAGAAATTTGGTAACATAAATTGTCGAGTGCGTTGAAGAGACAGACGATCAACCAAAGTAGTTGAAACATGTGTCCGGTGCATTTAAAATTGGTTTGAAATTTTAGATATTTCAAGAAATTTGGTAACATAAATTGTCGAGTGCGTTGAAGAGACAGACGATCAACCAAAGTAGTTGAAACATGTGTCCGGTGCATTTAAAATTGGTTTGAAATTTTAGTTAAGAAAACGTTAAGATTTGGAGTATTTCCGTATTATTCAAAATGATTCATGTTTTAAATATATTTAAGTAGTTCCATTTAAAGTTTCCTTCATTCCTACAGATCATTGATTTCATTAGAGATGGAGAGAAAATATGTTTGTATTTTAGATCTATATGTGATTGAACTTCCAAAACAAAATAATCAGTTGTTAAAAATGTACATGATAAACGTCTTCAAATTCAATAGCATCATTTAAAGGCCGGGTGGGGACTATAAACGAAGACAGGTTAATTTTCTGTCATTTTCTCTCTGACCGTTGTAGGGTTTACATCTATAATCGCAATCTGATTGGTCCTATGTATTCTTTATAACCCTCTCAATTTTTGATTGACAGCTTCAAAAAGGTAAAAATGTGGTATATCTAATCAGCATTAATCAAGTATACCTGTCGGTATGTCTTTGATGTCACAAACCGCTTGCGTCTCTAGGAATATCACTGGTCAGTAGACGCCGCGTTTATCACGCCTACCAAGCTTAGATCACTCAGGTGTGCATATCAATTACAACTCGGTAAAGAAACTCGGCCTTTAAGAACAGATACTGTTGCAGCATATATTAGAAATGCACGTTTCGGGTAATTAACCCTCGTCTGTGATCCTCAATCTAAACAATGTAATATGGCCAAAGAGTGTAAAAGTTAGTGATGTCGAAAAATGTACCGAAAGACGCACATGTAGCAGGATGGTTGGGATATGATGTTACAGGACCCACGCTTTAGAAATTTCAAGAAATTGTATCATTTGCTGGTCATATCAATGTCTACTAGATCATGTTACATCCTAGATTATCTTTACAGTTATAATATATAGTATTACAAAATATAAACCATCCTTTTGTTCTTTTTTTCAGGTCACTTGGTTTCACTTTATGCAAATGAAGTCCTTGACGTGTCAAGTGAAAAGTATCCTACCTAGTAAGATTATATTAAACTCACTAAATTCGTCATAGAGCTTTATCAATAATAAATGTTTGTCATCCTACGAACTTTGTACAAACGAAACTCGAGTTTAAAACGTGATTTATCTATTCATAGTGAAACTCGTCTTGATTTATAGATTAAAAACAATAGAAACCAGGAGGTAATTATGCCTCATGTGTACTGAAACTAAGACTGGATAATCTGTTTTCAATTATAATGTTATATGTTTTCCTTTTCTTCATAATACATACGGTCCCGTGTATGACTGCTTTACGTTTGGTTTCGTTTGAACGAACGTCGTCGCATACAAACTTTGTTGTTATTGGTTAAGCTCAATCAATAAGACGAATAAGCTGAGAAGCCTTCGTATCTGAATGTGCCGAAGGCCGCTTGCCTTTCCCCACCAAGGATTTCTTAATAGGAGTAACAAACAAAATTAAATTTAAACAAATAGAGAGCCTAGTGTTAAAATAGAAAAAAAGAAGAAGAAAAGAAGAAAAAGCTTTGCTAATAGTACATAAAGGAAATGTTCAGTCTCGTCAAATGTGCTCTCTATCTCTGTCTCTCTCTCTCTCTCTCTCTCTCTCTCTCTCTCTCTCTCTCTCTGTATGTGTGTGATTTATAAAACACCGCTGTTTTGTTAAATGTTTCGCATTTATTTTTTATATGAATGGATATTTAATTTGACTTGGTTGCAGCACTCATAGCATAACACGGGAAACCCCATTGTCTTGTCAAATTTTTGCTTTTGTTGTTCTTATACATTTCGGTCCTCCTATATTCATCACTTTTCATGTATCATTTATCTGGTTATTTCTATTTTTTCCTTTTTCTGTCTTGGATATCATCTTTTCAGGTTTCAAGCATCATTTATTATACATAACTGATTTTATTACTTGTTTACATTCGGACGCAGAATTCAATATTGATCATTTCTATACACTCCATCGCTATAGAATCTGGGAAGGACAAGAAATTTCGGAGAAACAACAAATCATACAATCAATACTTAACTTTATGTGACATTAAGATAATAAATCACGTAAAACTTATTTTCGTTTCTGTAGTCATTTTACTGCCTTCAACTGTAGCATTCAATTGTTCATGATTTTAATTTTTCTTAATACATTTCTTCTTCTTCTTCACTCTGATTATATTTATTTATGCCTTTGAATTTCAAAGATGCGAATTTCATGTTCTGATGTAATCTTTCTCTTTTGGTTTTCCTTGTCCCTTTTGTATTTCCTGCTGTGTTTGTCTCTATGTTTTTACGTGGGCTGATTTGTTGTTTCGCTACGGAAGCTGCAACAAGATTTTTACTCGATTTCAAAATAATCCTTGTTTTATGTATATGTAATACGCTTTTCATTGTCTCATGTTTTTCAACTATAATTTTTATTATAATACTGCCTACTTTATGCTTTCTATCATTCTCATATCTAAGCTTTTCTGTTGTAGCTCAAAGGCAGAGGAAATAGTGGGCAAACCAGATGTTTACCCGAGCTATCGTGAGGACTTCAGAGCATGGGCAGTAGGAAAGTGTGATGATAAAGAATTTATTGTTGTTAGTATAATTTCTTTGTCTTTTAATTTTTGTTCGAAAGATATATCACATCATTTGAAGACGTTTAACACTTAAAATTTTGAACGTTTAATTTTGTGTATTATCTACGGAAGCGTATAAGTGCAAAATTATTTTTTTTATTTTTTGATTTTCCGACTTTTAATCTTGGAATTTCCAACTTTAATCTTGGAATTTCCAACCTTATTCTTGGAATTTCCAACTTTAATGTCGGAATTTCCAACTTTAATCTTGGAATTTCCAAGTTTAAAGTCGGAATTTCCAACTTTAATCTTGGAATTTCCAACTTTAATCTTGGAATTTCCAACTTTAATCTTGGAATTTCCAACTTTAATCTTGGAATTTCCAACTTTTTTTCAGAGGTTTTACTATGTGGTCAATGCTTTTATACTAAGTGTACAATGTAATTTTGTTATTGCAACTGATTAATAATTATAGTGTTTTCAATTAGAAGTACAATTGAATAGGATTTGAACGTTCTTAAATGTTTATTTTGGCGGTGAAATACATTATATGACTAGTCCGCATTTATTGTCCATTACAACCATTCAACGTGTTTGTGTATTGACACTTCAGATCTTACAGATAGATAACGACCGCTCAAGATTTTACCTGAATACAATATAAAAATAGCCAGCCCAAATCGGCAAATGTACATGCGATGACATTTAAATTCATCCAATTATAAAAGATAGATATTAAAGGATCTATTGGAAAAAAATATCAACAAGCTGCCAATCTTCCGACAGATCCATTTACGTTATGCGTAGGAGTCACGTTTCTTATGTTACAGCAGTAATGGCCAATAGATAAATTTCGGGAAGGTCACAGTCAAGGCAACATTGTTAAAATTTTGATACTATATGTACATTTGTACGAGAAAGATCTTGTCACAAGGAAAATACATATGTTAAATTTTTGAATTTAGTCCAAGGTCAATGTCAAGGTCATGCGATAAGAAATGAAGGTACGAACAGAAAAGCTTGTCAGGCAATAGTAATTTAATATTCTGTTTTAAGTCCTGAATTTTTTCGATAATTAATATAATTACCCTTAATTTTTTTATAAAAATCACTATTATCTTCTAAAATTAAAGATAGAATAGGCATTTCATATAATCAAATATCATTTACTCATTTTTAACCCAAAAAAATGCATGTTTGTGAGGATGTGTGTGTGTTTTGTTTTGTTTGGTTTTTTTTGGTTTTGGTTTTTGTATTTTTTTTTTGTCTGAGCAAAAGGTACCCGCCCGATGTAAAACAAGTTTTACTTTGGCTTTACAAGGAATACACTTGCAAAAACTGCGAATGGTCTTCGCTAAAGTTTTTTTTTTAAATGTAGGTCAATGGTCAGGATCGAAAGGTAAAAATAAAATAGTACCAAGAGGACACCCATACCAAATATGAGAGCCCTATCTCTTATGGTGATGTAGTTAATGTCAATGTTAAAGTTTCTCATATGTAGGTCAAAAGGTTATTGTCAATGTCAAATGGTAAAAAATTGACGCCACCCGAGCAGTACACGAGTCAAAAATGACTGTCATATATCTTATGGTGAAAAAGTTATTGCCAATTTTATTTTTAGACGGACAGGAAAACAGGGATAGACAGTCAGCCAGCCAGCCAACAAGACCGACCGACAGACAGACTGACCGACAGACAGACTGACCGACAGACAGACAGACAAATAGTTATTCCTTTAGGGCAACTGCCATTTGGCGGGCCCTTTTATCTGATTTATGTTAGATTTTTGACGGACAGGCAGACGAACGGACGGACAGACACAGTGATTACTAACTCTATGCGGGACCGTAGGTAATCAAACGATAGTACTAAAGACTTTGTAATTTGCTGTGCAGAAAATAGCACTTTTTTCAGGAAGAGGACAACCCCCGAAATAGAATACATGTAATAGCATTAAGTCCCCATTCCATTTTCTTCTACCTATTTGATAAACAGTGTTAACTTAAAAAAAAACATTTCGAGTAGTCACTCATGAAATGTGATGAACGGACAAAAGAAATTAGAACGGATGTGTTAAAACATTATCTTCGGTAGTTTTGTTTTTGATATTTTTTTTTCTTTTCAATATCTCGTAAAAGCATCATTTGCTATCCATAAGCATCTCTTATGCACAATGAAAGTATGTCTAGATTCTAAAATAAAGTTTACTGCCACGTGCACCTTGACCTTTGACCCTTGACCTTAAAAACTATTAGGGTTCATCCCTGAGGGACCATTTGTGAAAGGTGGTCTCTTGATGATTACTATGCCTTCTATTCTGTTCACAAATATCTTATTATTATAAGCTTAAGCCTTTGACCTTTGACCCTTGATCTTGAAAATAAATAGGTTTCTTATCTCCCCATGGAGAACATTTGCCAATGCTTTGATGTTTCTATGATAATTACTTTGGCGTCTATGCTGTTCACAAGGTCCACGCGAAGTCCACTTTGACCTTGAACTTTGACCCCTGACCTTCAAAATCAAAAGGGTTTATTCTCTTTCCATTGGAAACATCTATGAAAGGTTTGATATTTCTCTGATGTTTACTTTGTCTTCTATGCTGTTCACAAGAAAATTTGGACACACGCACCCACACCCACACACGCCCTGACACACGGCAGCGATAGTCGGCGTTGACCGGAAAAGTTGGGCAAAGTCTTATTTGAAGTCGGAGTTAGTCGTGGTTTATCGGGGTTAATTCGGGGGAATCGAAATTCTGGTTTCAATAAACAGCTTCGCATAATCTCTAACCTAATTTAATCCGTATCTATCCGTAGGAATCCGTAGCTCGATCGTCGTGGCAAGTCGTAGCTATTCTTGGCAATCCGTAGCTATCTGGGATGAGACGGAATTTTTTGAACATGTTACAAATTTGTCGTGGCTCTACTATGGATAATTTTGTCGTAGGGTGTCTTGGCAACCCGTAGTAGTGTCGTAGCTATCCGTAGGGGAGTCGTAGCAACCCGTAGCGCATCCGTAGCAATCCGGGACTATTTTTTGCGATAAAAATAGCCATACGACTATCCTACGGATTGCTAGGACTCCCCTACGGATTGATACGACTGACCTACGGATTACTATACGGATAGCCACGGATTTCGTCTTATATTAACTTCAAATCTATCAGTACTCTATGCGTTTTTCGGTCAATATATGAGTTAATACTTCAATAGGTAATGATATAAAACCTGAACACTTCTATTAAACAATTGACACTGTATCAATTTGAAAACATTGGGTGTTTTAGTAAATAATTATTGTTTAAAAGTACACAGGAATTCAAGCCAGTCCTACAAGCGCGGATCCAGAGGGGTTGGGGATCCGGACATCCCCCCCCCCCTTTCCGTTGGAATTTTCGAAGCATAGTTAAAAAAATAAATGAATATACATTTTTTACGGTGCAACATCCGTTTTACTGGCTACGCTAGAAAAACTCAGTTTGTAACCGTAAAATCAGCATTTACCGTCCGCAAACACAACGTTAGAAGCTAGTTATTCTATAAATGATGCTGCGCTTTCCTACATACACCTTGGTCAATAACCAAGGGAAACTGAAAAAGACACGAATAGAAGATTTCATTCCAATTCTGAAAAAAAAAATTGGCTGACTCGCTATCGCTCGCCATTTGTTGTATTCACACATTAGAACGGACAAGCATTACATATGTAAGTAAGTACTATAATGTGAAAATTCAAGATTTTAAGCTGTTCGCCAGTTATCTGTTTTATTTATAATAAGAAACAGAACTGACTTACGTTAATCAAGGACTTTATTCATTTATGTTTTTTCTTTCATTTATTTATTATTCTTACTTATTTATTTATTTATTTGCTCTTCAAGAATTTAGGATCCTCCTGATAAAAAAAATCCTGGATCAGCCCATGTCCTACCAATCCGTACTGAATTAGTAGCTATCCTTGTGCGAATCGTGGCTATCCGTACTCGAGTCGTGGTAATCCGTATCAATCCGAATCTATCCGTACGCGTTTCGTAGCAATCTTTATCTATCCGTACGCATGTCGTGGCAATGTCAGGACGATATCCATAGCAATCCTTAGCTATCCGTACTCGATTCGTACATGTATCAACCCGTAGCATTCCGTACTGGAGTTGTAGGTCCATGGTTCATCGGACATTTTGCGTCCCGACTCGCCACGGATATATCTTTTGTGAAGTTGAAGTGTGGAGGTGGCTTTAATCTTCATACTGTATGCATGAAAACTAAAACCATGGCAAATTATAAGGTATAAAAATCTGTAAGAAATTTGCAAGATAATGGGAAATTTTCATTTTTTGAAACGCGCGTTCATTGGCAATGAGCTGGCGCTCATTAAAGGAGTCTATCTAATTCACTTATATATTTTGTTGATATAGATGCACTCTTTATTTCATATAAATTTCATTCCCCAAACATTTACGAAACGATGTCGTTTCCGCTATAGAATTTGCCAAATTTCTACTATTTTCCCCTTTGTCGAGCACATTTCTAATTCTTATTCTAAGTTATAGGTATAATCTTGTGTAAGCATGATAAAGTGTTAGACTAATTCTTTTCACCATGTATATACTTTGTTACATGTAGGTTTATATTTTATGAGAGTATTATATGACGCTGGGTTTAGACTGCGCGTCAACAGGTGGACGTCATGAAAAAAAACTGACAGTGTATTTTGTAACCTATGTCCGGAGGAACGTTCGATCCCGATTCTCAAGTCTATCAGAAAACATTTTCAGTGGTTAACTAAATGATCGTTTATTCGTATGATTTTTCCTTGAAATAGATTTTTGATTATAAATTCAAAGTGAAGAAAAGCGGAACTGAAATCGGAGTCCCGGACGCATGCGTAGGAGATTGTGCTCTCATAATGCGACCAGAATAATGAATGTTATGCAATGCAAATTTTGGATTCTGAGACATTATGATAATTTGTTATATAAGTTGTTAAAGTTTAATTTGATTTTAGAATAAAGATTTTAATTCCTTTTTGTATGTGTGTGTGAGTGGGAGGGGGGGGGGGGGGGGGGCTTGAGAGAAGGAAAGTAACTTCACTCCGCTCGCCGGGTCGTAGAATAAAACTTCCATCGTAAAACTGTCCGACTCGTTACATGTGTGCTCTCCAGCTAACATATGAAAATTTCAACAGTATAGCACATCTAAAACCATATGCATTGTATGCAATCATCCCCTCTTTTGAATATAAATTTGAAGTCTCCAAAAATACCAAGTCCCTTGAAATGTTGTCTTGTATTATATTTAACGTAGCAAGATGCATGTACTGCTGAAATATTTTTTTTTCCAGATACAAAATAGTATATATGTCTCGAACATCTACAAGAGAGAGAGAGAGAGAGATCGTTCCATGCATACATGTGTTAGTTAAATTAAGTATATTGTTAACATATTACACGAGTTTAATTAAGTTTAATACGACATTCCGAGAATACAATACCATACTATTTTTCCTTCTTTCTTTCTACTTTGGTTATTTTCTTAACATTTTATTTTTATCTATTTATTTCTTCATTTACATTTTTTGGCAAAATAATGTGTACGCAGTTGCGTAACTTGCGTATGGGCAGCTACGCGCCTGACTTTTGAGGGTCCCTGTAAAGTGCGAAACAAAACAAAACCGAAACGAAACGAAACTAAACAAATCGAAACGAAACAGATCGAAACGAAACGAAATAAAACGAAACGATACAGATCGAAACGAATCGAAACAAAACATAAATCTTAAAGAACTTGAGAAAAATTTATTTTAATCCAGAGAACTAGCAAGGATATCAATATCTGCATAATATTATGTTATTGCCTTCAGCAATTAGTTCTTGTGGCTGTGGACGATTAAAACATAATACACTGCCATCCATAAATAACTATACAAACAAGGAATTCATTCTAAATTCATTATAAAGTTATCCTAATTTTTCAATCCTGAACTTGAAAGAATCATAATAATCGGCTTCACATAATTCAAAATTATGAATAGTGGTAAGGAAAATGTAAAAAGAAACTTCTCTCATCTGCACAATTTTTTTCCAAAAAATGTCATTTTTATATAAAAAAGTTTATAAATTCAAAAACTTAAAATATTTGGGTCCAGTTTGTTACAAATAATTTCTACAAGGTTCATTATGAGAATCATACAGCAATGGATTTGAAACTGTTCATTTTATAACAGCAGAATGAGTAGAAATAGTGTACACTAATTTATGGATGGCAGTGTATATACTATACGGTATATAGCACAGTTGCATTTTAAAGGATGAAAGGAGAGTGAACGGGATGAATAACCTCGTCATAGGAAAAAAAAATACATGTATTAATTAGTACAGAGGAAACGGAACTGTTCCGTTATGTGTATTTGAAAACTTTATCAGAAAAATCAGAACAAATACGGGGGGGGGGGCACATTTCGTTTGAAAAAGGATAAGATTTTTTTCCTGAACTGTGCCCCCCTCCAGTTTTATGATCTCATTACGGTGTCATAGCGTGGTTTTCTTTCCCCTCCCCTTTATTCCTCTTAAATACATGAATGACATTTGACATTAACTATTTCTAATTGTCAACTTCGACTTGTTCAAGAAACCCTCTCGACACTAGTTACAAATGTAGAGCTGATCTCGTCTTCAAATATTCGTTCTTGGCGATTTTTCCTCTTTTTCTCATATTCTTTAAGTTTTGTGTTTTGTTTCGTTTCATTTCGATCTGCTCCGTTTCGTTTTGTTTCGTTTCGTTTCGATCTGTTTCGTTTCATTTCGATCTGTTTCGTTTCGTTTCGATTTGTTTCGTTTCGTTTCGTTTCGTTTCGTTTTTGTTTCGTTTCGCACTTTACACGGACCCAACTTTTGATACTTACAGCAATGATATTCCAAAATGAATGCATATATGAAATACAAAGGCCCTATCATTTACTATTCCAAAGTTATACCAAGTTTAAAATTTGAGAAAAGAAGATCAAATTTCAGGGTCTAATGTCACACTGTCAAAGGTCATGGTCTAAGATGAATGATCTTGTCATAAGTTATCTACATGTGAAATATGTCAGATCTACCACTAATGGTACAAGCGATTTAGCCAACTTTTAAACTTATTAGTTTGCATCCCCTTTCCTTTCGTTGAGATAGATCTCAAAAGCATGACAAAACGTCTAAAAACCCGTTATATATACAACATAACATATGCATCACTTGAGCTGTACAAAATTTGAGGGCAAATCACGGATAAATAATTTTTTTAATGATTTTTCAAATGTTTTTTACAAAAAATAGGAAAAAGTATATCAAAGATTCAAGAACAAGGTCAAAAGCTCCAAAAATTAGTACCGAAAGACGGGTCCTCTCAAGATGATTACACATGCAAAATATGAAAGCCATATCATCTCTTTTTAAAATTCTA
This sequence comes from Pinctada imbricata, assembly GCA_033119305.1. Classification (NCBI taxonomy): domain Eukaryota; kingdom Metazoa; phylum Mollusca; class Bivalvia; order Pterioida; family Pteriidae; genus Pinctada; species Pinctada imbricata. The sequence continues at coordinate 27,373,639 of VSWD01000003.1, read as the reverse complement.
TGCCCTTTCATTGAAAGGGGGAAAGACTGACGGACGGACGGAATGACAAAAGGACGAATCCAATGCAATATGCCCCCTTGGTCTAAATACCAGGGGCATAAAAAGTATATAAAGTTAACTATTAAAAATGAAGGGAATTGTATTGAAAAAAAGTTGGAATTACCAAGATTAAAGTTGGAAATTCCGACTTTTAAGTTGGAAATTCCGACTTTAAAGTTGGAAATTCCAAGATTAAAGTTGGAAATTCCGACTTTAAAGTTGGAAATTCCGAGATTAAAGTTGGAAATTCCGACTTTAAAGTTGGAAATTCCGAGATAAAAGATGGAAATTCAAAGATTAAAGTTGGAAATTCCGACTTTAAAGTTGGAAATTCCAAGATTAAAGTTGGAAATTCCGATTTTAAAGTTGGAAATTCCAACTTTAAAGTTGGAAATTCCAAGATTAAAGTTGGAAATTCCAAGATAAAAGTTGGAAATTCCGACTTTAAAGTTGGAAATTCCGAGATTAATGTTGGAAATTCCAAGATTAAAGTTGGAAATTCCAAGATTAAAGTTGGAAATTCCAAGATTAAAGTTGGAAATTCCGACTTTAAAGTTGGAAATTCCAAGATTAAAGTTGGAAATTCCGAGATTAAAGTTGGAAATTCCAAGATTAAAGTTGGAAATTCCGACTTTAAAGTTGGAAATTCCAAGATTAAAGTTGGAAATTCCAAGATTAAAAGTCAGAAAATCAGAAAATAAAAAATATATAATTGGCACTTATACGCTTCCGTAATTATCTGTTCGGAGATTTATTCTTTGAAAACGAGGTCTGGAATCTTAGGTTTTTTTATACATCCACTGCATGCTCTAATCATGTTTCATAGCCTTCTCGACATTGAGACTGAATAATTGATGGATAGTCCTTCGATGTGTTTCAAAGAAAAATGAAAAGTTTGAAACTATTTTTACGTTTTAGGTGGCCTTTAAGGAGCCTCTTTTTATAGAACAGATCCTGATTTACGAAACATATCGTGGGGGATCTATTTGGAAAGTAGAAGGATTGGATGATACTGAACAATGGAAAGTCATTTATCAAATATCAAAGACAAACTTGAAAAACGTTCAAAGCGCAAGGATACACACAATCAATGAAAAGGTAAATGTAACTACAACTTTACGATTTGTAATAAATAGGTTGACTCCTCCATAGTTTTCCTGTATCTTCATTTAAACTATGTATAAATGGCAAAGTTTACAAGTTTGGGTAAACAACAGGTACACTACTTAATTATCTAGCCATACGTAGACAATGGCAAAACGTGTTACTTCATGCAAATCAAGTTCACCGACACTTTCAAATCTCCTTCATTGGTCATCACAAAATATTCACATTACTTAGTAGATCCCCTATGTTAAACGCCCATTACGCAACTAGAATTATATTCCAATAACTGGGGTTGCTATTGTGGCGTCACGTTCACGCTTTACATGTAGCGATAATTTACAAACGTTAAAATACATTTGACGCTGTTACAGGTGAAATGTGCGATGTGCATGCAAATGAAAATAACTGATAATTAGAATAAATGTAAATATAGATAATGACTGTCTTACTTTTGGTGTTTATGGGTGTATAATTCCGGTTGGCACGCGCAAATTCCGTGAATCGCGTAGCGATTCTCGAATAATTTGAAAGTGTCCAACCTGAATTATTCACCCATGAACACCAAAAGTAAGACAGTCATTTCTGAAATAAATGTATAATAGAAGTGTTCCAACTCTTAAGTAAATGCAGAATTGATTTTCCGAAAATAGTGACGCCTTCTAACTTTAACTTAACCAACGTCCAGTTTGAAACATATTGCCCTTAGATAGCTCTATTTAAACACATAGTCATACGTAGACATTAAGAAAACTTCTAACCTCTCTTGCAATACAAAATCATCGGCACTGTCTGATTTCATGGTTGTTAAAAAAGTACAATGTATCTACTTACAGCTTAGCTGGAAAACCTCAATCCTCAGAATAAATATCGATTGCACAAAACATAATAAACCTGGTCAGATTGATGCAGTAGAGATAAGAGGTCGACCTATTGAAGGTAAGTTGTCTTGTCTCTCCCCATTAAAATTCATTTGGATACAGATATCGATAAACATGTATGATTAATAACGTAAGGGGAATTATGACTCTTGCGCGATATAAAATATGCTGACGAGACTCTGTAAAAGAGAAAAGCCTCAAATTATTCATTATGTCAGAGAAAGTACTGGTTGAGGTACAGCCCCGACCAGTCGAAAGTTTAACGCCGAGCTGACGAAATTTTGAAAGCTAAACTCGAAAGTTTCGTTAACTATTTGTCAGCGATTTTTTGAAAGCTACTGAGATGACGAGATTTTGAAAGCTCTAAAAAGCTTTCGAAAAATCGCTGACGAAAATTTCGTTAACTAATCTTAGTTAACGAAAGATTTGAAAGCTATGAGCTTTCAAATTTTCGTCATCTCGGAGCTTTCAAAATATTTGAAAGCAATCGCTGACGAAATTTTGAAAGCACTCGCTGACGAAAATTTTGAAAGCTATCGCTGACGAAAGTTTTGAAAGCTATCGCTGACGAAAGTTTTGAAAGCTATCGCTGACGAAAATTTTGAAAGCTTTTTGAACGCTCGGGTGCCATATTGTTTTTGCAATGGCTGCAGCACGCCTCGGGTGAATTTCCTCTGCACAGTTGAGAGGATGAAAGAAGCCATCTCTTTATCGGCGTGGCACTTTAAAAATTCACCGATTGTGAAATATCTTTCAAAGCTTCCGACAGTCAAAGAGAAGCCAAGGTTTCATTGGATATAAATTCCCCTCATTTAGTCAGAATTTGGCCGGTCGGATGTAAATTTTCTGGTATATATATACATTTAGATTTAAGATGAAATGGAAGTTGTTCATATATACACTTAAAGATGGAATACCTTATAGGTAATACAAATACAGGTAAATTCAGGTAACTAATTAGTGCAAAGCATACCCTTTTGATGGCCCCATTCACCCTCAATTGACATAATGTTATTTTAACCAAGTAGGTGTATGGGGAACACTGTTCAATCCTGATTGTCCAACATTTTTAAAATCCCATATCCTGATTGTCCAACAAAAACTTTAAGGTCACCTGTATTGTTAAATAAACACACCTATTTGTCTAAATAAACATACCAATTAGGACTTTTTTCATATTCCCCTCTATTTTGAAGTAAATTGGAGGTTGTTCATGCGCATGCAACTCTTATATGCTAAATGTTTGTTATAGAATCAGCAAATTTTAATATGGATGGCTATGTCTGCTGTCTGTCTTACACGCCAGCTGTCTGTCTGCTAGTTTGAGATAAAAAAAATATCAATGGAATTTCTCCGCTAATCTCATAAAAGCCGCACACATTGTCTATTTCCAACGAAAATTTGTTTTATCAAATATAGTCCGTATATGTTCATACTGAGCACAGGTGCCTGCAGATATGATCGTTTCCAACCTACCCCCCCCCCCCCCTCTTTCTTTCTCAGAATCATGGCTAAAATGGTCATGGAGTAAAGAAGGGGAAAAAAGAAAAAAGAAAAAAAAACCTTCTTTACTCCACGGCCATTTAGCCATGATTATGAGAAAGAAAGAGGGGGGGGGGTGTTGGAAACCATCATATCTGCAGGCACCTGTGATACTGACGATATCAAATGGTGAAGAAGTGCAGGGACGTATATATAAATGTCCCTGGTAGAAGTACTTAAAAAAAGATTAAAAAATACTTTAGATGCATGTACTTAGTATACGTATTTTATCTTATTTATTTGAAATCCATGATGTTATGCCATATCTGTCCGACATTTACCTGAGCCAATTAGCGGCAAAATCAATGAGATCAATTAGCAAAGAACAGCTTCCAATTTGATTTGACCAATTCCATATGGTCATATTGCTTTGAGTGTTGTTAACAGCCTTTATCTAAACAAAATGATCAATAATTTAGATTTCTAATCTTTTATTTCAGCACACATGCATTACACTGCAAAAACAAAGAAAAAGGATTCCATACAAAATCAGTTATAAATTTCAGAATCAAAGTTCCTAACAACTGGTTGTCAAGATAGACTACATTCAGTGCTTCACATGTACATGTACCTAAAAGCTTCAATTTAAATGCATCACAATGAGATTCAGTTTGTATCACTAACAACTGGTTGTTAAGATAGCAATGTATTTCGATTATAGAACTACATGATAGGTACATGAGATAAACTTCTTGACAATCAGTTGTTAACGTTAAGAAGGTAACAAGCGATATTTTCTTAACAACTGGTTGTTAAGAAATCTATTTTATTTCAGACAAGGTGTACTTTCCTAACAACTGGTTGCTAACTTGACAACTGTTTTTTAAGACAAATTGTGCAATGACTTCCCTTTCATACTTTAAATTTGCATTTTCAGTACAAATTTTAGTAATTTAGCATATTTGACCAGTAGATAAGTACTTAAGTGTCCTAATGTCACATTTTGAATGTTTTTATCTCCTAATTAGGAGATACTGTCACCTAATTAGGACTTAGCTATCAGCTCATTAGGACATACTATCACCTAATTAAGACATAATATCACCTAATTAGGAGATACTATCACCTAATAAGGAAATACTATCGCCTTATTAGGAGATACTTTCACCTAATTAGGACTAAGATATCACCTATTTATGACTATCTTATAAGGACTTAGATATCACCTAATTAGGTGATAGCTAAGTCCAATTTAGGTGATAGCATAGTTCGAATTAGGTGATAACTAAGTCCAAATTAGGTGATAATATCTCCTAATTAGGTACTAGTATGTCCTAATAAGGTGATAGCTAAGTCCTAATTAGGTGAAAGTATCTCCTTATTAGGTGATAGCTTAGTCCGAATTTGGCGATGGCTAAGTCCTTATTAGATAACATTATTTCCTAATTAGGTATTATTATCTCCTAACAAGGTGATAATATCTCCTGATAAGGTGATGTTATCTCCTTATAATGTTAGAGTATCTCCTTATAAGGTGATAGTATTGCCTAATTAGGTGATAGCTAAGTCCAAATAAGGTGATAGTATCTCCTTATTAGGTGATAGTTAAGTCCTAATAAGGTGAAAGTACCCCCTAATTAGATGATAGCTAAGTACTTACTAGGTGTTTGTATCTCTTCATTGGGTGATAGTTAAGTCCTTATTAGGTGATAGTATATCCTTATTAGGCGATTAGGTGATATTATCTCCTAATAAGGTGATAGTATCTCCTAATAAGGTGATAGTATCTCCTAATTAGGAGATATTATCTCCTAATTAGGAGATAGTATCTCCTTATTAGGAGATTGCTAAGTCCTAATTAGGTGATAGTATATCCAAATTAAGTGATAACTAAGTCCTAATTAGGTGATAGCTAAGTCCTAATTAGGTGTTAGTATCTCCTAATTAGATGATAGCTAAGTCCTAATTAAGAGATAGTATCATCTCATTAGGTAATAGTATATCCTAATTAGGTGATAGTATCTCCTAATGAGGTGACAGTTTGTCCTAATTAGATGAAAGTTCAGTCCTTATTAGGTGATAGTATCGCCTTTTTAGGAGTAAAAATTTAGAATGCGGCATTAGGACGCTTCCGGCGATAATCAATGACATTTATAAAACAAATACAAAGAATCTCCTACATTGAGTTATGATATGTAACGCTGATTCCCTTCTCCTTACTATATTCTGTCCAAAGCAAGTGTCTTGTACAATATGTTAAAGAAATGTTTCCAATTCCTCATTATGATGTCTTGCCATCGTAATTTTCCTCACACACACGGATTTTTTAATGGTTCTTGGCATCCATTTTATATATATATATATTCATATATATTATTTTGTGAATTTCAGCTCATCTGATGTCCTATGTGTCTTCACTTTTGGGCCTCTTTCATTACTGCTGAGACACTATTTGTTGAAATGCCTATATCAATCACGAATACATCATGAATGTATTATTGTTACATTATTCATTAGAACTACTTGTTTTGTACCAGGTGTTTGTACCTTAACTCCTTTCTTTTTGCCTCCAATTATGTTCACACAAGATAAAATCATCCAGGTAATATTTAGTTGATATATCCAGTGCTTACAATGTGTAGATATTTAAGCACTCATTAAGGTACTATGTTCAATCCATTATTCTGAAGACTTTCGCCAAATTCAAACGGTCTCCTCAAAGAATTTGAAATGAACTGCAGATGTACTCCATAATCGTCTCTCCAGTTGTTGTTCTCCTGAAACATTTAGTTTAATCATAATATATTGAAAATTAAAGCATCTGTTGCAAATTGGTTGTCAATAAATATTTAGTAAAATCTTCATGTTTTGTTATCGCATACTCATATATTCAACATTATTCTCATTATATAAAGATACTAATAGTACGGAAGTGTATTATTGCCATGTTGATTCTCTTTTTTAATTTTTTTTTTACATATAGAAGTGTACATTTTACACTTTTATGTGTAAATCTTACGCTTTGTTCTGTAAAATTTACATGGTCAAGTGTAAATTTTACACTTTTCCTGTAATTATGCACTTTTGTCTGTAAAATTGACACTTTTTTCTGTAAATATGACATATTTAACTGTAAATTTTACATTTTTTTCTGTAAAGTAGGTCAAAGGTCAATGCCAAGGTCATTAGATCAAAACTCATGATATAAGATGAAAGGTCTGGTCATGAGGATTTTACAACTGAAATATCAAAATTCTACCTCTTATAGTTTACAAGAAGGTCAATGTCAAGGTCTCTAGGTCAAACGTCATGATATCAAATTAAAGTTCTGGTCATGAGGAATCTATATGTGAAATATCAAAACCCTACCTCTTATAATTCAAAAGTAGGTCAAAGTCAAGTTTCAATTTGCTCCTCCATATATTTTTCTCTCAACGGACTTAAACGCAACACTTAAACCAAAATGTCGACGGACGGACGGACGGACAGACAGACAGACAGACAGACGGACCTCGCCATTTCATAGACCGGATTTTGCTTCGTAATTCGACCAAAAATCTAGGCTTATGCTCATGAAATACATGTATATCCAAGGTTAATTTCTTAATTTCTTAAAGTACATGTAGGTCAAAGGTCAAAAGTCTTGGCATGAAAGCTTTGGTCATGAGGAATCAACATGTGAAATATCAAATTCCTTTCCATCTATAGGCTTTGGTCTTGATTCTAATGAAAACATTTTGAATCCTACATAAAATTAAATGCAATTATGACATCATACATTGCCATATAATTTTTCGCTTCTACACTCAAAATTGTGTCACATGTATCTTACCTTAAAGTGTGTCGTAATTCAGTTATTTTCTCCTGTACATGTACTATTCATCCAGGCAAGGAAGATTCTGTTTCAAAAGAAAAAAAAAAAGACAAGTAAGGAAAACTCTATGACGATTTCTGACAAGACAGTAAGACTATATGCTTCTTCATATTTTTCACTTTACCAATCAATGCACTTGTACTGCTATCAAACATTGTAGAATTTTACGTGTGCATTTTCAGTAACAAAGAGCAACATAGCAAATTCTGTATATGACCAAACTATTAAAATGCTGATAATATTCATATATTAGAATATGAATTTCAAATTACTTACTTCTTTTACATGCTATCAAGAGGTTATAATTAATAATGCTTTTGTTTTAATCTGCAGTGAAGGATTTTGAATGTTCGTATCTAATTTCTTTATTCATAAGGCTTTAAAACGAGCCGAATGAATGTATCATACTGATGTATCATAGATAGAGAAGACATTGTGCAGGAATACGGGGCTATGTCATCACCCCTCCCCCCCCCCCTTCCCACACTGCCCGACCTCTACCTGATGAATAAAACATTATTGCAAAGTTTAAATGATACATGTAATATTATGTGGATACTGCAAAAAAAGCGTAATATCTTACCGAACTTCGCTCAATGTTTTCATAAATATATTTTATTTCGCCCTAGTATCCTTGTATTATCGTAAACCATTTTTCAATAAATCTATTTCACTTCGCAAAGTACAAAAGAATATTTGATATCCCCTCTCAGGCTATTTTTTTAAAGTCTTCCGTATTCATATGAATTCATTTTATAACATCCCCCTTCCGCATTCGTATTCTATGATTATGCGTAAAATTTATTTCTTTAACAATCTTGCCATGACACATTATCGCGATTACGAGGAAAATCAAGCATTGATATATCGAAAATTGTCGATCGTGGTTTCTTCAGATTCCCGCTAAATCACCCTTGTGTTAAAGATTTATAATGCATGTATTCCCTAAGTGGGATATTGAAGTTCCTCTCCGTTATCGTCCCATGGGTGAAGCGGAGATCTATTTCACGTGCTGTTCGTGAAACTATTTTTTCCATCATCGATATTTGCATTACGCATAGATAATATTCCTTTTACTAAACTAAAATTTCTGCATATATAAATAAATGAATGAAATTAATAAATGAATATATAAGAATAAAAAAAAATATATTCAATTACATATATTGCGAAAATAGGGTTCTGACTGCAAAAAAAAAAAATCCGGAAAAAAGTATTTAACAAGCAATAAAGCGACTGCAGTAACCGTTACGTAAACATATTTAGCAACCAATAAAGCGGTTACTTTAACCGTTACGTAAACGTATATAGGTACATGTAATAACTAGGATTCGTTATACGTTTTGTATATCTCCGCCCATAAATAGACGTTCACAGAGGGGCTTCTTAACGTGTTTAAAATACCGATTTCCTGCTGGAACAGTTTTATTTGACTCGAAACTCCAAAACAGTTAGATGAAAAGTATATGATGATTTTCAAAAAGAAATTAAAGGTAGTAAGAAACACAAAACTCAAAGTATAACACGATGAAACTTTCTAATTCATATAAAGATTGTAACATTTTGTTAGGATGATTCTAATGTATTAAACGTAAATGCACGATATACACTGTATGTCTTTAATTATTGGCTAATTGTTTTGAATTTTGCACGATAAGAATACACACTCTTTGGGAATAAATTGGATTTTAAACAAAATGTCTGACGATAACGATATAACTCCGTCTACGAATGTATCGAAAAACCTAATATTATAGATTATAAACATGATAAATATCATATTCAATGTTAGAGAATATCATCCCGAAAAATGTTTTACTTATCAGAAAACATCACACGTGAAATCTAAAGATATTCCCTACACAAGCATCAATTACAATCAATAGTGAAGGATTTAAGCCGGATTCAAAGCGCAATCAATCAAAAAAGAAATCACCGCAATACTCCATTGTCATTATTATTTTAATTTAATCATGAAGATGTAGAATATTTCTTACCTCCTCCCTGCATCGATCCGAGCTGCTTTCCGTTTTAGACATTTTGGTTCAGAAGAAATTGCTTTGAAATGATTGGCTGGAAATGGTAACCGGAAGTCATGGTGAGCTAATGAAATTTCATCTTTGAATTTGAATGAGCAATGGACATGGCACTAATGGAGGATGAGTTGTGATATTCGAAACGTTTTCCTTTCGTCAAAAAGGCAAGCACCAAAACGAAAAAAAAATAATAATAATAAATGAATAAATAAAGAAAAGGAAAAGTATTGTAAACAGCAGAAATTCAAACAAGGAAACGATGACTGCAGAGAACTCGGTAAGTCTCTTAATTTGTTGATTATTGTAGGAGATCATTTACAGTTATAAAATGTAACATATGTGCAATAATATATCATTATTGCCGAACGATGCTTCGTCAGTGACAGTGGAAACGTTGAAAAGAAATGTGCGAGTTGTAAACATGGTAAAGGAGCTGTTAAGATAAGGGCTTGATTTAGCCCTGAAATCACTCGATTATTTCTCGTGCGCTGTCCTTCTATTTCAGATAAAAAGTGGTCGGGAGTAAAATATAAAGTATTAGAATATTCTTAGTAGGTATTTTATTTAAATAGATTTGGTGAAAGATGTTATAATTACGAGTTGAAGAGGTAGGGGTATGGATGAGAGAAATACTCAAATATCGAGCGAAAATTCACAAAAAAATGCATTAGTTTACATAAATTTGATGTTTATTATACTTCTCTACCTTATAATGTCAAACTTGGATAAGAAAAATTAACCTTGATGTTATTATATCAATATAATCGGCAAAACCCGCAGTCCGGAAACTGAAAAACGGTTATATTTCGTATTTTTCAGCCACATATGTAGCTTTCAGGCGCGAAATACGCACAGCGTAGAAATAGACAACTTTCTCGTTTATTTCCTTCCTAACGGTTAATAATGTGATTGGAACACACTCTAAATAGATTGTTTCATGATATTAAAAGAAAAAAATGGCAATTTTGATTTATTTTACCGCTCTAAATACTGATTCTAAAATAGTCATCCATCCCCCCTTTTTTCGTTTTTCGCCTGTGGGACATTGTTCCCCCCCTCGGTTCAGAACCCCACTTGGCCAGAAAATTTGTTTTATCGATATACACCTTTGGTAAAAGTGGCATTCTGAACCGAGGGGGGGAACAATGTTGTAGAAAAACTTTTCCGTTTTCCATTGATTTCTATAGGAAAAACGCTTATTTTGACCCAAAAATCAGTCTTATTTTGAATAATTTATCCAACCTGACAGAAGATTCATATCTGGACCAAGTAACTTCATATTTTTACCGAAAATTTTTCTCAATTTTTGCATTTTGAAATTTCCACTTTTCATGGCAGATTTTACGCCTTATCTTAACAGCTCCTTGGGGGGGGGGGTCAAAGCATTCAGAAATTTGCTGAGCAATATATTTTTAAAAAATCATCCCGTATAAAAGCAGGCGTAGGGTAAGTCATTTTTAAAGAATCTAATGCATCTCTAGGACGGGGATATATATTTTTTCAACGGGTTGGGGTGGGGGTCGGTCAAAGCTGCCGATTATTTTGATAAAAGTTAGTATACATATACTAAGTAAGAATCGGCATTTTTGCTTAGAAAGGGAGGGAGTGTCCCGACTCTCTCTGCTACATGTAGGACTGGCGCTTGCATCCATTATGACCGTATGTTCAAAGACGCCACAATAGGTCGCTGCATAATTTACGTGCAGTTACGTGTTGATTGGTTGCAACCGGCTGCCTGGATGGGAAATGAGAAATTATCACAGGACGAATACCGTGGAGGGGTTGTTGATGGGGTCCTAACCTCACCCTCTTTGTTCGAAACGTGGCGAGAGAGAGAGAGAGAGAGAGAGAGAGAGAGAGAGAGAGAGAGAGAGAGAGCAATATAATGTTTTATTAATACTCATATTTTGATAAACGTTACACATATACTCGGGAAAAGTATGTATTTTTGCTTTAAAGGCCGAGCTTGGGGTATAAATAGCAGCCAACCAGGAAAATGGTGGCGATTATGGAATTTCTGAGTGCCGAGTCATACCGATAGCACGTTTTCTATTATACTAGATTCTGAACATGCAACATGCGCGCTTACACACGTAAACAATTCTTACCTCATTTCTTCACATTTTATTTTCAGTTGATGAAAATATTGAATCCAAAAACTCATTAATAATGTATGTTATGAGTTTTCAGGGACAACGTGACTTAAAGTATAATCCAATATGCCTTTGTCGTGTTTATGCGAAAATTTTTATTTGCAGAAAAAATATGTATACACGTACTTTTTCAGTAAAAGAATTTCTCTGTCGTTTTCAATGCTACTTGTGCATCCATTCGTAAACATTCTCATATCGTTCCTTCAATATGTGGAAAGTCCCAAGTTTTATATTTTAAAGATGATATCCTCAGTATATAGTTAAATAGATCCGTTTTATGTTCAGTGAAACAACTAATACACTTTTCACAATGTGTAATTTTACTTCATTAAACCAGATTTTCACGATCTTCTCTTAGGAGAAACATACCATTGTCTACTCTAATTTATGCAGATCCGCGCAAAAGTTACCCGCCAAAAACGAGAGGTTTACTTAGGGACGGACAGATTTATGAAATGGTATCATATTCCTTGTAATTTTTTTTCAAAGGAAAGTGTAGATATACAATTCCAAAACATGTTAAAACAAAATGGAAAAAAATTAATCTTAATTCTACATCATAACGATACTCATGACGAGATGACCCTTTGCAGCCTCTCCTGCCAAATCCTAATTTCCAGCTGAACATGTACACGTAGTTCATGCATGTACATGTGTAAAACTGATCAAAACCTGTCTTTCTAGACATAAAATCATAAATGACATTTATAAGACTGCTACGAGTTATATATAATTATACATTTAATATATTGTACTCTGACTCAAGACTTTAAGAAGTAAATCATGAATTTTGTGTAAAAGATTCGTCTGCTACAATTACACGTGCACCGCTCTGCCGCAGCACGCTGTTTGCTATTTTCATCGACGTTGTGAGATAAGAACCACCCAATGCCCCATATACTCTTGATGGCTTACTCACCGGTCAATTCGGCCGTTAAGGATACAGTGTGCCTGAAAAGAGATGTCGTTTAAAACGTAAAATGTATTCCGAAGGGTCTTGATTGAGGAAAAAAGTAGCCATAAAAAATTTTATTTGAAAATATGCAGTAACGAACATAATATTGTCGAATTTTTATCATTAAATCTTCATAAACCTCTATTGTAAAAACGCAATACATTGTAGGTGGCGCCAGTGAAATGAATTAGAGCTGCGCACCCCAAATTCAAAATGACGTTTTCAAAGGCTATAATTGCGAATGTATTTAGATTCGCCTGAAAATTTGAATTTATACAAATGAGAATGTAAACTTTCAAATGAAAAGAAAGATTTTGCATTATAAAATTTTATAAAATTAATAAATTTTCAGGGACACCATACCTTTAAAAAAAGGTGGGGGGGGGGGGGCTGAGTCCCTAAGTTTTAGATTGTATTTTAAAGAAATTAGCTCTTATTGATTTGATTAAAGCCAAGAAAAATAAAATAAAATGTGAGTGTTAGATAGAACAAGTTGATACGGGGTCATCCTCCTCATCCTGGTTTTTTTTTTTTTAATTCCTGGATCCGCCCATGACTTATTACTTACCATCCATAGATGGATATAAACGGAAGAAAGTGCTAGATTTAATCAGAAACAGAAATATAAATAAATAAATATGGATGTATGTAACGAATTTTATAAATATATAAAAAAAAAATAAATAAAGAGGGTCCCGCGGTTCAAGTGTACTACCCCCCCCCCCCCCGGCCTCTTAGATTAATTTGATTGGACCAAAAAATAATATGGTAAATGAGAGAAGAGATATCTGAAGACGTCAGCTACAGAAACACCTCTCTCCGTCACCATTGGATCCTCTTTTAAGATTAGATAAGGAGGGGGGGTGAGATTTTATACATCGGTAACCCATGCGCGCTCTGTCGCACTTCGTTTTGCGCAATCGATCATGGATTTTTGAGGTTGGTTTTATACAAAAATCATCTTCCTAGGAATTAGGAATTAAAATTATATTAAAAACATATAAACATAAAAATATTTCATGCATAATTGACGATGTTGCAACTAAATATTGGCATATCAAAGGTGCATCAAGCATTCTTCATGTAAGTCAATTGTATAGCAATACAAACCACATATTTTTTATCTATGAATTTTGCACGTTTCATATTAATTCAAAGCTACATACATTATTCAACTGAAATGGAACTACACATGATTTTCCTTGTAGAAATAGTATATCGTATACACATTAAATAAACGAAAAATAAAGAAGAAAAGAAAACAGATATTTATTTCGGATATCTATCATTCATTCACTTAAAAAAGAAAATAGTCAATGCATTCAATCCGTTTCATGTAAATATATTTTGCCCACTTGACCCAAATTGAAAGATCCTGGAAACTTTGGGGGGGGGGGAGGTTGAGGGATATCTGAAGTATAAATATCCGCGGCAAATGGCCGATTTTCTACGCCGTTTTAAAAATATTGTTAGAATCATTGTTGATTGCTCCTACTAAATTGAAGAGATAAACTATTTATTTCGCCGAAAGCATGGCTGAGCCCTTTAGATGTTAATCTCCGATCATATGGCCTCGATCTGTGTCCGCGGCGATATTTTTTTTATCCGTTTATCACTATTAGACTATTTTAAATATTAATTCAAAACACAGTACATTGAAAATTGGTAAGAGTTTTCTTTTTATAAGTTTGATAAGAGATTTTACTTTTTTGTGAAACTACAAATCGAGCATAGCCCGGGGAAGGGTTGATGGCCGCAGCACCCGGGCGCGATGAGCTTTCTACTAAGCTTGCCGGGATGATCTTATTCATATTGGTCACATTCTTTGTTCGATATATCAGAGTGAGGCGAAAATGAACTTATAGCATAATACTAAATGTATATCAATAATAGAGCGACTCCTTTAGATTCTCTCCCCTACCGCTTGCCAGCTTTTACTGAACAATTACATTATATGTATGAATTTCATATTATAAAACAATTTTATATACATGTTCTCGAGTGACTTCAGGAGACTCAAAATGAATTCATACATGTATGATTGTCTGATAAATATATTGCAACTTTTTAATTTCATGTCATGGTTAATCAAGGACTCTTGCATTGGTGTTAGAAATAAGAATAACGTCCACGTACATTGTATTATCTTTTTTTTGCGTCATTCATAGTTCTGAACACCCCCTCCCTTTGGAATACATCTGCTTGTCTGCCTGATAGTCATGATACACGCACATCTATCAAACATGCATCAAGACATGACATAAGTTGCACCACCTATATAAATTTTATTTTTACACATCAGATGATATTAAAAAAGATATCGTTACCCATTGTTTCTACTAGGGGTGCATTCCATCCGGAGAGGGCATGTATTACGTTCATGTTTAATGAGAAAAAAATCTTATTTGTCAGACTTAAGCAACGTTTGCATTATGCATCAATCTGATTAAAACCAGATCTATACATGCTCCCGATTTTGTTATGTCGCGTACGCATAATGTATCCACCAGAAGCCGTAATTAGATCTAAGATCCCGGGTAAAAACTGAAATATTTTTTATACGTATATAAGCAATTCGAACAAAAATTGGTGAAATAAAAATGAATAATGTACTTGACAAAGACAAGTACCTGACAGGTTGCCAGACATATCTTGTAATGTATCTGCTGCAGAAGATGCATGTACATAAATCAAATGAGTAATTGATAACAAATGTCCGACCAGGTGCAGGTTATGAACTTTTGATTATACCACCTGGAAGACCTATAATCTCTCAAATCGGAACACTAGCGGAAAGAATCGATCATTATTGTTTACTAATGCAAGATACATAAAAGACAAATCATACTTAATATATAAAATTGAAATTTCAATCAGAGCCGATGATAGCTTACAAAAAGCGAAACAATCTCGGAGACATACTTATTTCATCAATTGTCAAATAATGAATAATTAGTTAATAATAAGGTCTGAACACTTATGCATGGGATACGATCTTGTTGATAATTAAAAACAGTAATTCAGAAGTTGAAAATGTAACTTTTTTGTTCCAAATTAATGTACCATTTTGAAAATTTAAATTAAGATGAAATAATATCGATATTGTCTTGACATTGATTAATTCCATACTATCTTTTTTTTCATTTTTTATGTAAATTAAAAAGTATTCATTTGGATAGTAATGTCCACATAGGCGGATAGAGCCAGATGGATTGCAACCCCCATATTACGTGGCAGCTGTACTTTAACAGATTAATGAAAAAAGATGTTCAACAGTATACTAAGAGACGTAATCAGGATCTAGGCAAATGGAGATACACCCCTTATGTTTTTAAGGGGGGAGGGGGTGACAAAATTGAAGAAATGAAAGGGAAAGAACTAACGACCCCCTTCCCTACAAAAAGAAATAGATAAGCTAGAAAAAAAGAATACTAAATTTCAAACTTCAAATAATAAATTTAAATATCTGTGATCGCGAGTATGGCATAAACATTTAACGTGTAGACAATGAAAACTGACAGAGTGACCCTCGACATTCATTTTCTTAACATTTCTCAATTACCTGTTATCTAATACAGATTGCTTGAACCGTCTCTTAGAGCATCACTTGGTCAGTATCATGCGTTTGCAGATGGAAAATTGACATTCCCATAAATAAAAGATGGACACTGGTCATTACTTGAATTAACTAAATCAAAAGCCGCTAAATTGTTTACCCAATGGGGATATAAACTGATAAGGCACACTGGTCAGGTCCCCATAGAAAATTAGGTGGTACGGAGTTCCGAGGCCATGCCGTGTTTTGTTCTGTTATCTATTTCTATTTTATTTTAATATTCTGGCTTATTCCGGATCTTAATTTTTTTTTCATGGGGAGGGGGGGGGCAAGCCATCTTCGAGGGGATTCTACCCTATGGTTTTGAAAACGTAAGCACTGTGACATGCTTGAATCAGGCCGTGTTCACGCTGTTATTTTTATTACAAATCACGTATTCTACGCGACATAACAAAATCGGGAGCATGTAGAGATCTTGTTTTAATTAGATTGAAGTATACTTGATGTTACCCAAAAGCAACGCAATGCCTTAGAAATTCGGGAGGTGGGGGGGGGGGCGTTTTCCGACTTTTTACTACATACATTGATCAAAATTTATTAACTTGAAGTTGATAAGGAGAAATTTTATTCCTCTTCGATGTTCAAAGTTCAAGGTCACTGACATTCAACGGAAAATATACCAAGTCTCGATGTTTCTTGTGTTATATGAAATCTTAAGAATGCTCTAATTTAAAGGTCAAAGTGAAATATGGGTGGTGTTTTATGGCTTCAAGCTTACAAGCCAAGAGTATTAAAAGTCAAATACTTGAATTTATCAGAATCCTTTTCAAATTAATTTTGTCCACTCTATATGGTACAATTTTAGCCAGACCGTCATCAATATGACCTAATATTTTGAATGTTAATAAACAGTTGGACGTTTACTTCTAAGCTCACCTCACGAAGTGAGAGGGAGCTAATGCTATAACCCTGTCGTCGGTGTCAACGTCTGCGTCCACACTAGTATGTAAAGAAATTTTATTCTCTATTATACGTGCTAGGAAGTTCAAACTTGCACAGATGATGCGTCTTTAAAAGTAGATCACAAATCTTTGTTCAAATGTAGGTCATGACCTATATTTTCCGCTTGAGTGCACATGTTAGGAAGATTTGGGAATCAATGTTAAGAAGATTTATTTCTCTATTATAAGTGCTAGGAAGTTTAGACTTGCACAAGTGATGCGTCTTTAAGAGTAGATCACAAATCTACATTCAAATGTAGTTCATGACCTACATTTTCCGCTTGAGTGCACATGTTAGGAAGATTTGGGTATCAATGTTAAGAGGTTTAAATTTTTAGAAGTCCTAGGAAGGCTAAACTTGCACAGTTTATGCGTCTTTATGAGTAGATCACAAATCTACGTTCACATGCATGTCATTATCTTTATTTTCATCTTGAGTGCATATGTTAGGGAGATTTGGGTATCAATAGAGTACACCAATTCATGCAAAATTTAGGTCAATAAATGAAATACTCTACTTCCCTTTTCTATTTTGTGTGGTATAATTTTTGTTGCTTCTCAGTAATACTTGTTTTCAAATCTTCGGCTCCTTTCTGTTTTCTGTCATGGTAATATGCTGCCATGAGGTGAGCTTTGTGATCTTTGATTACACTATGTTTGCTAATTGGTGTAGGATGCTTCAGATACTTATCATCTACTTCTTTACACTTTTACACGGAAGCGTATTAGTGCCAGATTGATTCTGTTTTTTTAATTTATTTTTTACTCATAAAAGTGTTAAATTTACACTTTTTTTCTGTAAAATATACAGAAAAAAATGTAAAATTTACAGTTAAATATGTAAAAATTTACAGAAAAAAGTGTAAGATTTACACATAAAAGTGTAAAATGTACACTTTTATGTGTAAAAAACAAATTAAAAAGGAGTATCAAAATGGCACTAATACGCTTCCGTAGTATAAGTATCTTTATATCATGAGAATAATGTTTAATATATAAGAGTACACGATAACAAAACATGAAATTTTTGATAAATATTTATTTACAACCACTTTGTAACAGATGCTTTAATGTTCAATATATTATTATTAAACTAAATTTTTCAGGAAAACAACAACTGGAGAGACGATTATGGAGTACATCTGCAGGTCACTTCAAGTTCTTTGGGGGAGACCGTTTGAATTTTGCGAAAGTCTTCAGAATAATGGATTGAACATAGTACCTTAATGAGTACTTTAATATCTACACATTGTAAGCGCTGGATTTATCAACTTAAATATTACCTGGATGATTTTATCTTGTGTGAACATAATTGGAGGCAAAAAGAAAGGAGTCAAGGTACAAACACCTGGAGTACCAAACAAGTAGTTCTAAAGAACAATGTAACAATAATACCTTAATGATGTATTTGTGATTTATATAGGCATTTCAACAAATAGTGTCTCAGCAGTAATGAAAATTCCCAAAAATGAAGATACATAGGACATCAGATGAGCTGAAATTCACAAAATAATATATATAATGGATGTCAAGGATCATTAACAAAATCCTTGTGTGTAAGGAATATTACGATGGCAAGACATCATAATGAGGAATTGGAAACATTTTTAACATATTGTACAAAACACTAGCTTTGGACAGAATAGACTAAGGAGAAGGGATTTCCAAATATTTCAATTATTGTATGATAAAATAAAGAAGATGGCACCCATGCAGCATATGTAAATGTATAGTTAAAAGACAACTGTGAACGATGGCCGTAAATACATAACTTTTTTGGTGCATAACTTGATTTTACCAGTAAGTAAATAGTCTAGTAATTATCATACTTCGATGTTTTACCATGATTACATTTACATGTAGTGCTCACCGGGACATTCAAAAAGTATGCAAAGGTACATGACATGTATTCTAGAGTTTCGAAAGAACACTGATTCAAATATCAAGATTACTTACACTGAGGAAGTTCTATAGTCGATATAGGGGAATGGAAGCACACTATAACGTCCCCTTGTCCAGAGTCATAAATGATATTCTGACGTCAACCTTTTGTGCCATGACTTACCAATTTATACGTTTGTCTTCCTTTGTGGGTGTTACCGATTGTGACCTTTCTACCGAATTGAGGTGGCGGGTTTTGCTCACTCTTCCTGTGCACCTTATCTCAGTCCTCTGCAAGGAATTCACTTCTCTTCATATTGTAGATTTTATTATTGTATTTTTATTTCTGTTCCTTTGCCTTAGTTCTGGTTTTATCCTGGTTTTGATGCCCTTGGTTAGATGATTTTCGATTAACGATTTTGCTCTTCTTAATAGGAATATGTTTTTTTTTCCATATTTGTCATTACTCACATCTTAACAATACCAGTAGTTACTGACATCAGATATTATGTTGAATTGGCCGATTCTTAACAACTGGTTGTCAAGAATATCAAAAGTGTTACATATCATAACTCAAAATATCATATCTATATATTACATAAATATATCTTTTGTAGCATAACTCAATGTAGGAAATTCTTTCTATTTGTTCTATAAATGTCATTAATTATCTACGGAAGCGTCATAATACCACATTCGCATTCTTTTATGTCCTAATTAGGAGATACTTTCTTCTAATTAGGAGATACAATCATCTAATTAGGAGATAATATCTCCTAATTAGGACTTACCTTTCATTTATCACATAATAAGGATATAATATCACCTGATGACGTCTTGGCTACCACCTATTAGGGCATACTAAAACCTAATTAGGACTTAACTTTCATCTAATTAGGACATACAATCACCTAATAAGGAGATACTATCACTTAATCAGGACTTAGCTGTCACCTAATTTAGAGATGCTCACACCTAATTAGGACTTAGCTTTCGCCTAATTAGGCGATACTATCACCTTATTAGGATTAAGCTTTCTCCTAATTATGAGATACTATCACCTTATTAGGAGATAATATCAGTTAATTAGAAATAATATCACCTAATAATTGGGACTTAGCTATCACCTAATTAGGAGATACTTGCACCTAATAAGGACTTAGGTATTCACCTAATTAGGACTAAGCTGTCACCTAAGTAGGACATACTTTCACCTCATTGGACTTATTTGTCACCTAATTAGGAAATACTTTCAACTAATTAGGACAAACTATCACCTAATTAGGTTATAGCTAAGTCCTAATTGGGTTATAGCTAAGTCCATGTTAGGTTATAGCTAAGTCCTAATTAGATGATAGTATGTCCTAATTAGATGATAGGATGTCCTAATTAGGTAATAGTATGTCCTGATAAGATGATAGCTAAATCCTACTAAGGTGATAGTATCTCCTTAATAGGTGATAGTATCTCCTAATTAGGTGATAGTATCTCCTAATTAGGTGATAGTATCTCCTAATTGGGAGATAAAAAATTTCAGAATGTGGCATTGGGACGTTTCCGTACTTATCTACTTGTCAAATATGCTAAATTACTATAATACATACTTTAAATGCAAATTTAAAGTATGAAATGGAAGTCATTGCACAATTTGTCTTTACAAACAGTTGTCAAGCTAGCAACCAGTTGTTAGGAAAGCACTCCTTGTCTGAAATAAGATAAATTTCTTAACAACCAGTTGTTAAGACAATATCGCTTGTTAGCTTCTAAACTTCTAAACAACTGATTGTCAAGAAGTTTACCTATCATGTAGTTCTAAAGTCAAAACACATTGCTATCTTAACAAGAAGTTGTTAGTGTTACAAACTGAATCTCATTGTGCTGCATTTAAAATGAAGCTTTTAGGTACATGTACTTGTGAAGCACTTTATGTAGTCTATCTTAACAACCAGTTGTTAGGAACTTTGATTCTGGAATGTATAACTAATTATGTATGGAATCCTTTTTCTTTGTTTTTGCATTGTAATACATGTACTGAAATAAAGAATAAGAAATATAAATTATTGATAATTTTGTTTAGATAAAGGCTGTTAACAACACACAAAGCAATTTGACCATATGGAATTGGTCAAATCAAATTGGAAGCTGTTAAAGTAATTATGCAAACATTGTAATTGGTACTACCTAGAATCCTGATTGTCCAACAAAAAATATACCACATTTTAAATGTTGGACAATCAGGATGACACTGGGAACACACCGATCTGGGAAACACGGAATCTTCAAATAAACTTATAAAAATAAACAAGATGCAATATTTAATTTAATCCAGGAATATATATTTTCATAATTTAATCTGAATAAACATCATAATTAATACTATTTCATCAAGCAAATTATGAAGATTATTGCTTTGATTTCGGCCATCTTGGTTTTCTCGACACAAAATAGCTTACGAGGAAAGCTTTCAAAACTTTTGAAAGCTAGTTAACGAAATTTTCGTCATCTCTTGAGTATTCAAAATTTTGAAAGCAATATTAAACTGTCGACTGGTCGGGGCTGTACGTCAGGACCGAGATCACTTCTTTCTATGACGGGTCTCAATCAGTCCTTACTCTCACATAATGAATAGTTTGAGGCTTTTCTCCCGCTTAAACATGACATATTTTGTTTAAATAATATATAGTCACAATTACATCCTTTTGCAGAAATTTGGACACCCAATTATCGTGAATCGTATCATTGGTCAAGGGATGATGACCAGATGCACGTAGCTTAAATTTCTGGCCAGTCATCCGATCGATTTCTTATGTCTTAATAATGGAAACGTTCATGTCAAGGTCGGGCACTGAGTACTACTATTTGAGAAAATCATTCCATTTGACGTAGCCACGTCTGTCATGTATCTGCATGTCAACGCCTTTCTTTTTGAACTCGTTTTCTTTTCAATCAAATTTACATTTTGAAAAAAAAAATTATCATTTTCTTCGTGATATCGATGTCTAGAAGTGTCAAACCATGTTTTATAATTTTTTTTTGGTATTTATGCTCGTACACTACTAGTATATGTATTATAAAGATACCGTGTGAGAAGGGTAAGAAGGGATTTTTCGTTTCTGATTTGTCATATTTCAACGTAGTTTAATTTATTTTGTTTCCCGTTTATTTTCATTAATATTTATTTCATTTTTAACAATATTTTCGGGGCTACGATTGAGCTTGTAATACCGCTCCGTAAAAATTACGATGTTCTCGCATCGATGGATCTGAATTTCTATGCATATTTTGTCATTTATTAAGGTGGCTCAATAATCCAAGAATTCTTTGTCAGAGCAAAAATTTTTTTTGTTTATTTGACATTCATATCTGATTATCTATATTTGTTATTAAAATCACACATTATCGTTCATTTGATCGACTAGTGGTCCTCTGAATAACATGTGTAAACCAATTCCGTGATATGTCGCAAAACAATGAATTTTGATAGATGAAGGCATGGGATAGCGATTATAATTCCACATTGAAACCATTCTTTTGATTATTTCCGCTATGTTGTAATAAAATATGTCTATTTCTTTATAGATAATGCTTTCAAAGCGTTAAATAGCTTAAACTGTTCCCGAAAAGTACATTTTGTACATCCCACCCAAAATGAAAATCTAACAAAATATATACCCAGTACCCTTATTTGTCATCACAGTGATAAGAAGTCTTTGTCATGAGACATCTGTCCTCCTATTGTTACAGTTGAAGCATGCTAAACAGAATTGTTACTTGCAATAATCTCTCAATTTATAACTTTTCGTCGAGTTTTGTACGTACCAATTTCGTAGCGTTACAACCTTTTGAAATTGTATTATATTGTTATATTGCTTAAGCTCTGAATATATATACGATATATATAGGATCTCAAATGAATTTTCATTTCATACGATGTATTATGAAACGAGTTGTGTGTTTTAATATCCCCGAGACTTGGCGAGTGGATATAAAACGCACAACGAGTTTCATAATACATCGTATGAAATGAAAATTCATTTAAGATTCTTTTTATCACATGATATTGCCTACAAATGTGTATTTCTAACGTGAAATCAACGTTTCCGAGAACTACAGAGGCGAATCACGCCGTGATTAGAAGTCGTCTGCTACGCCATGAGAAGTAGTGTCTCCATCGAATAGATATTCTGTGCGTAAGAGAACAGTATTTCAATTTTGAAAGGTATTTAATGCAAAAATTAATTCAACAGCAACAATTTTAATCATTGATATTGACTCTGGGTCTGAATTAAACAATTGACCGATATTTGTAACGTGTTATCATATCATATATTTATGAAATAGCTTTATGAAACTGCATAACGGGTGTATCATGTGATAAATATGTATATATAACATATTTCCACTTCAGAAAAATCATATTTGTTGTCGTGTCTTAGTAATTGTTATTTTCTTCAAATCGTAGTTCAGAACTTGTTCTCCTGATACCAAAGTTTTACGGTACTTGAACTGAAATGTATTTGTTAATTTTCCACCACAAAAATTAAATGATTTTTTTTCTTAAGGAGGGTTTGAACACCAAGATGGCGGCAGCATTATTTGTTTTCTCACTTCCTATGAAAAGTACAGTTTTAACTTCCTTAAAACATTTGATAAGCTGATTGATATACACATTTGAGTATCCTGATGAAGTTTGAATATTTTCCGGCGTCATTTGAAAAAAATTATGGCGATTTTCAAAATTGTGGACTATGGGAGTTTTACCATGAGCAAACCTCGACGTCATTTCGACGTTATCGGGGAAAAAGGCGACGCTAACTTTCACATTCAAAATGCAATAAAAACATTAATACCAAATGTATGGCATTGAAACTTTGCATGTAAAAATAGAAAATCCAATCTTAATCACAGTGAATTCGTTGACAAATTAACATTACATGAAAGCGGATGTCACTTTATTGAAAACGGACGATTTTCGAAAGAAAAATTAGAAATTATAAAGCTTTGTAATATTTTTATCCTAAATTCAATTTTTCTCATTTAATCATGAAATCATCTCTGGACATTGTTGATAATTTTGTTAGTTTTTGACAAAGATTCATCCACAGGATTCCTTATGATTAAGTATCAACTACAGGCAATTGGCTAGAAATCGCATTTTTTTTTTTTTTAGCGACAGTGTCAACTTTTATTCCAATATCCTGCCTTTGTTTAAAACACAATTAATCTCATCTTTTCAATATGTAACTGCAATACATTTATGAAAATTTTGGAAGTTAAATCAAAATTAATTTCCGATACCTTTACGAGAACTGGAGTGACACTTTCAATATGATGACGTCATCAAGAAATTCACGAAAACGTCGATTAATGCATATTTCAAAGTCTCATAGAAAATTTTCCTGTGGATAGAATCAAATGTAAGTTTGCATAATCAAGGACAGACAAGAAATATATAATTTAGAAATTTTGAGAAAAATTGAATTAAGCGTCCAAGTGTTCAATACCTCCTTAAACTGAAGGATATGTCCTTGATTGCTCAAGTTTAAACATCTTCTCCTCATAATTCCACTTAATTTGGATTTCCCTTTTGGGGGAAGCTTTGAGCATCACTGTGGAGATATATTTTTTTTAAATGTATCTGATTCACTGACATTTTACAAAGAAACATGCATTTCAATGATGGCCTTTTTATGTGCAGGTACCTGCTCCTGGTATAACTCATTCTCGTGTACACCTTGTGGATGTAGCTCTAGCGGATCTAGTTCAACATCATGTTCTGCCGATGGACAATGCAGATGCAAATCAGGATATAGAGGCCAAAGATGTCTAAGCAGGGATTGCACCATTGGACACTGGGGTGCATGGTCGGACTGTGAATGTGGACCAGGAAAAACAAAAACAAGGACACGACCTATTGTTCAAAGGAGAACTGGTTCTGGCCAGCAATGTGGGACGACGTCAGAGTCTGCTGATTGTAATGTTAAATGTCAATGTCAACAGGGAGAATGGGGTGAAACTTGCCAGCATAAAAATTGCTTGGTGTCAGAATGGGGGTCATGGGGTTCCTGTCCATTACAGTTTGCTAAGTATGATTGTGAAGGGGATGAAAACAGGTATGCAACGATAGAACGTAGAAGAACAATTACCCGGGCTAGGCAAAACAGTGGGAACCCTTGTCCTAATCTTAAAGAAGAAAAATTATGTAAAAAACCCCTTTGTGTCCGAGTCGTATTTCATGCTGGGTAATGGGTAATCATTAGAATATTTCTTTATTCATCTGTCTATTCCTCTTCTCATTGGTTAATTGTTCAAGCATAAATTAATGTTTATTTGATATCGGATATGAATTGCTATATGACCGATTCGTCCTAGTAATTTAGTAAACAATACAGGGTTTTTTTTTTCTTATTAGGAAACCTATGTTTTCTTGACGATCTAGGGTTATCTCGGAAAATATAAATTTTCTTGAAGAATGCAGTTTCGCCAACTTTAGAAATTCATTGCATTCGCACATGTATAATATTGAATTACATATCCTTTGAAAATAACGTAATTCTTTCATCTAGTTGCGTCCAACAAATTTTGTACACTTCGGTTTGTTTTTTCGAGATCTGATGGATCCAAAGGCTGTTTAACATTTGGAGTGTTCAGATGAGTATGTTATATTAAAAAAGAATATAACAAGGTTACCCGATTTGTGTCGAGTATTAGATGTTAAATCCAGTCGACGTTTAGATAAAAGATCGAAATCTGTGATAATGAGAGGCCTATTTCTTTAAGAAAATAGAGAGGGAACTTGATTTTATTTAAGATTAAAAATACAAATGGTTCTGCGAAACAAAATTGGGAACCTCACTATTAAAACAAATAGAGCAGGTTTTCTTAGTTCAATATTTTCTTTTTTAATTCTCTATATTTTGCATATAAATACAGGTATTGATATATTAATATTTCGATGATATTCCTTGGTGATGCCAATCAAATAGCAACATACCGTCAAATAAATGAGATAGAAGACCCGCTTACATTTTCAATGTGTTTTAATCAGGATACTACGTTGAAAACGGATATACACATACAACACACATAGAAATCTTTTTTCTCTTATCTATGATTAAAACCATGATCATGTACAACTTGTGGTGGCTACAAGATAAAAAGGAAAATCAAATTTCTTTGGGTAATTCTCTAATTTCCATATGAAATACTAGGGACTTATAGAATCTAGAACCACTTTATTCTGGATTAAAATATCAGTCCAGAATCGGATTGATCAAGACCCAACCGAGGCGTTTTTTCGAGATTGTCATTTTTCTATCACTAACTCCAATGTGGTGCTTAATTATTTTTCTCGCAGATTTAAACCTTGTTACGAATCACAATGAATGAACGTCATGCTTAGAGTATGTACACGTGAAATAATGTACGCAATGTTATATGTGACGTCATAAAGCAATAAGCAGCAGTGATAGATCATCGGTGCCTGATCAAATTTTAAATCACTGCTGAAAAGGGGAATAAGTCTATTTCATGTGCGAGAATATCAATATTTTGCGGAAGATCTTGTCTTCGAAATTTATTTTCCCATAGATTTTTACCGTGTCAGATTTAAGGTTTTTCGAGTAGATGTTACAAAAGGTCTTTGTTCAGAAAATCAATGCAATTGGTGATGTAAAAATAACTTCGCATGTAATAGGACTAATTTCGGTGTTGTACTGTTTGCGCTTTCTGTATATATGTATTTCATATATGGGCGATCCACCCATTAGTAGAAAGGGTAAATCCAGAAACCTAGCGATAACTAGTCCGATACGATAGACCCTTGTCGTCAAATCTTCATTTTAGTGAAGTCGAGATGGTGTAGTGGATTGCGTGCCGGACTCGTGATTGCCAGGCAGAAGGTGCCGTAGGTAGTGAGTTTCAAATCCCAGGCTGGGAAGAACAGGTAACTAGGACATCTTACTGGTCTGTAATTGTGCTTTATATATGTTATTTGTCATGTGCGTGTGTATAGTCTATGATTATTCAATGTCCATCGTACTAATTTGGATACTGTACTGTTTCGATTGTGCTTTCTGAATCTGCTTTGTTATAAATACTTTTCATACATATTATATTGCGGGTTTGTAGGTTTGTTCTAAAACGCTATCTTTTATTAATGAAATGTTTAAAGGTGATCATACTTTATAGGTTATGGTGAACAACTTAAGGGTCAACCCTTTTTTTCTGCATAATCGATTATTGATGTAGTAATTTTATTGATTGTTCTTTAATAATAAAACTTTATCACTTCTAATAACAATATTTTGTTTTGATTTTATTCCATACAACAAATTCAGCATCGTATTTTGTTAACAATTTGAAAAACAAACTGTTTAAGTTTGAAAAAGAAGATACAGAAACTACTATATTTTTATACCCCCGCCATAAAATGGTGGGGTATATAGAGATACACTTGTCCGTGAGTGTGTGCGTCCGTGCGTGCGTCGCCCCACCTGTGCCCCTTAAAACTTAAAAAATGCAAACATTTGTGGTTTCCGGCCATTTAAAGGTAAACTGCTACAGATGATCATTTCATTTCTTGCATGTAGCTTTTACTTCAAAAAATACAAGTCAAGTTCAAATATGGGTCATGTCTCTTAATTACGTCCAGAATTATACCCCTTCAAACTTATAAAAAAATCTAAATTTTGTGGACATTGGAAGGAAAACCGTTACAGATAAACATTTCATTTCTTGAATGTAGCTATTATAACATAAATTACTGGTTAGATTTGAATATGGGTCATGACGCGCAATTTTGTGCAGAGTTGTGTCCCTTCAAACTTGGAAAAATGTTCTATTTTGAAAAATTTCCTTTCAGTGTACACTTCCCTGGACGTAAAACAACATTTAAAAACTATCGCCTATAATAGACATCAAAGAAGTACCTATCAGTTATTCAGTCTCAAAGTCGAGAAGGCAAGGCAAAATCTTTAGAATTTCCATTGGAACGGTTGCGAACCTTGGCATCAATAACATTCCAAAGTGAGACAAGGTGTCCGGGGTGAGTCAGCGTCTTCGTCGCCATATTAGAAAAATGGTATATATATATATATCATCAATAATATTCAAGTTTTTACAATATCATAAAATCGAATAACCAGAAAACACAAAAGAACGCCCACGTATGAAGCAAATCTTATCGATACGGGGAACTCGTCATACACTATGATGTCCCACTCTCCAGAATGGTGGGTGATATTCTGTCATAGACCATTTGAACCATCCAACCCAAGATTGTACTCTATGTCTTCCGAAATGGAAGTTACCGGATGTGACAGTTCTACCGAATTGAAGCGGCGGGTGTTGCATGCAAGCAGGAGATGCTTCTCTTCCTGGGCACTTGGTTTCACTTCCATATCGGGAGTTCGCTTCTTTTCATATTGTGGAGGTTTTTGTTTGTTTGCTTTGGTTCCTGTTTTCTCCTGATTTTGTATGCCTTCGGTTTCTGATTTTCTGAATTATAGATTTTGTGCTCTATACAGGGATATGGTCATTATCCAAATTTGTCATTCCCCAGTGACGATGTTAGTCGGTCACAAACGTATCCCTGACTGAGAAGCTTATATGAAAGACGCCTAGCTCTCAGAATAAAATCTGTTTATTTGATACTTGCTCTGGCAAAGCGTATCAACTGAGGTATGAACACGCCATAAGTAGGCAATGATGGGTGTTGCTACTCAGAAAAGAACGTTCGTGATGCTGAAATTGAAGTCTTCACCTATGTCATAGAGTGAGGTGTTCATGTGACCATCAGTGTCGTAAGACAACATTATGTCCAAATAGGATGCTGAATTATTTATCTCTGTAGTTTCTTTGACTTCAAGCTCCGACGGATAGATTCTGCTGAGGTAATCCGCGAATTTTTGATTATTGATGGACAACACATCGTCTATGTATCTATAAGTGAAGTTGAAGTCACAAGCTAAGTATCTTTACCCTTCAGAGACCAAAGATTGAATGAATTCAGCTTCGTACGAGTAATATCTGTTTCAGTGTACTTATTTTCAGAATCGGATTTTTCTTTTACAATGTAGGTTTTGTCGTAGTTAACAACAGTAAATTTGTATTTGCGATTCCCGTTCTTGCTTGTAAATGCATTACTTATTATTTTTGCGAGTCTTTCATTCAATTTAGAATGTGGGATTGTGGTGTAAAGTGTCGAAAAATCAAAGTCCTTGATCGAATGGACTCTACTTTAATGAGTAGTTATTACAGATGTTCTTAAACTTCCTTCGAATTCCTTAAAATGCACATCTGGTTGATACCGCTACGGGAATATACTGTCGAACAATATTTTGGAAGTCTAGATTTGATTTCAGATAAAACTTTGGTGAGTACGATCGATACAGATTTGGTAGAACATTTTGAGGAACCAGCGATGAAACGTTGTTTGTACGGATTCTTGTGCATTTTAGGTATGCAGTATAAGAATGGTAAATCTAAATTGTTTGTATCGAATCCAAAGGAAGCGAGAGCTGATTTGTGGTTATTTATTATTTCAGGGGCAGAAAGGTGTGTTGGGGTGTAAGTGGGATTTTCCAGGTGTCGAATTTAAACCCAACTCTTTAACAAGACTGTCGAAATAGTACTTTTTGCAAGTAAATGTGTAATTATTTGAGGCTTTGTCTGCTGGTGTGATGACATAATGTTCTTGGAGGTAGGTAAGCTCTGTGTTAACCTCAGGGTCTTTAAAGATAGACTCGAATCTGGTGTTCATAATTGATATTAATCGGTATTTTCGAGATAAAAGTAAACGCAGTTTTACCGACGGAGCTTGCCCCCAACTGTTTAACGTATTTTTCCAACAGTATATCCAACATATACCTGTCGTAACCACAAAACACTGTTATTTTATCCCGTTTCTAATTTTTGTGACATATTCTAACCCTTAATACGAGGAGTTCTAACAATTACCAACAGAAATCATTGCGCTCCAAAATATTAAATGCAGAAACTGCTTCGTGTTTATATTTCAATGGCGAAAAATGAAAGTGTGATCAATCAACAATCAACGAGACCAATGGGCAACTTATTGTTTTGTTGTTAAGATGAGTATAACGCCAGTAACAATCCCATAACCTATAGCTTTACGTCTCATTATGACGTCATCCGAGAAAAGAGCACAAGGAATAGGGCTGGGACGATACTTCGATTCATCGATGCATCGCGATATTTTATTTCGCGATCCAAGTAACGATACACCCCGACGATACCTAAGTTGAAATTTACATAAGATAAATAAATACTTGTTTGAATTTTCCGGCCTTTCATTTAAGTACTCTGAAGTTTAAATCCAACTTTCATCAGTTTACATATAGATACAAACTGTACAGTGATTGGGTCAGGGAAGGCCACCCTGCGACATGAGTCCTATTCCGATAAAAAATGGCCCATAAAATCGACAAGAGGCTGCGCCCTGGTACATATTATGTGTTGTTTTCAAATCTATCTGAAAGTTCTGTACTCATATTTATGTTACGTGTAACGTAGATCTACACCAGTAGCAGTAACGTGTGGATCACAGCTTACTGCACATGGCCAGTCAGAAACACAAAATTCTTCTGTTTACTGACAATTGCTCCGCTCACCTGAAAGGTTCTTTGCTATAATGATACAATATTGATTTTTCTCCAACATTCTTTTATATCCTCGTTCTGTGCCTGAAATTTAAATCCCCAACGTTCACTTACGTATCTTATTGACGTAAAGGTACTTATGTATGCGTTCGTCCGTAGATTATCATGGTCAGTCAATGGGTTCAGATTGAAGTAATAGATTTTAAAATGTATAGAAATGTTAATTGCAGTCACCCCCCTTCCCTAATTTCAGCAAGCTGCCCATACTTGGACATGAAAAATACAGGATAGGTGGCTGAACGTTTTATCTTGGCTGTTTTGTGATACATACACTTACTGGTAAAAATTTGGGAATTTCACGACTAAAAAATGTGCCAACATCTGATGTATTATATATACTAGTACATTGTATGTGAAGCTTTTCGAAAATTGAATTGGAATGGCCCTTTCGTTAAGAAAGATGGCCAATTGATTTTGAGAATGCCCCATTGAAGTCCAAGTGGAAGGGGCCATAATTCCATTGAGAAAGTTTGCCTTCCCGATCACTGTAAACATGACAACATTACTTAGAACCACTGATTTTTATTATGATTTTTCCAATGACTTCTTACTCAGGCTTTCTACTGTTCCTACTTTTTCCTCCTATTTCCTACTTTTCTTACTTTTTTATTTTGATCCTATTTCTTCCTACTTTTTCTTCAAAACCTCCTACAATTCCTACTTTTCATCTCAAAAGTAAAAAATTACTTGCTTCACTTGTCATTGACATCTCATTCAAAGTTTTTTTAAAATTTTGGGCTCGCTTCGCTCGCCCATTCTGTATATTTTACATAAAAAATCAATCTAGCCTTATTTCTCTCAGTGATTTCCTCAAAAATTAATATTACCAGTCTACATTCATTGCTTGCTGTGATTTGTGTGTCATATTTACTGAAAATTGACGCTAAAAGTGATGGAAAATTTCCTACTTTTCCCCTATTAATTCCTACTTTTTCCTATTTATCTCTTCTTTTTCATTGACTACTCCTACTTTTTTCCTACTTTTTCATCAAGGCAGAGTAGAAAGCCTGCTTACTGTTATTTTAAATGATTTTGTTTTTCAATTCTTCTTGTCAAATAACAAACCGTTTATTTACTCTTTCATATTTATTCTAGACGGAAAGCTAGAAAGCAAGTGTTGAATAGATATAACATGTTGAATGAAAAAAAGCTACTTATATAATGAATATAAACACTATCAAATAGCTTTTTGAGAAGGATTTATTAATCAACTTTGTATCGCGATATGTATCGTATCGAATAATAGGTATCGTGATACGTATCGGATCGGCTTGGTGCAGTATCGTCCCAGCCCTAACAAGGAATCATGACATTATACATGAAAATTGTTCTCAAGCTTGGTGGAGGGTTTTGGTTTTTTTTTGCTTTGGTTTCTGTTTTATCCTGATTTTGTATGCCTTCGGTTTCTGATTTTCTAAAATGATCGATTTTGTGCTTTATACAGGGACATGGTCATTATCCATATTTGTCATTGAAACATGCAAATGTATGTAAAATATATTTAAGGGTATGTCTAGTGAATCGGTTTGCGGCATGTTTATCGTCGTTATACATAGAAATTGCTTCCTGTGAACCAATCAGAATACGTGAAACATACAGAATGAATTAGAATTGTCATTTGATAAGTCCTCTGTAACCTCATATTGCTTACGCCTATCGTCTTAACACCGATGGTCTTTTGTGTAGAAGAAAGGAGAGGACCTCTGAGAACACTCGGCTGCAGCACCAACAGCAAAACCCAAACACACCCAATGCAAAAAACACAGATCAGACATTCACAAAAAAAGATGCGTAAAAGGGATAGTAACACAAACTCACACCATAGAAACATGCATCACAAAAAACACACATAAATCAACGAGACCAATGGCCAACCGGTGCCGACGTAGTACGGTCATCTGCCAAGCAAGTAGCAGACGGTGTAGTTATCCGTATAACGTGTGCACAACCTTCCCACTTTTCCTATTTCGGTTTCGGTGAACGCACAATTGTTGTGTAAAATAACACACTCGATATAAGAAAAACATATAAACAGACAGCATGATGCAGGGGCACAAGAAATACACAGATATACAAATAACAGAATGCATACGTGCTCTGCCGGCTGTAGCGATTGCATATTTGGTAAAAGGTAACGAGTTTTTTAATTTGTTTATGATAAATAAATGTTTGGACTGATAATCATAAAAATTGATTTATCAGTGAATTAAAGTCAAACACAAAAACCGAAATCGGATTCAAAAAATCCTAATCGAAAGGCTAGCACCAACTATTATTCAACTAAGTAACACAATACAGATAATCAAATATAATAGTAAGCGAAATGTAGATACAAAAGAGCTAATACAAAACTCAAAACAAGAAGAACTCTCAACTGAACAGCGTATTAAAGAGAGCTTGTTCAGACTGAGGATCACTGACGAGGATTAAGTACCCGGAACGTGCAAGTCAGAAGCTCAGTATCTTTTTTTGTTCAGAGACCAAAGATTGAATGACTTCAGCTTCGTATGAATGGTTCTAATTGCGATTCCGAGAATTTGTTGGAAGGCATTTCCTCCAAACATCACATAATAAAACTTGGAATGATAAAAATAGTCCATGCCAATCCGTACGGGTTCATTTTAAGCATAATTATATTAAGCAATATTAAGTGCAGACGACATGCCTTATGCGGTCAATGAATTTCATCTTTATTATTATTATTATTAATTAAAAAAGGGAAAAAACTGTTCAGTCGATATTTCATATATCATTTTGTGTAAAGAGTGTACAGGTTCAGTATTTGTGTAGGATCAATTTATAGGAATTTTTAAAATAGACAATGAGGCTAGAATCACTAGAGGAATACCGGAAGGTATATTGATTTAGGATCACTGATGTGGGTTTAGTACATGAAACGTGCATGTCTGGTTCATGCTGCAAAATCTGTTCCTAAATGATGCTATAAATTTGAAGACGTTTAACATAAATGTTTGCTGTGGATGGTGCAACCGGGAGTCGAGTATTGTTGGAGATCCCCTCAAATCTTCGAGGATATATCATCACTGAATTGGGGGGGGGAGTAATTAACTTAAATTTGATTATTACATTAATTCGTTAGACACATTAAAGCGGCCAAGTTTGAAAATTTGATCTAACATGAATGAAGTATGCGTAAGAAAATGCTTCGCGGTAATTTCTGTAAAAATTGATGTGGAGGTACTTTTTAATTGTTCGTATTTCTTTTACGTTAGAAATGACCCATGAATTTTGTTTTACGTATGGAATATTATTGATTTTTTTTTTAAAAGGTATGGCTGATGGATACCGAATAATTAAAAATTTTTTAGATTCCATCCAAAATAAGGCAAAGGACCAGGTTCGGGAACAAGGAAAATCGGCCCTAATTTTAGAATGTTTTAAATTTCGATTGTATTTCGTATCAAGGAAGTTAAATATGTCGTTGTTTGAAATACCAATTAAATATTTCAACTTACGTGCAATACACCGACAGATATGGCTTCAAAATCGGCTTAAAACCGTAAAAAGCTGAAAAATTGTAAGAAATTGGCATAATGTTGGTTAAAATTTATGAAAATAAGTAGGGCGCCAGCCCTAACCCAAAATAATTTTTATATAAAAAGTTAAATTTGCAATCTATCTTTCGATCAACATAAAATTTATGTTGGGTGAGGGTTCGCGCCTATACTAATTTTAAAGATTTATGACAAAAAATTTGGCGATTTTCCTTCATTTTCCGTCATGCAGAGCAAATGACGTCAAAATGTGACTTCATAACTAACGCACGTGACGTTTTAACAATGAAAAATATTCACATTCTATATCGGCAGGTATTTGAGATAAATATAAGAGATACTGAATCAAAATTTTCATATAATTATTTTTCGCAAACATTTAGGGCCGATTTAGGCAGTTAGTGAACCTACCCCTTTTCAGCTCTGACATTTTTTTCAAGAAAACCACAAAATGACACTATTTGTGAGCGTCTGTTCTCTCTTATTTGAACACGGACATATACTTTTTCTTCAGTATTTTGAAAAGTCTTCCCTAGGAGCACGTGTTACTGTGTGTTTGGAAAAATCGTTGAAATTCGGTATCTCTGAAATATTGACCTTAATTTGGATTATTTCGTTATTTTTGTGTAAAATATGGAAAATTTTAAATTATCGGTGAGGTTTGAACCTAAGGTAGCACTTTATCAAATTCTACTTTTATAAAAGCTTCTAACCTTTTTTATTGTATAATAACAAAGAAAAGTAAAATAAATTTCAAATGTGTGCATTTCAACACTTTTTGTATTTTTTTCACAAATGTGCTAATTTTAGCAACAAATTTCCGGCATTTTGACCCAGTTTTCAAAGAAGCATAAATCTTGATTTTCGTCACGGACCTATTGATTTTCCTTCATAAAAATGATTTAGTGACATGAATACTATATTTTCATACGGTTTTCATAAAATCGTTGAAATTCTTTCATTCAGAAATGACATGCCTTAAGGAATCCCTTATTCCCTTAATAAGAATACGTTTTTTAAACATAGGAATTTCATTTAATTTGTTATACCGATGTTTTTTTTTTTATCATTTTCAATTGCAGACCTTTGCATACTGTTCCCAAATATTAGATTTTCTTCCTAAGGGAATCACTTGCAAAGCAATGAATATAGCATTTTTATTTTTCTTGGTTTTTATTGCCAAAACCAATTTTCAATAATCAGAATATATAATTTACTGATTGATTATCTTTATTTATTATTAATCTTTTTTTTTGGTAATTTCGATAGTGAGAATATGTTTACGCCAATAATTACCCGTCTCTATGATTTTCTTTTGATGTATTGGTAACAAGAATGTAGGCTCAACGTTAGGCAAGCCTTGAAGTTAGCCTCTGAAAGTAAGTTACTCTCTGCGCGACTATGCGCCTGAACCCATCATGTTAATGACATATATCTGAAAATCCCGCTTTTCAAGCTATTGCTTATTGTATACGTTGTATAAGTTTACATGTGACATTGGTAATACGGCCGGGTTAGCGCAGTGGTAGCGCGCTCGCTTCTCACCTCTAAGGTCCAGAGATCGAATCTCAGATTCGGCAAAGGGTCTTATGTGGGAGGGTAGGTGGTCCCCCATCCAGGCTTCTACAGGGGGGTTTTCTCCGGGTACTCCGATTTCCTCCTGCTCTTTAGACCCCCTCACGCTAACATCTGAACCAACGTGAGACATTGATATAAGTTGTGTTACTTGTTAGTTAAACGTTATAAAATTAATAAAGGTTTAAATTTTAAATTCTAAATTTCAAATTTTTTAAATGTTGGTTATATGGAAGTGTACCATCTCTTTATCTTTCCGAAGAAAATTTCAAACTTATTTATTATGCACCAGACACGTGTTAAGAATATTAAATCCTCATCAGTGATGCTTCCGTCCAAAGCGATTTTTACACACAGGCAAAATTCATTTTAGTAGCGCCCTCTGGTTACATTTTTGTGCAATTTGCAGAGAGCGCGCGGCTCACACTTCATGTAGGTTCGATTCAGTAGCATATCCAAATCTATGTTCAAAATAGCATTGAAGGGATGGTGCTAAGATGTTAACCTCCTTTGATTTCGATGATAGTTTTGAATGTAATGTCAAGTTTCCGAAATAGCCAAATCAAAGCTTCTTTCTGCCAACAGAGATGGAAAAAAGTAATTAATACACTAGAAGTAATTGACGTACAGAAAAGATTAAATACATGAACCTTCTATTTGAATGGATATTTTTTTTATTATAAAGGCAATTATCATGATTATAGTTCATCGCTATATCAGCGTATCTATAAAAATAATCGAATTATGAATGACCCACCACTGATTCATTGTTATGTTTAAAAAGAGTATTTTGATATAGATTTTGATATCATTCTGAGGAAAAAAATAGATGAATGTATTTTGAAATATGGGAAGGATAAAAAAAGTATAGTCTTTTTGTATGATACGTAAAATGGACAGTACTTAGGGACAGCAAAAACAGGAATAAATACAAACAAAGAAAAACATTTTCTATTGTTTTTTATTCCTTTTTATGAGCGGGAGGGGGAGGCTTTTTTATAATCAATGAAGGGAGGGGATCTCCAACAAGACCCTGTTGCAGCACCAACAGCAAACACTACAACATCCTATGCGAAAACACAAAGACGAGCATACTAAGAGACGAAAAAGAGACATATGACATATAAACATCAAACACGAAAGACTACACATAAACCAACGAAACCAATCGGCAACCGGTGCCGACTTTGGACGGTCATTTGCCACACAAGTAGGAAATTGTGTGGTTATCCTGGAATACGTGCGCACAGCCCTCTAACTTCTCCAATTACCGACAGGTCTCGACGAACGTACAATTATGGTGTAAAACAACCTCCTCACTGTTAGATGATCACACACAATAAAGACCGCAGAACGCAGGGGTCCAAGCAACACAGAGGAATATGTAAATGGTTATGAAAAGAGGGCGTATGTAATACAATCCGTGCTCTGCCAACGCGAGCTCATCTATGTTATCACCGACTGACATTCAGAGAGGACAGGGTTTTTTCCTGTTTGTAAGTTGGGTATTTTGATTGTTTGTTTGATTATTTTCCTACGGATGACGAATCTAGATCCTTTCTTTATTTTTTCTATGTCTATTTTATTTCTTAAAGAAGCATTCAGTAAAAAAAGAAATAGGAAAGGGGATATCAAGTGAAACAAATTATTAGTCTATGTTCATGTGACAAGGGATTATGTATTTATTTATTTGTTATCAATTCTCTGTAATACCAAGTTAAGCTGGAAAAAGCATGTCACAGATTTTGAATATATTACATATTCATAATAAACTACGAATAAAAATACACCTGGTTGATAAAAATGACCTTATATGGCCGTTTGAGAAATTTCTTGAAATTTCTAACACGTGGGTCCTGTAGCATCATATCCCACACATCTTGCTACGTCTTTCGGCACATTTTTGACATAGTATTTTTCACACTCTTTGGCCATATCACATTATTTAGATTAAGGATCACTGACGAGGGTTAAGTACCCGAAACATGCATGTCTGGTCCATGCTGCAAATTTATCTGCTCTTAAATGTTGCTATTGATTTTAAAGACGTTTAACATGGTAACATTGTCCAACTTTTCATAAGGTATTTTAAAGTAAAAAGATTTCAGGCATATTGTTGCCATGGAGATCAGTATCAATTTAGATTTCTCTTCACAAATAACATTTATTCGTTACTTCAATTCTGTCACTACATATAAAATTTATTGGCATTCTTTACAGTCAATCAGCAAAATATGTCAATGTTTTCCTTGACAATATACCGAAAATGAGGTTTGGATTTTCGTCAATTTTGATGTTTTTCACATTTGAATAAAAAGATAGCAAATTTGTTAATGGATCTATATATGTTGTTTTATCTTAAGCTTCAGGGGAACTGAATAGATTTCCTTATTCTAAGCTCAAAATGTGGTTTCAATGGCAACATTTGATAACAGA
This sequence comes from Pinctada imbricata, assembly GCA_033119305.1. Lineage (NCBI taxonomy): Eukaryota > Metazoa > Mollusca > Bivalvia > Pterioida > Pteriidae > Pinctada > Pinctada imbricata. Next base: position 27,335,470 of record VSWD01000003.1, on the reverse strand, counting down.
TGGTCTCACATATGCATCTTTTTAATCCATTGTCACAATTATAATGTGCGTAGGCTACGCAGAGGTACATGTTAAAGATTACAATGAGGAGTACCATATGTTGTGTGACCATGATTTTATTCCAAGGTTATTCAGAAATAGGTCAAGGTCGATTCAAAAATTCGCAAAAAGTTATTCAAAATATTGAAGATTTCTTATCTTTAACATGATTTTCGATGTTTTACTGTACTTACTTTGTACGGTGTTTTTGCTTGAATACGTCCTCCAATTAAGGAAGAAAATCAAACAGTGATTTAGAATGTATGGTATTTTTGTATAGAATAAGCTTGGTCTAAACACAGAAAGAAACATGATAAATTTCGCTTTTTGTCACAAAAATCCGATGAGATATGAAATATTTTAAAAACTGCTTATGTCTATAAAACAAAGAGAGTGCATATTCAATATCATATAATCGATTTAAGAGAAAATGTTTTAGATCTACCAATGTTATCCTCGATTTATACGAGAGTGAATCTGATCAAACTTAATGCATCTCTTTCAAATATACATACATACATGTACACGTAAATGAAGATAATATTACATACAGTAGTGGTCTTATAAATATAGGAAAAAAACGACATCGTCGCTTTAATTGAGAACTTGAGAAAAAGAATGATAATAGTCAAAACGATAAAAAATGCATTTTTCTTCCAGAACTTGGCCAGAATGAAGCATATCCTGTTTTGTGTCTTAGCATATACTGTGTTCACCAATATTTGTGCACATGTAAAGATTTCGAAGGTTGGTACACGAGGAGACACAGAAGAGCGGCATAAATTGGGGATATCGGCAATCACTGTTTCAAAAACAATTGCCGAAGTAGGGAAAATATTTGAGTACGGAATGGTAGCTGAGATAAACAAAATAAAAAAGGTCGGGGACAAAGAAAAAGTTGGTTTCTTATTGAAGAAATTTCCATTTTTGAAACATACCCCAAAACTTGCTGGGACATTCGGTGCTCTGGGAACCATGTTATCGATTGTGTTTTCATTTATTCCCAAAGGAGATACTCCTGAAATTGCTATAATGAAAAAGGAATTTTCAGAGATGAATACTAAACTAGACATAATTACCAGTTCGTTGGACGAATCGAAAAAACTCATCAGGGAATCTTCGCAAAAGGCTGCATACCTTCAAGCTGAACATAAAATAATTCAAGCATATAAACAATTAGAGTCGCTTATTTCAAATTTGATTGACCTTTCCTGTGACTCTATAAAAGACTGCAAGTACAAGAAAATGAAGATGGTTGATAATTATACAGATCGCCTTAACGTAAGGAGAGAAGTGGAAATGATTTTAAGAGGAACTTCACAAGACTCTGTTTTTGGAACATCTCTTCTTATTTTGATTTCAGAAGCCAGTGGTTGTTACATTAGCAAGATAAAGAACTTTAAAAGTGCTGTTGCAGCTTTAGCCCTGAAAGGAAGCTCAGCATCTGCGTTTTATGATATGATCACAAAAGGCAACTATGACATGACTTCAGATGTAAGACGATTTCAAAAGCTCATGTTCGACCTAGAAAAAAAGTCTGAGAATATAATATTTGATTGTTACAAAAATATTAACAGATATTTATTTTCTGATTCTATTGATTTGGATCAAACTTTATCACAACTATCCATGCAAGAAGCAAACAAGCATACACTTAAATATCTGTGTATGAAATATTCATGGATGGAGTTTTACGTCATAAGTGTAGACGGAGACTCGACGCCATTGTTTTGGGCAAATGATTCTTTTCATAATGAATTGAATTCTGGATATAGCTCTAAATCTAAAATGGCTAGGAATTATATCGTTATTGGATCAAGGAATCGGGTTGAGAATTCTATTACAAAGAAAGAAAGATTCAGGGACAAACTGGCGAAAACTAAGTTACATTACAGATCATGGTTTCAATCACATTATGACCAAGCAATTGAACGACTTTTGAACGTAATGGAATATGACAAATATTTACATAACCAATTCAGAACTATAACGGTAGTTCCCAAATACAAGAGTGCTATAATTGGTTACGCAGAAAAAGACTTTACCTTGAAACAGATAAAAATGAAAGAATATGACACCATTACGAGAAACGATATTCTGGCTTTTAGACAATGCCCAAATGATGTGTCCTGTACTTCCGATAGTGAATCTACTGCAATCATAGCCAGTATTTATAGCAAGGATCAGGATATCTCTGACTGTACTTCAACATGCAGCCAACGTGGAACCTGCTACTTTCTGCCTCATACAAAAACAATGGCGTGCAAATGTAACGTTGAACACTATGGAGATGATTGTAGCTCGACTGCTTCAGACACCAGTATGGCCTTAGACCTTATAAAATTAATAGACATTTCCTCTAAACTTCCCACTTTATTTGATGTATCGACACAGTTGGGTTATGTTCGAGAAACTTTACAAGCCGATTTGAATGGCATCCATAATTCAATTCAAGCAATTGATGATGAATTAACAAATTTGTTTGATTATTTCAAGAGGGATTTGATGTCAACATTAGACTTGTATGGGCTTATGACACAATATGGTCAGATTATCAGAGATCTGAAATATTACTACCACATTCTTGTTGAAAGAGAAGGTTCTACCATCAGGACGAACAGTTCATTAAGTCAAATATTGTCGAGATCTCGTATGCTACCATATGTAAGCCGTAAAGAAAAAACGGAACTGGCAAAAAAGATTGTTCAACCAACCGTGCTACGTAGAAGCCTAGAATACCTTGGTTATCTTTTCGTAGGCAGGCAGGACATACCCTTGATTTCCCATCAACCGTTGCTTTTCTTGATTATGAAGAAGCACCTTAGTAAACTCTGTACATCTGATTACAAGAATATTCTAGATAATGCCTACATACAACTAGCTATCCTTGAGTTTGAGGGATACTTTCTATGGATGCATGCTTTGAAGTTATTGAATGAGGACACATCATTTGTTTCCAAGCAGTATAACGACGTTGTTGATGCTCATGAAAGATTCCTAGAATATAGCACATGTCAAGTTAGAATTCAAAATTCTGTCAACTTTGAGGATTGTACGAATGGATACTATATATACTCGGGTCTGAAAAAAGACGTGAAATGTGCGGACGGATTCTACCTCGCTAGTAAGTATGCAAAGCAGAGAAGTATCATAAAGGATCAAAGATGTTGATAAAATTTTGTTGTTTTTGAAGAATTATACTTTTCCTTTAATTAAATCAAATTAATTTGAGTTTACCCATGATGTGTATTTTAAAAGATATTAAAAATACAAAGATAATCAGGATATTTAAATTAATGATAATATGTTGATATAAAAATCTTCTGATCCATTTAACAATTAGAATGTTTAACCTCTTCAAATTCATTAGCATCATTTTAGAGCAGATAAATTTACAGGATGGACCAGACATGCACGTTTCGGGTAATACATCTTCGTCAGTGATCCTAAGTCTAAACAATGTAATGTGACCAAAATCTGTGAAAATTATGTCCTAAATATACGAAAAGACGAAGCAAAATGGCTGGTATATGATGCTACAGGACCCAGATTTTAGAAATTTGGGAAAATTTTGTAAACTGAAATTTTCAAATACGTTTGAAGAAACGACCAACCGAAATTGATCGAACTTTTCTACATATGCTCTCGGGGACTCTTGGTCCACCAGCAGAGACGCTCACCAAGTGGTACAAATCTTTAACGTCTTCAAATCCATTAGCATCATTTTACATTGATCATATGGACAACTATGATATATTGTTAAAATCAAGTGCACTGAAATTATCCAACGAATTGGAATTGACGTTAAAAATTTCAAATAAAGCATGATATCGCTAATATTTTTATTGCATTTTTTTTCTGAAGAGGAATGTATTTATCATACATTTTTTTTTCAGAAAATTCGATTTCCCTTTTTGTGAATAGAGTTGATGGGGGTTCAAGTCAAATGTCCAGCACAATGTGAGTATGTATTATGAAAATTGAGTTAAGATAAGCAGTTGAAATTTAACATGAAGTCGTATCATTTACAACAGTGGGCCACACACGAGATTAAGATGAAAAAACAGACAGAATCATCTAGAGCAACTACGTATCATCTATGAAACACAAAGGAGAACTAAATATAATATGCATATTCTATATCTAAATGAGTTAAAGAAGATCCTGACGATAATCTCAACAGCACTCACAATAGAGCACTATGTTGAGCATCGACGGACCCCTAGCAAGCTAGAGGTGGGATCAGGTGCCCGGGAGGAGTAAGCATCCCCTGTTGGCTAGCCGCACCCGCCGTCGATGTTAATGCATGATAAAGAACTCATTATATAAAATGCATGCACTGTCTGACGTTATGTCTATATAGAAAGTGCTATGGCGACCATGTCAGGGAAATATATTCAAAACACTTACTGTCAAACCCCTCGCGGGGAACTTTTTTACGAGCTCCACACGGCAAAGGGCATAAGCGTGACACAAATGAGTTAAAGAAGATCCTGACGATAATCTCAACAGCACTCACAATAGAGCACTATGTTGAGCATCGACGGACCCCTAGCAAGCTAGAGGTGGGATCAGGTGCCCGGGAGGAGTAAGCATCCCCTGTTGGCTAGCCGCACCCGCCGTCGATGTTAATGCATGATAAAGAACTCATTATATAAAATGCATGCACTGTCTGACGTTATGTCTATATAGAAAGTGCTATGGCGACCATGTCAGGGAAATATATTCAAAACACTTACTGTCAAACCCTCGCGGGGATCTTTTTTACGAGCTCCATACGGCAAAGGGCATAAGTGTGACACAAATGAGTTAAAGAAGATCCTGACGATAATCTCAACAGCACTCACAATAGAGCACTATGTTGAGCATCGACGGACCCCTAGCAAGCTAGAGGTGGGATCAGGTGCCCGGGAGGAGTAAGCATCCCCTGTTGGCTAGCCGCACCCGCCGTCGATGTTAATGCATGATAAAGAACTCATTATATAAATTGCATGCACTGTCTGACGTTATGTCTATATAGAAAGTGCTATGGCGACCATGTCAGGGAAATATATTCAAAACACTTACTGTCAAACCCCTCGCGGGGAACTTTTTTAAGAGTCAAAATGTTAGCAGGTTTATTATTGAAGGCAACGCAACTCATATGAAACGTCGACATTAAATTTAAAATGGTAAAATACCTTGCAATTCAATGCGGAAGAGATTTTTTAAAACATTTTTTATCAACTTTGGCTCGCTTTTCTCACAAATTAACAAATGTTTAGCTAATAATATTTAAAGATATACAATCTAGCATAATCATTATGATCTTTGTTAATTGGTATTTCAAAATGCATTTTATGTACATATATATATACACCCAATGTAATTCCCTGAGATAAAACTATTGAAATTCTGCATGAAACGCCAATTACATCACAATGCAGAAACTCTACAGAAACATGCAGTGATGGTTGTTCTAATCTGAAAACTGAATCATCGGTTTCCGCAATTTTAACGTCACCACCGATTTACACGAAAAACGCGATTTCAGAAAACGTACGGGTAAACAACACACAGGAAGTGTATCTATCGCATGAAATGCGCTAACGCGTACTACATGTACGATAAATGCACTTGCTGTGTGTTGTATACCCGTAACAAAGCACAAATTAAGACACTTATTTTCACTGTATATGAAAAATGATTAAGCATTTAACTTCAATTCAAAAAAAATATTTTCAATGGCTAATGTGTAGTCTAATGTGTCTTTTGATGTCTTATTAGGTCTTTAGTCTTATTTGTCCGTTCGGTGTCTCTGTGTATTTCATATCTGTGTTTTCGCATTTGGCTTATTCTCTCCTTCTGCAGTGGGTGCTGCAGTCCATTGATAGAAATTATTCTTTCCCATCAAAAGCAGTGAAACCAACATCATTCATTAATTTACCAAGCCAATTGATAAAGGAATAAACAAATTCACCAAAGATCTTGATACATTACATTTTTTTTTTCGTTCTGACATAACGTTTACAACTATAAAGCATTACAATTCATCTACTCATTACTAATGGTTTTAAATATTTGAAGTAATAATTTTCAAATTACAAAGCAACCTTTCGGTCAAGGCTAAAATTCGGACCTTTGCAAGCAACACATTATATTACTTGGTGTGTTTTACAACCTGCGTTTTATGGTGACATAATAAACAAAAATATACGGATAAAAAGTAGACAGAATAGCCATAAAAATGCCTCAGAACCATCAAACACCTTTTATACCATCAATACGATCCTTATGTAACCAGATGGACAATCGGCTTGGTACTTTGAACAATCTACAGTCTTGTACATGTGCCAGTGCATATTCGTAAAATTTTGCATTCTTGGGAACTGAACTCTGACTGAATGTGACGACGGGCCTTCTTGAGGGCCCTGCCCAAACCTCTTTAGAGAAGCTTCTCTCCCCTCTAATTGTCGGCCGGACTCTCAAGTTATACTATGCATTATCTCCATACAGCCGACAGATCACGGACTTTATTTCGTACGCCCTTTGTTTTCATGTCCATTACATATTCATCTGTGTGTTGCTTTGGCGCCTGCGTTTTGCTGTCTTGTTTGTGTGGTCATCTTATAGTGAGGAGGTTATTTTACACTACAGCTGTGCTTTGTTCGACATCTTTGAGTAACCGGAAAGATTAGAGGGCTGTGTGCACGTAATTCGAATGACTACAAAATTTCCACTAATGTAGCAATGACCGTCCTAGGTCGGTACAGATTGCCCATGGTTTATGTGTGGGCATTTGTGTTTAGATGTCGTGTTTGGTGTTCCTTGTCCCTTTTGTATCTCTTGCTGTGTGTGTCTTCTCCGTGTTTTCACTCGAGGTGTTTTGATGTTTTGCAATTGATGCTGCAACCGGGTCTTGTTTGAGATTCCCTCCTTTCTTTTGTAAAGGGGATTCAAATGTGGTGTCTGTTTCATGACTAGAACTGTGAACGTCATAAAAACTAATCGCAACATGGTATTATTTTGTTTCTTGCAAAACAATATCTGAGATTTTCTTTTTTCAATTTTAATCCTTTTTTAATGGCAGATGGTTTGCTTGAACGATAATCAGGACTTGAAATATTAAAAAGATTTGCGTCAATGCAATACAAAAATACTCATTACCTGAAACCATAAAATCTGACAATATGATATACTGCAACTTACAACACAATATAAAAATATGCTGTCGAACACTATGAGTAAAAAGAAAACAATTCATTCCCCTCAAGATCCGGCATATATCTAGGTACTGCAACCCTACCTATAACACTTCAATAAACAACTGAGCTCAATCTTGCTTTAATTCTAAAGCTAAAGGTAACCAAAGGGTAATGCAAATCTATTTGGGCTCACTCATTTATGGAATCCCGAGACCTAAAATCACAGCATAGTTATATTGTAAATATTGATTAAAATTTGAAGCAATTTGGATATCAAATAGAAATGTTTACTTAAGAGTTATGGAATCTTAATAATGTCGAAGGGTTCCAACTCTCTACCTTCTTGAAGAAAATTCCAAACCAATTTACATGCACCAGACACGTGTTTCGATTATTAAATTCTCATCAGTGATGCTTTCAGCGGAGCCACCAAAATAATGTCAGTAGCGCCCTCTTTAATTGTTTGAAGTTAGATTTTTACATTCACATTACAGAGAGCGCGCGGCTCCTAATTTCCTGTAGGGTCGATTCAGTAGCATATCCAAATGAAATCTATGTTCAAAATAGCATTGGAGGGATTGTGCTAAGATCAGGTTTACACTAAACTCCATGAGAATAAGTTAATTTTTCTTTAAACAGAATGAAGGGGCATTAAATATCGATTTGTCAACAATTTCTAAAAGAAAATTGCATAAAATTATGAAAAAAATGAAACGCTCACCAATAATTTCTTTTTCTGCAATTATTTTTTTCTAAGCTTTTCTTGAAGAGGAGATCATTTCTTAACCCACCCGTTTCAAGTTATTTCTTATTTATTATCTACTAAGCCTATCACAAACGTTTTTTTTTAATATCATATGACATAGAAAAATATCAAATGCTGAATTCAATGGGCTTTTTTTAGGGGGGGGGGCATATTTTCCTTTAGTACCATTAACTGAAATTCGTTTAAATTTATCAAAGAAGGTATCGAAATGGAACATTTCCGTTTTCACTTTTCATAACAACTAAAGATATTATTTAATTAAAGTAGTGAGACTTTGATCTCTGACCTTTCTTCATCGTCATGAGATACGCGAGTGTCGGGCAAATGATCATTTTATAAAAGAGGACGTGATCTTGACCAATTACCTAGATCCTTTATTCTCCCAATGTGGACTGGAATTAATTGTTATTAACTATTACAAATGTTTAACGTCTTCAAATTCAATAGCATCATTTAAGACCAGACAAATTTACAGCATGGACCAGACATGCACGTTTCGGGTACTTAACCCTCGTCAGTGATCCTCAGTCTAAATAATGTAATATGGCCAAAAAGTGTGAAATTATTATGTCCAAAAATGTGCCGAAAGAATTAGCAGAATGGGTGAGATATAATGCTACAGGACCCACGTTTTAGGAATTTCAAGAAATTTTGTAACAGAAAATTTCAAATGCGTTAAAGACAGACGATCAACCGAAGTTGATCGAACTTGGCTACATGTGCCCTCGGGGATTACTGGTCCACCAGCAGTGACACTCACCAAGTGGTATAAATGTAAAAGTCCGATTCTGAAAATAAGTCCAAAAATTGTCGGAATTCCATTGAGAACCAATTGTGTCCCACTGATTGCCGACATTTTTCTTTAATCGTATGAGGCTATATTCATTCAATCTTTAGTCTCTGAATGGAAAAGATACTTAGCTTCTGACTTTAATTTCATTTTCCGATATAAAGACAATGTGCTGGCTATCAACAATTCAAAATTTGCGGATTACCCTCATCAGAATCTATCCGTCGGAGCTTGAAGTCAAAGAAAATACAGAGACAAATATGTCATCATCCCATTTGGGCATAATGCTGTCCTACGACACTGTTGGTCACATGAACACCTCACTCTATGACAAACGTGATTACTTCAGTTTCAGCATCACACACTCTCTTTTTCTGTATAGCAACATCCATTCATCACCTGTTTTTGGAGTGTTCATTTCTTAATTGATACGTTGAGCCAGAGCAAGTACCAAATATACAAATTTTGTTCTGAGAGCTGGGCGTCTTTCAGATAGGATTTTCAGTCAGGGATACGTTTTTAATTCACTATACTGTCCCCTTGTCAAGGATGGTGGTTGATATTCTGTCATGGACCATTTGAACTATCAAACCACAGAATATACTTGTATCTTTCGAAATGGAATTGAACGAATGTGATATTTCTGCCGAACAGGGGTTGTAATGCAAGCAGGAGTTGCTGACTATTACTCACTCCCATATTAGGAGCTCGCTTCTTTTCATATGGTGTAGGTTTTTGTTTGTTTGCTTAGGTTCCCGTTTATTCTGATTTTGTATGCCTTCGGTTTATAACTTTCTGACTTATCTAATTTTAACTGTGTATGGGGATAAGGTCGTTGTCCATATTCGTCGTACCGGTATATAGTATTCTGAATATACTTCTTAGATGTACTAATATTTGTACTTTTTGTTGGTTTTTAATCTCTTAGTCTTTAAGTCTCTAGCTGATGCTGATATTTTTTTTCCTTCAGGTCTTCAGTTCTGGAAATCATTGGAAAACCCGATGTCTTTCCCTCTTATGGAAGGAACACGAAGGCATGGTCGCCGAACAAATGCACAAATAACGACTTAATAGATGTACGTATTATAATATCAATTAGTTTAGGACTCGATCAGTAATACCAATGGGCATAAATGACACATATTTCTATAAACACAAATGCCAAATATATCGAAACTATTGATTTGAATCGGAGCAGAAGCTGAGGGGTTTTTCTCCTTTTTTGTATTTGCATTATTTTTGTCCTTGAATTCGTAAAACCAAACAAGAATTAGTTTGTTGCTCATAAGCGCATCGCAAACAATATATATACATATATACTTGATTGGTGCTGCATACCCGAAAGAAAACGCTTGTTATGTCCTATAAACCGTTTGAAATAACTTAACTAATTAATTTACAATATTCAAACGTCTTTTGATGTTTATTTTTTAAATCATCAACACCTTACACCTTGTTGTTTAATGATGGTAAATTACTGAACAAGCAGTAAGACAATATTACTTCGTAGATTTAGACGCAGATACATATAATAGACCTGTCATAGAACTGAACATATCTTATAAACGAGAGAATATGATATACTTTATATCAAGTAACTGCAGATAGTTATGGGGGGGGGGGGTTGACAACAATTTTGTAATGTTTTAAATTCATTCGATAGGTATATTTCAAAGACCCACTCTACATAGAAGAAATAACAATATATGAAACGTACAATGGTGGTGCTGTCTGGAAAATTGAAGGAGTGGACGTACATGGAGACAGCAGAATAATTACACAGACATCAAAGAAAACAATACAGAAATTCCAAGAGGCACGGATGTTAAAGATCAATAAAAAGGTACACGAAAATTACGGCATGTCTGTGTCATCAAAATATGGACTCATTGGCAAAACAAAAGCCCATCTTTTTTAAGATGCGACATAGATACTCTTGGGGCTTCTCCTTCTAAACATATGAGAGGAAATAAATTGGGAGATCTCTAACTTTGTTGCATTTGAGACGCACTAAATGTTATGATTTCATGTCAATTTGCATTAAACTTACAGATAGATTGGAGTACATCAACACTTAGAATACACATCGATTGTACCAAAATGAATGACACATCCCAGATTGATGCTGTACGGATAACAGGGAGACCAGTCGAAGGTAAACTTCTTACATAATATCTCGATCATTGTTGTCGTTTTAAATTCATTTTAATCATAAAGAGACAGTTATGAGCTGACATTACAGAGACCTCTTGCTTTTTCTAAAGTCAATTCTTTGATAAACAGCTCACTTCTTGAAAATGAGAGTATCTATTCATCCCTTACAATTAAGTATCAACATGTGTACGAGTATCCCCAAAATATAATGTTGGCAATATTCAAATATCAATTTCAATGCTTTACGTGTCATGTATTTTAATCAGAAAAAGTGTGTTAGTGTGGTTAGTGACTTCTTGAAAACAATATATGTATCTTTGCTATGTCATGAGAAGATTGTGTGTAGTATGATTTGATTGAGAGTAGAATAATTTATGAATTAACTCATCATAAAGAGAAATATTACTCTTGAAACAAATCGTTCATAATACATTTTATTTATGCTTGTTTTATAAAGGGACCTGCTCTTGGTATAACTCCTTTTCTTGTCCGCCATGCAAATGTGATACCATAGGATCGTCCTCAGCTTCCTGCACTTCAGACGGTCAATGCAGATGTAAAGTTGGGTATTATGGAAAAAAATGTGGAAATAGAGATTGTTTGTTAGGTAAATGGACTTCATGGTCAAGTTGTCAATGTGGACCCGGGAAAATTAAATCACGCACACGGCCTATCATCCAAAGCAGAGTCGGATCTGGCAAAATATGCAAGAAAACGTCTGAGTCTATTTCTTGTAATATCAAATGCCTATGTAAGACAGGAGAAAGAGGTACAGTATGTGAGCATAAAGATTGCCTTGTGTCTGATTGGGGACAGTGGAGCGCATGTCCACTTCAAAACGTTCCATATTCTTGCAACAAAATTAGACATATCTATGGTGAAAGGTTTCGTCATAGGACCATAACTCGTGAAAAACAAATTAATGGTCAGGCTTGCCCGAGCTTGAGTGAGAAGAAGCTGTGTAAGATGCTGATGTGTGGCGGTACTAAGTTGAGAGGATAACCCAAACACTTAAATGAAATACTAGTACATGTATACATTTATTGCAATTACATATTTTCGGAGTTTTAACTTTGAAAAGATGGTGTAAGGATGAGCTTTTATATAATTTCAGAAATGAAATATGCCATGAAATATTAATGTTTTAAATGTTTCAAGTTAACAATGTTTCAACTTAGAACCTTTCTTTGCAGATTTCTATTAAATTGAATAAATCATTGAATATTTGATTTTTCTTTCTTTTTGTATATAACTGAGACCAAATCTTCTTTTGAGATATGCAATTATGAATGAATCACCATTCTACAACTTTGTTGAAAAAAGAAGAGAAAACCTACATTCTTTGCCTAGGAAGACATTCTAAATCATTAGTTAGCTGCTGAATCGACCCTACAGGAATGAGGTAGGGCCACGAAGCCCCTAAAACGGCCCTGTAACTTTCCTTGAAATCAAACTTAATGAGAAATACTTGATATATTACATAAAATTTAATGAATGTTTCCCTCTTTTAATGAAAGGAATATATTATCAATCGAAACATCATTGGAAGTCTTATGAATTCATCAAGTGACGTCATTTTAGCGTATTGACAAAAACGGTCAAATATGCTCGAAAATGTGTCTTTCGTGGAGAATTACGATGTGGCCACATGCATCGAGAAACATAAAACTTTTATGACAAGAAGATATTATGGTTATCTTTCATTTATAAATATTTCATGTTTCTCGATGCATGTGACAAAGACGATAAAGAGATTTGTAGGTTTTGCAGCAATTTCACGGAAAACGGCCTATTTTGGGGTTTTCAAATGGCTTAAAGCCAGAGATAAATGCATTATTTACAAAATCTCAACATCTCAAATCTAATTTAATACCTTTACAAAGTAGCAAATCACAAAAAAATTCAATTTAGTCAAATGTTAAGAAACAGGACCGATTTAGGGGCTTCGTGGTCCTACCCATTTGACGCTGCGCACTCTCTGTAAAGTTAATGCAGAAATCTGAATTCCAAAAATAAAATCAGAAGGTTCTAGTGAAATGAATTTTGGCGGCTTATGAAAAACACTTTGGCTGGAAGCATCACTAATGAGAATTTAATATTCGAAACACGTGTCTGGTGCATGAAAATTAGTTTGAAATGTTCTTCAAGAAGGTATATACATGTAGTTGGAACGCATCCGTATTATTGACCAACTTACAGCCCGTTAGTAATGCAAGACCTCAAAACACCCACTGCAAAAACACAAAGCAGACACGCACAGAATGAGACGGAAATGGTACAACGAACGCCAAATAACAGAAATATCAAACATAAATGACTACACATAAACCAACGAGACACGAGACCAATGGGCAATCGGTGCCGACTTAGGACGGCCATTTGCCACGTCAGTAGCAGACGGTGTGGTTATTATGTTAATCAAAGCATGGTGGCCATGAATTACTTTTTTATCGGCGCCGTCGTCTAGTGGTTTAACATGTAGGGCGTCGGGCCAATGACTGAAAAGCTGATGGTTTAAGCCTAACTAATCATAATAAAATACTACGGGTTATAATAAAGTACTATGGGTCAGCTGACATAAACTTACTCGTTTCGAGTACTACATGTATATGTTCTTAGCAGGTTATTTGGCAGAACTTACAGGTCAAGTTAAGAGGCTTTTGCTCTTCATAATTTCATATGATTTTTAAAAATTTAATGATAATCACAGGTTTCCAGTGTCAAGTATTTCTGGCGTCTCTGGTTGACTTTGGCAAACACTGCAAAAATTACATTATGATACTTGAACCTGCTCCCTTTACCAATTGGTTTTTTTTTTCTTCTAAAGTGTTTGTCTGTGTTGTTTGTCATTTATTTCAGATTACTTGTCATCATCATCCGGTACGCTAGAGCGTTTACTTAGGTAACGGACGGTCAATTGAAAAGGTCGGACTGAAGAATGTACTTCATCATCCTTGATCATCAAATGTCGAACTGTGCAAAACGTTGTGACCATAGAACTTCATCCGTTCCCCTAAAATTTGAGCAATCAGCTTACTAGTAAGCCTCTTTGTCCAACATGAAGATTTTGTGCCTAGAACATTATATTGCATAACGTATTAGTTGTGAAATGAATACGCAGGCAAAGATGGAATGTTGCTACACATGAAGGGGAGGTTTGTGGTGTCGAAATTAAAGTCGTCACGTTTGTCATAAAGAGAGGTGTTCAAATGACCGTTGTCTCTTATAGATAATAGTATGTCTAAGTAGTAGGCTGAAGTGCTTCTTTCAATAATTATTGTTTGTTTGATTTCCAGTTCACTGGAATAGATGTCGCTAAGATGATACTGAATGGCTGGCTGATTAATGGAGAGTCCGTAATCAATGTATTTGGAAGTCGCGATGCTAGTATCTTTTTGCTGCTTGAAAAGAATGACGTATGGATTCTACCTCGTATGAATAAAGGAATATGTCAGCTGGGAGAGGGGCACATATTGTGTCAATTGGAATTCCAAAAGTGTGTTGGAATATTTTCCTAGAAACTTTTAGGACATTTGTCCTAGAAACTTTAAGTGGAAATTTGTCCTAGAAATTACATTTGATTTGTCTCAGATTCCTTTGAAATTCAAACCTTTACATGAAACAGAGTATATTTCTTTTAGATTTCACATCCTGCCTTTTTGGTTAAAGAACAAAGCAATTTATTATAAACTTCCACACTCATTGGCCATAATGAATTGTTTAGATTGAGGATCACTGACGAGGGTTAGGTACCTGCAACGTGCATGTCTGGTTCATGCTGCAAATTTATCTTTACTGAAATTATGCTATTGAATTTGAAGACGTTTAACATTTGTACAACTTCGTGAGTGTCACTATTGGTTGACCCCCCCCCCGAGGGCAAATGTAGCAAAGTTCGACCAACTTCAGTTTATCGGTTCTTAAACGCATTCGAAACTTTATTCTCAAAATTTCTCGAAACTAAAACGTGGGTCCTGTAGCATCATATCGAACATATCCTGCTATTTCTTTCGGTATATTTTTGGACAAAATAACTGCCACACTCTTTGTCCATATTATATTGTTTAGATTGAGGATCACTGACGAGTGTTAAGTACCCGAAATATGAATGTCTGGCCCATGCTGCAAAAAATCATGCTATTGAATTTGAAGACGTTAGATAATATCAACGGTAGATAGAATTTCCTTCGAAAATGGGTCCGAGTCATCAAACGCCTTTTACACCATGGATATTATCCTGTGTCAGCAAACGGACACTCGGTATGGTATTTTATCGTACCAGCGCATTCTTAACGGGTTTTTTTCTTACTGACCGTGAAGACGGGACTCAATGTAGTTCATGATGAAGAATATAAGTGATGATATATTAACGTAATCGATAAAGCGAAATGTCAAAATAGTATTGGAGGACAACCAAAAACGACTATATGTTCAAAGTCAAATATTCAATAAAAGCAATATTAAGTTACTAGATTTTGATCTCGACATAATAAGACAAACATTGAACACTTTGCTTTGTAACCATTTTATTGATTATTGAAAGGATTTCAAGGAGCAAGCATGAAATATCAAATTGATCATGTGATATAATAAGCAAATAATAGCTGATTTGTTTTGAATATTGCTTTTGGTATGTGACTCAATCCACTTGATGTATCTTCTGGTGACACCGTTTGTCATTTTAGGGATGATAAAAATCCTGTAAAAGACTGTTTCCGAAGATGTGTATCTTTTTGTTATAACTAGTTACCATGGCAAAGAATTTCCACAGCCTAGACCTCTGCAAAAGAGACAAAATAAGCTAATGAAAATAGTCAATCAATCGGTTCCTCTTTTTTTAATCTTTTTTCTTTAAACACCACAGATATATTAACAATACATAGACAAGGATATATAAACACATTACATTGTTTATATTTGATGATCACTAATGAGGGTTTAGTACCCGAAACGTGCATGTCTGGTCCACGTTGCCAATTTATCTGTACTTAGATGATGCTATTTAATTTGAAGACGTTTACATTGATACCATTTGGTGAGTGTCACTGCTGGTGGACCAGGAGTCCCCGAGGTCACATGTAGCCAAGTTCGATCAATTTCGGTTGATCGTTTCTTCAACGCATTCTAAATTTCTGTTATCAAAATTTCTTGATATTTCTAAAAAAAGGGTCCTGTAGCATCATGCCCCACTCATCCTGCTACATCTTTCGGTACGCTTTTCCGACATAGTAACTTTCATACGTTTTTGGCATATTACATTGTTTATATTTGAGGATCACTGATGAGGGTTAGGTACCCGAAACGTGCATGTCTGGTCCACGTTGCCAATTTATCTGTATTTAAATGATGCTATTTAATTTGAAGACATTTACATTGAAGAGTATATGTCGGCCGACCCATGGTCCTAGCAAGGCTCGAACAAACCATCTTAAGATAACATGCCCGACGCCCTATCCGCTAAACCACGGTGCAGACATCAATCGGTTTCTTAATAATTTACAATTGGTTTATAAAAAGCAATATTTCAAATTGGTTATAAAAAGCATCAATCCTGCTACGTTTTATTTATTTTTTTTTTTTTTTTTTGGACACAGTTTTTGACCCAATTTCATGGTTTGTATTGAAGATAAATGACAAGGTTTCAGTTCCAGAAACGTGCATGTCTGGTCTATACTGCAAATTTGATTGTTCTTAAATGATGCTATGATTTTTAAGACGTTTAGCATTTCTATCTTGTCGGACAGTCATATACATCTATGATAATAAGCAATAGATATCTATTTTATTCCTGGGATATCATTTTTTTTTGTGTGTGTGAAATTTTAATTATTTTTATACTTGTGGATTTTTTTAAGTAAAAAAGGAGGTAGAGAGTTACTTTATTGGACTTCTCTTGACCTTCTAAAGTGATGTTCATGAAACTAAGAAGAAATGAAGTAATACTGAAAAAGTTGTTGATATTATTGTTTTTCCTCATCAGAACAAAAGCACATATGGACAAACCAAAGGAGCCAGAATTATCCAAAATCATGTTTGAAAATTTGTTACTTTTGGTTCCATTTCAATTCCTCGATTAACTCATAGTATAATAGAACTCATAGAACTCCTTTGTTATCTATTTATATCATTTTACATATCTTATGATGTCATATGTCTTTTACATAGTTTCTTTTCATGTTTCTTTTTCTTATCAATTAAAGGAGAGAAGCTTCGAAGGAACAACAGGGTCTTCTCATGAGCACAATAGGCTCACTCGGACCTCTTAATCTGAAATTCTATGATGAAAATTAAGACTTACGTCAACTCGCATATCTCTCCTTGGACAAGTTTGAGCTTCTGAAGCATCTGTTCTAAATTCTCCTGTTTTGAGGGCTTTATGGGCATGTTTTTATCTGGATTTTCGTCACGTTTTGTATCTATGTTGATTTGGTTTTCTACCTTAACCTCTACTTTACCGTCGCTTTGTTTATTACTGACACTTCTGTACTACTATCTGTTGTTGTTTTACCTTTACCATCGCTTTGTCCATTCATGGATATCTGTGGACTACTTTTACTTGATTCTGTTGTTGTTTTTCCATTACCACCATTGCTTTGTGTCGTTGTTTCCTGTAGTTTTTCTGTTATAGTAGGCGCATCCGTTGAGGTTATCCTCAAAGTTGTCGTTGTCGATAATTCTGAAGGTGATGATGTTTGTGCAATCACTGACTTGACTCCGCTTGTTCTTGAGGAATTTCTGCGCCTCTCATAATTAAGTCTTTTATTGCGTTTATTGTAATTTCTGGTGATCTCAAATCAGATAAGTTAACTGGTGCACTATGGATGAGAAGTATTGGATATATCATTATAATGATGATAGTCTGATGTAAAATCAGTGCGCTTTTCATAACGACCATATCTCCTCTTTTTCCTTGGCGTCTTCAAAATCTACAATATGAAGAAAAAATCTTTTTTTTTATATTTTATTGACTGTAATATCATTCAGCAGTCTCGATAACGGTCGACGTATTTTACTAACTTATAGTATTGTGACATTTGTAATAAAACTTACAGCTCACATGGAGTCCTTGAACCCTCTATATTTTATGGACCCATGAGCAAATCTTGTCACTGTATTAATGTTTCTTGAATAAAATAACGATAGCTGTAGGCGTATGTTTTAGCGGGATTCATATCATAGCGCTGTGAAGAATAATTGAGGTAAAATTAATGCCTTTACACTAATATAAACATTCTTAGTAGACAACCATAAGAATAATATCAACATAAGACTCAAACTTAGTCTTAATCTAGACCGAACATGAAGCCAACTTCGATCAATTTCGGTTTATCGTTTCTTCAAGGCATTCGAAAATTTCTGTTATCAAAATTTCTTGAAATTTCTAAAACGTGGGTCCTGTAGCATCATATCCCACCCATCCTGCTACGTCTTTCGGTAGTTTTTTGTACATAATAATTTTCACACGCCTTGGCAATATCACATTGTTGAGATTAAGGATCACTGACGAGGGTTAAATACTCGACACATGCATGTCTGGTCCATGCTGAAAATTTATCTGCTCTATTGAATTTTAAGACGTTTAACATCTCATTTTCTAAAACTAGGGGGTATATCCCTCATTGCATAGCTCTGATCCTTCCCTGGGTTTCGGCATATTTGTTTCGGTCATATTAGAATTAAGCTCCCTGTGCCTACCCTCCTACGATTTTTTGGCCGTATGTTTCACTTAAATACTCTTCTGAATACACCCTTCATAAAATTTGGAGCCGCTCATTTTTGGCAAGAGAATAAAAAGTTTGGCGCTTAGGAAAAATTACTTCGGCTTTATTCAAATTGTTCGAAATTAAGTACTACTGAGGAGGAGTCGATATCCGAAAAACGTTTATAGTACAATAAAATTGGTACTATAGAACATATATTTCAATATTGACAATCTACCAGTATGAACAAGTAAGATCCTGTAGCAAGGTGGGGAACGATGTCAATCAGGCGATCGAACTATAGAAGGCTCGAAATCTAGAGTTATCATACATAAATCTATCTATGCTTTCTTTCGATGGATTTAGAGTGACGATACATTGCAATTATATTAATTCATTACTTATATGACGTCATTTAGTTGGTTTGGGTGAGTGGGTAACATTCTGCAACTGCGTTTTTTCTTTTGAGATATTCATTCAAACACTTACAATAAAGAACACTCGATTATACATGTATTTTATTTTCCTTTATTTACCAAACACAATATTGTCTCCTTTTACGAATGACCACATAAAAATCTTTTATTTCGATAGCTTTTCTCTTATTTTTTTCTTATGTAGACGCACTTAGCGCAACTATTGGAAGTATAGTGATGAACCAAAATGCACTTCTCGCTACGGAAAAAATACTAGTTTTTGTAACCATATGGCCTCTCCCCCACAATAATTATGCAAACTAATCATTTTGATCTGTAATTGATTTCTATCTATTTTGTATATGGGATATTCCAGTCTTAAGAAATGTCTAGGAGAAGATAACTCTTATTTCGAACGTTAACGTTACAATCACGTGCTAAATTGATGTAATAGAAATGATTGCCATTCCCGCCCGTGTGTAACCTACGTCTGTCAATACGAGGTGGTCTTAGGTCACTTGACAGCAGCAGAAGCTATAGTGGTTCGCCTGTCACAGTTCCGGGTTAAGCTCTTCAAATTCATAGCATCATTTAAGACCAGATAAATTAACAGCATGGACCAGACATGCAGGTTTCGGGTAATAAACCCTCGTCAGTTATCCTCAGTCTAAACAATGTATTATGGCCAAAGAATGTGAAAATTATTATGTCCAAAATGACATGTTCCATTCTTTTTTGTTAGTTGGTTTCTATAAATCGAAGTACCTCGTCTGTTTGTAGAGAGAACCTTCTTGAAGAGGAAACATTTGTAGTTCTGTGTTATAATGTTTTATCCGTATAGGTCTTTGAGTTATTTATTTCTACACTTGAGTAAAATGGATATTTACAGCTACTATATGTTCTATTACTTCTGACCATTCCTTCCGTATCCCAATTTCTAGTGATGCATTTATTCTCGACTTGACAGTGCAGTGCATGTGATTTGTATATTGTTTTTATTTTGTGCATCGACGGCGGTTGTGGCTAGCCAACAGGGGATGCTTACTCCTCCCGGGCACCTGATCCGACCTCTATCTTGCGAGGGGTTCGTCGATGCTCAGTTTGGTGCTCTATTGTGATTGCTGTTGAGATAATCGTCAGGATATTCTTTAACTCATTTGTTATCAGATGTTATTTGCATAGCATGGATGCTCAAGTTTGACTCTGGTTTATTACGTCTAGGTGAAAGAGGTCGGCGAATATGGAGGAACAAGGATAGAGAAAGAGGAATTTAGTCTCCGTTTTAACTTTAAAGCTTTGTCCCTTGCGGGAAATACAGAGTGAAGAAGTATGTATAATTACTAATTACCATCGAAGAGTCACATAAATAAATAAGATAAGACGATAGCCCTTATTGAAATTTTACATTTTGAAAACAATTTGAATGTATCCGCTACTTCAACGGACGTCACAAGAATCACAAAAAAACATATCTTAATAAAATGACCGTACTTACCCGTTCGCTTAAGCCGTTTCTAAAGTAAAGATAATCCAGAAAAGCATTGCTACAAAAACATGTTTTATGCCCATTGGTATGAATATTTTTAAGACGTAAAATTATAGTATTTGTCCCGGAGTAAATAAAATGTCTTCTATGAACCACCGACATAACATGCAAATTAATGAGGGCTTGTCAGAATTGATGAATTGTTTAAACGGTAACACATGTTTTAAAGTTCGAGAAGGTTATGATTGTTTAATACTTTAAGTGGATATAAAAGGATACTCCTTTTGTTTACAAAAGAAATAACATTCAAGGTAAAAAAGGAACCTCGGATTATCCAATAGTTATTAAATGTGCGTTAGGAAGAAAACTCATGGCAAAACAGATAGTTAAAGGTGTGCTATTAATGACGTAGTTTTACTTATGACATTTGAACACACAGTACTGAAAATAAATCGGAAATGAAAATCACTAATATTCGAGGAAATAAGGCTGTTTGACATTTCGTATTAATTAGCCTACTTTGGCTTTGGGGTCTTCTTTGTCTTCCAATTGTTGACAATGGCTGATGACAGAGTTGTAATATTTTTTTCTTTTTGCGTTTTTATTCTCTAATGTACAGATTGGAAGCTTTTTAAGTTTGCTTACAACGATATGTATTAGATCTATATCAGACAAGGGTTCAGATAGCTTATTTCCTCGAATATAAGTGATCATCATTTCCGAATTATTTACAGTACTATTTCTTCAAATGACATGAGCAAAACCACGTCATTCATAGCACACCTTAAATTATTTATTCTTTCTAATCCCACATTGAATCAGTATTGCATAATCTAAAGTTCCTTGTTGAAATGAGTTATTGGTGTGGACAATTTATATATCAGAGAAGGACACAATATACAATTTTTGACTTTTTACGAGGTGAATATGGCGCGAATTTTTCTTAATTTGAAAATATTGACTGAGGCGACAGCCCATTAATTATATTCATGTATTGTTGCTATGGTGTTTTGTCCTATCTGTTTATTTTTCTATGTGAACATTCTCGTCTCTTTGTTGACTTGGTGCTTTTGTGTAAGGTCTCTTCTTTACACGTGACATCGGGTATGTGATGACTGCAATGTCGTTATGTTAAGTACAGTTCCGAGTAAGGATCAGGTAGGTGAAATACCTTCTCATCTTTGCAAAACTTTTCTCATTCGAAATGTGTTCAGATCTACCCAAAGAAATTTTTCCCGAATGAATTTTCTACATAGTTGGATGGTGAAAAAAAGTTAAAAGGGCACAACATTTGGATGAAATATATAGAAAAATTTTCCAGCCAATTTTTACCTTCATAATCGTCAATAAATTATGGGGTGAATATTTCGCTTCACCATCGCTATCTTGAGAAATGAATTGGCATGTATGTTGATTTATACCACACAAATGTCTTAAAACAGAAAGAGATTAATGTATCACCCATGCCCGATTCTTACAAGGATCAGATTTCCTTCTGATTGTTATTTAGGTTTTATTTAAAAAAATACACGCGACCCTCCTGGTATTAAAGAAAACGAAAACACTCCAATAAAAGTACAATATACAAGTAAAAAATTGTAAGGGGGAGATTAGCTTATTTTCAGAAGATTCATAAGGCGGATGGACACCAGACATCATAAAAGTTTGCGATATTTTTTTATTGTGACGTAAAAAAAGAAAACATGACAACGCATAAAGTCAGTGCGATCACACATGACGTCACAATTTAAACTTATGTGGTGTCTGGCTTCTATGCATAAAATATCAAGGTTCCAAACGGTCATGGATATTTTCTGGAAAGTGGACAATTTTGCGCACGAAATCCGGATTACCTAACCAATCGCTACTTCATCGCGTAGATTGGCGCCGGTTCACATTGCTCTTTCTTGAATAAATGTGTTGCAATTACTTTTTTGGGGGGGGGGGTGTTCCCGCTTTGATTTTATTGTTTTGTTTGAGCGTTTGGTGTGGGTTACTGTGTGATTTGTTTTGCCCGATATTGACTGACATCACAAACCTGTGTGTGTCTTCAACTGTCGTGAGGTTGCAGAGGCATTTCATTCTTTATCATTATCAAAATATGAGTGATAAACTCCTGTACATACGAAGGACTTTATCTTGCTTCTAAATAGAACCGGCAGGAACTTTTGACCCCTTAAAATATAAGGGGTATATACAAATCATGTACTGCCCATATCTTAAATATTTGGTTATATTTGCCACCGTTTCATTAAACCTACTATGAGAACGTATGGTCCCAACCATTGCCGAAGTCGTGCGTCTTTAAAAAAAATTGACAAACATCGTGGTATGTAATTATTCTGTTAAATCAGAACAACCGGAATTAAATTATCATGTCATAAGAAAATTAATTACTGTTAGTCGGCGCCACACTTAATTCTCTTTCGTTTTAATCTAATGTACCACAGACCGGGATTGTATATGTCTGGTTCACCATTTTAAGAAATGTCTGTCTGTCTGTTTATCTTTTGTTGAATGATATTTGGTAATTAATATTTTATGTGATCAAGATACTAGTTTATCGAAAACAACATTGTGTAAAATTCTTTTTTGTTGTTCTTTCTGGATGACTGGTACATGTTGGTCTTCGATCTGATATATCTACATTACTAGTGTATTCCCCATGTTAAATGCCCATTAGGCAACTATATTCCAATAGGCAAATTATATTCCAATAGCTTGGGTTGCTATTGTGACGTCACGTTCCTGTTTTGCATGTAGGGAGAATTTACCAACGTTAAAATGAATTCTGACGCTGTTACAGGCAAAATGTGCAATGAGCATGCAAATAAAAATAACCGATACGTAGATTAAATGTAAATATAAGTAATGACTGTCTTACTTTTGGTGTTCACGGGTGTATATTTCTGGTCGGTCACTTGCAAATTCCGTGATTCGCGAAGACAGTCATTTCTTAATAAAACCATATCTATACATGCTCCCGAATTTGTTATTTCGCGTAGAGGATCTGGTGTAGCCCAGTAGACATCGACGTGCAGGTGACCTAAGCTGAGAAATTTCTCTGTCCAATCAAATAGTTTCAAGTGAAAATCCTCAACCAATCCTGATATGCGTATCAAACGCAAGTCGGTTCTGAAGAAAATCTGCCCAACATAAGATAATTAGAATTAAATGACCACAGGCCAGATTTCCCGTCTTATCACACGGACACATCTGGATCACTACACAAGATTTCAAGACGCAGAGCCATAATTAAGATCTGTATGATAGTTGCAGCATGATATCTTATCGTAAAAATAGCAATCCAAGGAATGCTTGTGTCGCCTGCGAAGCGGTTTGATTATTATTCTAGAAAGTCGATCAAAATTATTGGTATCAGTAGAAAAGTCTTATCAAATGAAATTCATTTGAAATATCAGACCTCTTAATTACAAATTAAAAGAAAAGAGTGTCATCATCTAGGTCAAGGTCACTATGTAAAAATTGGTAACAAAAAGGTCTCATCATAAGAAATATTAAAGACCTATCACCTACCAATTAAAAAGGTCAAATAGCTAGGTCAAGGTCAAAAGGTAAAAAATTATAGTTTGTGTAGAATGACATTGTAACAAGGAAAATACATGTGAAATATCAAAGCCCTATTACCTTCCAATCAAAAGATATAGCCAATATTACTTTTCTTGAAAAGTAGATCAAATATCTAGATCAAGGTCAAAAGGTCAAAACATATGGTCTGTGTAGAAAGGTCTTGTCACAAGGAATACACATTTGAAATACCAAAGCCCTATCACTTACCAATCAAGAGATATATCCGTTCTTAAATTTTTTGAAAAGTAGGTCAAATATGTAGGTCAAGGTCAATAGGTAAAAAATTATGGTATGTGTAGGAAGGTCTTGTCACAAGGAATACATTTTTTTTTTAAAAGTAGGTCAAATATCAAGGTCAAGGTCACAAGGTCAAAAATTATGGTATGTGTAGAAAGGTCTTGCCACAAGGATTGCACATGTGAAATATCAAAGTCCTAACACTTACCAATCAAAAGATATATCTATTTTTAATTTTTTGAAAAGTAGGTCAAATATGTAGGTCAAGGTCAATAGGTCAAAAATTATGGTATGTGTAAGAAGGTCTTGTCACAAGGAAAACACATGTGAAATATCGAAGCCCTATCACTTACCAATCAAAAGATATATCCGTTCTTAATTTTTTTGAAAAGTAGGTCAAATATGTAGGTCAAGGTCAATAGGTCAAAAATTATGGTATGTGTAAGAAGGTCTTGTTACAAGGAATACACATGTGAAATATCAAAGCCCTATCACTTACCAATCAAAAGTTATGGGCTGTGACACCCAAAGTGTGACAGACAGACGGACGGACGGACGGACAGACGGACAACGGACAAAGTGATCCCTAAGTGTCGCTATGCTTCGCAGGCGACACAATAAAATCAAACATTAATATTTACTTAGTACTTCAAACTGTTTTCTACGAATTGAAAATCAGTACCCTTCAATTCACATGAATGAGAATTAATGAGAAATAATTAACGGATTAAAAGTCACTGTTTCTATAATCTATTTGTAACATTTCCCTTTCCTGGACTGGTCGCTGCAGTAAGATCAAAGTAAAAATCTTCATTAAAAAGCATGATTTGAAGGGAGTCCAAGATACTGTGTAGCATGTAAAAATTCTATAAACCCTTTGAAAAATTCCCGGTTGTGAAATATAAACCATGATTAATAATGATTGTATTAATTTCTGTCTTCTTTGCAATGTTTAATTATCACGTTCGCTGTTTTTTTTTCATCGTGTATGACCACAATAACTTCTATCAGGTGAAGCTCGCGGTCTTCGTGTAAACCAACGCTGCGGCAATGTTAACACACAGCTGGTTCTGTGTTCTGTGGTAATCTCTTCGGAACTAAGCATTTTAGGATGAGTTCTTATGCATCCGCAAGCCCCCGATCATGTCTAAAGTTCTCAGGCCGATCTTTTGAATTGTCAGTTAGAAAGGTCACCTGCACGTCGATGTATACTGGGTTATACCAGATCCTCTATGCGACATAACAAAATCGGGAGTATGTAGAGATCTAGTTTTAATCAGATTGGTAGATCTTACAATTTCAAAAGGGTGTGAAATAGGAATAAGTATTCCAGACATATTCTATACTATGAAAAAAATATTATACAAAGTGAATCTCTAAATGGAGGACTCCGTCAGATCTCATTCTGCCATATGTAGAATCAACCTATACTTAAGGTAGAGCATCCTTCAGGTATTGATCAGATGTTCATATTTCCTAAATAACAACTTTTACAATATTTTCATTTCCATATATTCAAAGCTTATGTTAAACCTGATATACAAACAAAATATAACTCTTGGTTTCGTGATTATACCGAGAGTGTAGCCGTTTGAACTTTAGCATTTGACCCTTAGGGAAAAGCAAGAAAAATCCCTTTTTAGGGGTGATGAAATGTAACTATAAAAGTTTCTTTTCCCAAAACCATATTAGCTTGATAATTTGAACAATATTCTGAAGAGAAAACATAGGGTATCCAGGCATAAAATTTCCAGAATTCTGACCTGAGGGATGCTGTGCCTTAAGGCATGCCATTTCTGAATGAAGGAATTTCAACGATTTTATGAAAACCTTATGAAATTAATTAGTCATTTTATCAAGGAAAATTTATAGGTCCGTGATGAAAACGAAGATTTTTGCTTATTTGAAAAACTGGGTAAAAATGCCGGAAAATTGTTGCTAAGAAATAACACATTTGTAAAGAAAATACAAAAAGTGTTGAAATGCCCTTATTTGATTTTAATTTTAGTTTTCTTTGTTAATATACAAGAAAACAGGCTAGAAACTTTCTTTAAAACTTGAATTTGATAAATTTTTACCGTAGGTACCAATTTCGGCGATCATTTAATGCTTTCTCGATTTTACACAAAAATAAAGAAAATCATCAAAATTAAGGTCAAAATATCAGAGATACTGAATTTCAACGATTTTTTTCAAATACACAGTTACATGGGCTCGGAGGGAAAAGTATATATCCGTTCACAAATAAGAGAAAACAAATGCTCACAAATAGTGCCATTTTGTGCTTTTCTTGAAAAAGTGTCAGAGCCATAAAATTTGCCTTATTTTAGGTGAAATTTAAACAATTCATCATTTTTCGGCATCCATCAGCTTAACCTTTTAAAACAGTTTAAATCAATAATATTCCATACGTGGAAACAAAATTCATGGGTAATTACTTACGAAAGGGAAATCCGAACAGTTCGAAATTGTACCTCCATCTCAATTTTTAGAGAAATTACTGCGAAACATTTCTTACGCATACATCATTTAGTTTAGATCAAATTATCCGCTTCTAGGTGTGTAATAAATAAAAGTCAAAAAAAGAGTCAGAAATACAGCATTGATCATAATAAATTGAAATATCTATAAAATTCAAGCTCATTGAGTGCTAAAACAGGAGATGCGCAAGAATTGTCCGAAAATGTTACCAATGACGCACCTTAATTGCTGGGTAACCATACAAGTTGGATGGTTAAGTGCATGTAATTTGGATAACCACATCATTTGCTACAATCAACAAAGCAGATGGTCGTCCTCATTCGGCTCCGGTTGCCCATTGATTTCCTTGGTATATGTGTAGGCGTATACTTCCTTGGTATATGTGTAGGTTTATATGTGAACAAATAATGTCGTGTTTGGTTTTTTTTTCTTCTTCCTTGTCGTTTTGGTGTCTCTTATCTTGCTTATTCACTCTTTATTAATGCCGGGCACGAATCCGGCGTTTTTAGGTTTATTCCTTTTGCTTTTCCGCCCATGGTCTTGAAGTCAAGTCCAAAATGGACAATTCAAGACGCATCGCATTTGTGAAAATTGTTTTTATTTGGCGATTAACTCGGTATAGACAGCTTATCGATATTTGTTTGTTTGCTTTGGTTCCTGTTTTACCCTGATTTAGTATGCCTTCGGTTTCTGATTTTCTGAATTATCAATCTTGTGCTGTATACAGGGATATAGTCATTATCCATATTTGTCATTATAATTTCCTATGGCTTTTACATTTTAGAAATAAGGTCTTGATATTTGAACTTGTCATATGCAGTTTTAAACAAAAGACCGGAGTTACTTGTAGAAGCACGCTTCTCGGCTCGTTCTGGAAATCATGTTGTAAACATACGCCTGCTAAAGATGGGAGATGAAATATTTGATCTACAAACTTTTTGTTATTTACATAGTAAAAATCAATGAAGTATGCAAAGCTGGCACTGACTGTCTTATCAAAAAAATAATTTGATGCTAAATATATACACTTTTAATAATTTCTGTCATCTTCATGGTATCTTTGTTCTCCCGGCGAATAGATGCTGTGCATCAGTAGTTTTCTTGCTTTCGTATTTTGCAGTGGATGCTGTAACGTCCTTTCTTTCTAAAATTAATTGAAATATTAACAGACTTCAACAAAACAAATAAATACTATTGTAACCATTTAATATGAAAACAGTATTTTCATGATGTAAATATAAAATAAAATTCTATTCAAAAGTTTAATGCAATGATATACAATATATTTGAAGAAACAGAAACTTTTAATATGGAGAACATCATTTGTGTATATTGTAACAAAATATAAAAATATGAAGACAAGACAAGACAGTTTCTTTGTAAATGCATGATGATCACATTTTCTTCGACTCGAAACGAAAGTAAAGAAAAAGAGTGGTTTGAAAAATTCAACATTGAAATATTTACTATCTTGCTATAGCATATTAATACTGTATGATTCATAGCAACTTTATCAATGTCAGCAGCATATTTCATTCCTTAATAGAAACTTACAAACTGGACGTTCACGTTGAATGGAAATTGACTGAATGTGATTGAATACTACGTGAATTTACTTTCACAACTTCATATAACAACTGCACATGCATCTCAACAAATATGACAAAAGCATTGTACAGAAATGGTAAGAGAAGAAAGGATCAATTTTATAAAAGTTAACATGCATCTGACAAACGAACACATAGATAAATAAATAAAATGAAAAACAAAATTAGACTCTTTCAGTATAACAACAAAATACATTTCTATGATTAAAAATCGAAGCTCAGGTTTTATGGAGAATGGGTAGGCTTTACAGATATAAAGCAAAAGTAAGGAATGACGATCATTGGATATAAATAGTATACTATGTGGTTTATATACAGTGAAATAAAACTATATACAGGATATATATGACGACTTTGTATATCCTACTACGTAAATGGTCAAAGTTCTCTTTAAATTGAAATGATAATGCCTAATCTGTACCCATTAGTTTTATTTTGCCTAATTATATAAAAATTTTCAAAAATGATAAACAGTAAATACAATCTTTGTCATTTTCGGGTCTATCATAGTCATTATAAATGTAACAGTAGATTGCTTAAAAGATCTTTAGAGTTCATGATATCCAAATTCTAGTTTTTTTTCCATATACAGTTCCAAGAAGTTCTGTCTGGAGATAAGTAGGATCTAAGATGTTCCTATTTTTCGTTTTCGCTTCCCTGTTTAGAATAAATCACTAGTTTGTTGCATACGGCGCTCCAACCCTGTAGTCCTTCTGTAATACAAAACAAATACGACCATATTTAATTTTGTACAGTATGTACAGATCTAGTTTAAGTAATAAACATTGTATAATCACTCTTAAAAATAATATTCATTATTATTTTCATATATGTTAATCATTTTTCCTTTGCGGTTTTTGTTTTGTTTTTGACAGGAAATTTTGCATTGATTATTGTTATAAGTGGGCTCGTAAAAGGCATCGTTTGACATACTTAAATCCTAACAGTTAACTCTCCTTCTTGTCAATCTGCTATTTAATTCGTACTTATGCAGATTTTAATCAAAACACGCCCATTTATCATTTTTACAAAAAAATAAATATTTGATCGATCGAACTCAAATTCAAATAAATCATCTGGTCTTGCCAACCTGAAAGAAGTAAATGTTTGGAATCTAAGAAACAAAAATGTTTTAAGTGCTTATGAAAATACGTCTTACTCTACGGTAACATTATCATACAAGTAGCACGGTTTTAAAGATACATATTGGATGTGAAATAGAGAATGGTAAGACCATCACCATAAGATCAGAAATAATCACAGTCATTAGTACATTTACCTAAAAAAATATATTATATTCGACATCTATTGTAATAAACATTGATTCTGTGAAATAATCTAAACGTGCAATCTGAAACATTTAAAGCATCTAAATGTTTGTGACAGCCATTTTGCTACGTGATCATGCAAATACTAAAATCAAGGCAGTAATTTTGTTACTTTATGAGGTATACCTCATTACCGCAAAACAGCAAAAAGTTAAAAACTCCCTCATTCTTATTCAATACACTACTCATGCTATAAAATACTATGGTGAAAAAAAACTAAGAGTCCCCTTCGGCGTTGCCGGTTGGGGGACTAAAAAGTTAATTTATAAATCGATTTCAGTCAAGTGCGGACACAATTGTATCCAATTAGAAACCTTAAAACATTTGAGCAGGAACTCGGTAAATATCCAATGAAAACTCGTGTTACAACTCACCTTCGGATAATCGTCTCGGTAATCGTACTGATTTGCATGGTTACTGGTTACAGTACTGCGTACAAATTTCTTAGGATTACCATGTGGTGAGAATGAACCATCCTCACGCGCTGTTAATGGATTCTGAAAGCACATGTCACATGTGTTCATGCCACGCCCTCTATTTCCCGCCAAAATTTGAATTACTGCTCTCAATTTTTCATTAATTTATCAAAGATTAATTTTTTGTCTTCTCTAGTTCTGATTTTCCATCTTATTTCAATTCACGGGTAATTAACAGATTGAAATTTAATAGCTTTTGTCTCCTCTTTATATCTGTATAAACAGATAGGTCATGAAAAAAATATTTAAATTTGAAGATAAAGCAATTTTCAAAGGCAAACCAAAAAAAGCTAGCTCCAACATTTAACAAAACTGTAATTTATGATTTAACAAAAAATGTATTAGTGTTACTAGTATGTATCGTCAAGAATTACAAAGAAAGAAAGCAAAAGAGAAAATGAATATTTGGCTATATCAATTGTGCAATTGAAAGGAAATACTGTGAATCATTAGCAACATATAGAGGTTGTTTTCAAAAAAGGCAGACAAGAGTGCTACTGTATTGCTACATATAATTCTTTTATTATTTAAAATGAAAAAAAAAATCAAAATCATACAAAGTTTAGTCGTCTCCGTGTGTAAAGGTTAAAATCAACACAAAACAATTTAGGACATCACGATTTAATGTTCATTTTCCAATTATAATTTGAATAACCGATTATAATTTATATTTGAACAGAATTTGTTTTTATTTCAATTTATCATGTCTTTTAAAACAATCAAATACTGTATATGTTTAACATCAGTTCATAAAACAACAATTTGACATTTATTTTGTTAATTTCGTTTTTTCAAACTGAAAGTTTTTTTTTCCCTTTTTATTTTACATGTCTTAAAAGATGTTCAATGCATTATAAAAAAACAATTCAGCAATCACTGTAAATAATTTGGTCGATATCAGGAAAAGTACACTTTTACGATTATATCGGCTAAAGCAGGAGTACAAACCAAACAACATACGTTGTATTATTATTAGGACAGACACAATAATGATAGTGCAAGCATTAATAATCACTACAATCCTAGCATGTAGTCTTACACTATATCGTACTGGACTCCGCCTCATATCGTACAACTCATCATCTTCTTTGATGAAAAACTACAAATACAATCCAACCAATCAGATACCTAATTTCCAGTTAATGGCCAATTATAATGAAATGCAGGAGAGCTCTAGATCTAATTATATTTTCTTTAAATGGTTAGGAAGGCTGCGTTTTTTTTTTTCTCATACATAATGCGTCTACAGGTTAAAATATAACGATAGAGCAATACAGATAAAAAAAAATCCAAAGTTCATCCATTCAGAGAGTTCGTAGGTCTGTCACAATTGCATTTTCTGTAACGCATTTGCGTGTATGAGAGAATTATAAATCATGCCAAACATCGACTTAATTCATATTACTAGTACTGATAATAATAACGAACACAATGCAAACAAACATAAACACATATACATTTCATGTGATCAATGAAGTGACATGATGATGTGAAAAAGAAGTTTGAAAATGTTATGGCAATGATATGATTTTCATGATCAGTGTGTCATTGTTCAGCATCACAGGGAAATTTGCAATGCGCTCATATGATATCAAATATGAGTTTATGACAAGTAAGGCAATATATGACTCGAAAAGAAATTTATGACATGCAATTACATGCTTCGCCATGCTTTACAACTTCCTCGAGGGTAAGAGAACATATTGTCCAGTACTGACAAGTCGAGACATTGTTACTAACATTTTTGTTTTATCATTTTCATTACTTGACCTCCTCTTTTGATCACTTTAAACTCATTACGATATTCCAATGTAACGATCATTCTCTGAAAACGTATTCATTTAAAACTAATATTTTAACTTCCTAACAAAACTGCATTTTTATTCTTGTATGGATTCTATGATATGATCTTGAAATTATTATTTCATATGGATTCATTCTCTCATCCCAGAAACGAAAACAAGGTTTAGCAATGATTTTATAGTTGTCTTATACTTAAATTTGTTTTAAAATTATACATATAAGAGCATAAAACTGACAAGAAGATATGCCACAATCATTGGTTTCCTGAATATCCAAATACAATTTAAAACAATGTCTCGACTTGTTCTTTCAGTACACATGCACATGCAGACAAAGACACATGTAACAGATGTTAGATGAAAATGAAACCACTTCCACATTACACTTTAGACACACCCACGCACCTTGTCAGGTTCAACCTCTGACCAATCCTTTTTCTTGATATATTCCTCTGTGGATTGCTGTGAAAATACATGTGTGTTAATAATCCCTTATTTAATGAGATAATTAACCCATGCTGGAATCTAAGGAGCACTAAATCTTATGAAAAAACATTACTTGTATCTATGAAACTATTAAAAAGCTCTTGAAAAAAATTAAGATACTATTTAAAGATAAAAATTGGTAAAAACGTTTTATTAGTGAGGATGTCTAAGGGATAAATCAACATAAATAAGCATCATAAGCTCTGTTTCCAAAACAGCATGTTGCAAAATATGCTTAAAACACATGGAAAACTAGGATAAACAAGGATCTGTTCACACATCTTTGCTTTATTTTTCATTATTAGTTAATATGCATAATTATACACTGATGAATAAAAGCAGTTAGTGACAAGTTGGTTTTTTCTCTTTTTCTATCTAAGTCTGTTGCATTTACTATGCAAGGATCTTTTTATGCAGTGCTGCATAATCTGTTTATTGGGCACGCCCACTAATTGCAACATGCATTTCTAATGATTCTTACATCTCTTGTTGGATGGTGAAGGATGTCCTCTAACTTGGCTTTTCTGATGTCATGACCTTTTGGAGCTCCGCCCCCATGTTTTCCCCATGTTCTATCCATCGTATCATAATGCTATATGAGGAAAGAAAAATTTAACACATTTTTGAATATGAATGGAATTGTAAATAACACAATCAGCGTAAAAAAGGCTTGGTTTTATGTTAACTACAGTATCAACAGGCATTGCGTTTATTAAAAGAAGTATGCAGTTAAATAATCAGTAATAACTCATACTGTTTCGTCTATATTCAATTTGTACGATCTTTCCCCAAACAGATAAAATTTAGAATGTATTTTCCTTTATACTGATCAGATGAATACATCATTTTCTTATCTATTTTTTATCTAAAGGTTATCATATTCTTCAATGACCAAATTTATAATACATCTACTGTGGAAAGTTGATCATAAGATACTGCTTTAAACGAGATATCTAAATACGTCTGAACAAAATAGGGAGGATGTAGATAACTAGTTTTAATCAGATTGATAGCTGATGAATAAAATTCTATGAAGTGTATAGTAACATCTCTATTACCTGTCTCCCTTCTTGATATTCCTTCAGCTTCCCTAGCTTCTGTCTTCTGTGCCTCTCATCCGACATAAAATCCAATGTGTCGTGATATGCTTTCTGTTCACTCTTTTGAAAAGGTTGGTAGTTCATTTTCTACAAATTCAAGTCACAGAAACGTTTTATTATAAAAGACGTAATCTCAAACATAAAAAAGAAAAAAAATGCCTAGAAGTATCTTCCAATAATAAATATTTGAAATTATAATGAGGACGTAAGAAATTGATTTATTTTCTTATTTTGAAAATATCTAGAATGAAAGAAATTAAAGGAGGGGATCTTCCTCCAACCAGACACGGTTGCAGCAAATATCACCTATTAAACAAAATACTTAAAAGACAGAGCACAAGTTACAAGATAAAAATGTTTATTTATCTGTAGCAATTAGGTCTATTGTCATGTCAGAACGTTTGAATCATTACTAAGTATCTTCAATGAAAATGCATTAAAAGGACTATCTACGCCAAAGTTATTCTAAAAATGACTAATGACTAGCTTAACATTCGCATAACAAGATTTAGCAGACTATATTAGATATATATATTTCACACTTTCTATAAAAGCTATGAAAGTATTTGTCCTCATATTAGGAAAGACCAAGTAAAAATATATAGTGCAAAAGAAGAGACATGGAGTTTTATTAGAAATCAGAAATGCTAGTGAGCCTTAAGAAAATATGTAGACGTTCAATCTTTGAATGTTTGAGCAGATTGTAAAACAAAGGAAGGGAAGTACATCATACTGCCAGAAAGGAATACAAAATTAAGTCAATTACGAGCAAAATCATTGCAGAATTTAGAAGGGAGATGTGAGCTCTAAGTTGTGAGTACAGAAAAGGTGCGTTCCAGTTAGCAGTGCAGCTACATGCTTTCTATATTTCCCCCTAATTTTACCTGTAGGGACACATCTGAATTGCCTAAATGATGATTTTCAAGCATTCCTGTCATTGGATCACGCCTCGGTTTCCCTGTTAGCTTGTCATCTAAAATGACAGCCAACTCACCAAACTGAATAAAAAGATGTTTGTCATTTAAAATCAAACTCAGACTCATACAGGGTGTTTGTGACGTTAGCACAATCGTCACAGGTGCCATTGCTTTCCCTCTCTGTCAAAGTCGTCAGTCCAGCACGTCATGCTAAAGAGGTAACCTTTCCTAGAAAGGCATTAACTTTTGTATACCTGTCTAGATATATCTGACAAGCCTAAATGGTGATTAGCTATTTCTCCTGTATCAGGGTTCCTTCTTGGTTTCCCGACAGGCTTATCAGCTAATATGACAGCTAGTTCACCGAACTGCAACATAGTCAGTTTGACAGGGTAGGAAAAATTATCGCAATATTCATGAAGATCAGAATAAAGAATTTTCTTTTTCGGATGAATAATCTATTGAATTGAATTGTGTGTAAATATCATTCAATATCAAATTAAAAACTTTACTTTAAAACATTAAATGCAAAAGAAGCTCCAACAAATTTGCCATAAGTGCATTAGTTCCTGGATATACATTTCCTTTAGATATCATATATGGCTTGTTGAATTTAAATTCCTTCAGTAACTTGACATCTATGATGTTTCTGAACATTTTAGAATTTAAAGCCTACACACACTTCCTTATAACTTGACATAATCATTAATATCAATATGTAAAAAATGTCAGAGTTTTTATTAAAAATCTTTATGCTTTACATAGTACATATCTAGATACATATTTTTCACATCTATGTTTTGCATGACAATTGTTCATATAAACCAACAGCCGTTCATATAAGGGTTGATGCATGTATTCAATAATTGCAAATTTTTAAATGATAGCAAAATTGATATCTGTATTCTCAATGACCAATATTAAACGTTTTCAACTTACAGGTCTTCTTTTATCATCTTTCTCCATTTGCTTTCTCCGATGTTCATGCTCTACTTGTTGATCTTAAAAATAAGAAGCATTAAGACTATCATACAGTTAGGTAACACTTTACCAGGTGTTCTTCACTACCTACGGAAAATAGTTCACTGTTCCCAAAGAAGCCATAAAATAACTGGTTTATTACCCAATTGATTGTGGATTTATTTGCGATGGCAACAATTCGCCACGTGACTACAAAATAGTTTGACTATTGCCCGACTGAACAAACTGTTGCCATATCGAGCAGAAATTGGGAATATTGAAAGAAATAGTAGAGAAAAAATTCGTAATTCATATCACATAGTAGATTAGGTGATAACTTGGTATAATGGGTATTTTCTTTGCGTCTTTTCAGGTGTAACATAATTGCGTTTTACAAAATAGAAATCAATTCTTGTGTTTTCATCTACTTACATATTTAATATATATTGTAGATGAAAGTGGGATATAATTTGATACATGCATGTTTGTTTCAAGTGCCTTTTTGAGTTTACATTTGATTATTCCGTTTAATCAGAGCGACAACCAACCATTTTTAAATTAGATAGAATTGACACATATGTGAACTTACCTAACGTAGCGGCTAATACTTTGGCATTGATTGCTTTTTGTCGTCTTGCCTCTGATGTATCCTATAAAAGAACAGTCAATTTATGACACCAATAGAGCATTTGAAGAAAATCGTATCAAGGAAGGATCTTGTTTCATATCATGCATTGTATTCCATTGCATTGTACTGTTCATATTAATTAAGGCTATGTTACATTGTACTTTCTAGTAATAAATTATTACATCCTAACTAAATTAAAGCTTAATGTTGTGGTTTGTGGTTCTCGCTTGTCGCTCCATTTTATGTGGATGTTCTCAATATGTTTCGTTGAACTAGATGAACCAGATGAACTAGTCGTTTCCTCCTATGCCCTTGTTAGTTGAAAAAGTTTCAAAATTTGTTTTGTTTTGGTTTTTGTTTTTGTTTTTTGTTTTTGTTTGTTTGTTTGTTTTTTTTTTTATTTTTCTAGCAAGCACAGGGTCTAAAATTTAAAGTTGAATTTGCGACCTAAGCAAATGTTTGAATGCTCTCAAGAGGAAACTAGATAATATAAGAGGTAAGATTTTAAGATATCAAAGCATACAGTTAACTGAAATGCAAATATCAGGTAGTTAAGCAAGAGTAGCTGTTTGCTGAGCATGTATATGGA
The DNA here is from genome assembly GCA_033119305.1 of Pinctada imbricata. NCBI lineage: Eukaryota > Metazoa > Mollusca > Bivalvia > Pterioida > Pteriidae > Pinctada > Pinctada imbricata. The sequence continues at coordinate 27,298,733 of VSWD01000003.1, read as the reverse complement.
TTATGCTTTATGCTGAGATCGTAGAGTAAGAAGAGCAGATGAAATGAACAAATTTAAGACAGAGGGAAAACTAATTAAATATTTGATGCATTTTAATCAAAACGTATGACAGTGTATTTTAAAGTGCAAATTAATAGGAGAAAAGCCATCAAACAAATATTTATGTAATTCGAAGATTTTTGTTTTTCATAGCACAAGTAAAGGAGTGATTGAGTGATATGTATGCTCATGCGGAAATGAATAGTTTAAGTAAAGGTTGGAATGCAACAAGGTGATCTATTAGCTTCACTACGTTTAGATGATATCAGCTTTCTTGTTTTAAGTAACAAACTTGAAAACAGAAATTTGAAAAAAAGAAATCTATAACTACTTTTATTTTTCATGCGGTCAAATTTTGCTTGGGGTTCCCATTTGATGTTAGCCATATTGTAGGTCAAGCCTGTCATTTTGTCTTCTTATCTTCAATGTTTTCAAATCAATAATCTCAATTATTCATCCTTTATTCCAACGTAAAATTTCAGTTTTAGACAAAACAGATTTTGTTCATCATAATATCATGTAAGGAAACACTAAACCTTGATTCCCAAGTATCAAAATCTACGAAATTTAATCTTTAAGGGTTGACTAAACATCATATTTGCGAATGTGAAAAATTTCGTAAAATCTAAAAGTGCGTAAATATTTTATTAAGGAAATATCAGTTATTGATAGGATGATACTAAAACATATAATTTGCTGTAAATTGCAAGTTTTACATAATTACCTTCTTTAATTCCTTTCCGAGGGCAAATTGTTTCCAAATTCTTTGAAAATAATTTACATAAACAGAATCTTATGTTTTATGTCTTAATCTGGGAAAATATTTGGCAATATCATATTTTTGTCAGTTTAAACACATACCCCTGTTTCACATGTGTACTTCATTTTCGAAAACTCTTGTCGATTAAATACCCTATGGATCGAATCGTAAGGCGTGTATTGAACAGGTGTACACATAGGTGTACACATATTCTATAGGGTTGCATACTTCTGACTCGGATTTCTCTTTATGTAAATTATTATTATCTTTTCGGTGTGCTGTCATTTTTTGAAAAAAAGAAGTAATATTAATGCCTGTGTACACAAAATGAAAAAAGTAAAATAATCAAATTTATAGCACAATATATGTTTAAGTAGTATTTTATCAATAAATGATATTTCCTTCATCAAATATTTATGCACTTTTAGATTTTACGAAATTTTCCCCACTCGCAAATATGATGTTAAGTAAACCCTTAAGTAGAAGTCTGACCCACAATATAGATGCTAGTGAGAGGTTTGTGCTAGACAATGTCGGGTAAAAAAAACTACAACAGTAAACAGTTCAAATTTCACAAACGAAAAAGAAATTAAATTGACCTTAAATGACATCGATTAATAGCAGCTGATATCATCATACTCAAGATTACACGGTGATTGTACTTACTTCCGTTATGAAGAATTTTTTCTACAATATTTTTCAAATGAAGTATGAATTGTTTGTTTTATTTTCAATAAAGAACAATTGAATATTAACTCAAATGAAAGTATTGAAAGTACCAGCTATGTTACATTTTACCGAGTATACATGTATATGAGAATGGACATCAATCAGCCGAACCCATTTTATTAGTTCTAGGGTTTATTCCAATAGTACTTCCTACTCAAAGTAGGTGTGTAAATTTATTTCTACATATGTACATACCTACTTTGAGTAGGAAGTATGACAGGAACAAACCCTACAACTAATTTATCATGCCGAGAACTATTTCGTAACGTTTTCTTTGCAATTTATGACGTTTGAAAATTTAGTGATCTACTTTTGCGTAAAAGTAGTGCACCACGTGACCGTCATACTGCGAAGTCATTGGTTGAAATTAGTACTAGACGAGATAAAAAATTATCAGGACCTATAGATTGGGGAAAAGCACAATTTCTATATACCCTTCGAAAATAACATTACGTTTAGAAAATATAGAGATGTTACAATAAACTTATCATAAAAAAATGGGCAACAGGTGGTTACAAAAGTATTTTTAGGATCATATGATCCATATCGAATGTTACCCTCTCCAATATCTAAGTGTGTATAAGATAATTAGAAACAATTGTAAGTACATTGTTTGTAAGTCTTGAATTTATGAAAGTTGTTATTTGCAAAGAGGTATTTAATTTCTAAAGAGTTCCCTAGAGACTACAGGGTATTCTAGCAAAGTGCATGGAAAAGAATTATTGAAATCATGAAATTGTGTGACAAAAAATCTATTAAAGTCTATCTAACATACTGCAATAAGATATTTATGCAAATTTACAATTTATCCTTAAAAGTTTTATTAAAAGTCATGTGTAAGTTGTTGTTATGTTGAGAGGGGATATGACATATATAACTTTTGAAACATAGATTCATTTTCAAGAAATTTAGGGCCAAATTTCTGTACTGCTTACAATTAAGAATTTGGTTAAATTTAAGTTGCTAGAATAATAAAGAAGAATATGTCATTTCCATTAATCAAAAAGAGAGACTGAGAGTAAAAGTCAAAATTCTAAATGGTTAACCAAACACCGATAAAATACAAAGAGTGAAAACTTACATCTGAGTATCCATGAAGAGTGGTTGTTATTCTATTATTACGGTCAACGATCGGTGCTCCTCCTCCGGGTTTTCCAAAAGGATAGTATATAGGAAGGACTTCCCTGTTTGGTTTCTTGGCCTTTCCTATCCTCCCAAGATTATCATATTCATCATTGGGATTGTAATAGCTACGATTTGTGTCTGGTGCTGTACAAAAAGACAATTTATAATCTGAGCAAAAACTCTCCTACAATTTCATAAAAAAAAAACAAAACGTAAATCATGAGCCTAATATATAGAGCTTAAGATTTTTGTTAATGATAATTTTAAGTATGATTCGCTATTGGCTTGCCTAATATGTACAAAAATGATTTTTTTTCCCCTTTTCAGATACCCATACGTGAACTTGAAATGAAATTATCAACATACAATTACTACGTCCAATTGATGCCAGAAGCAAACGCAAGAACTTTATTGAGTGAGGCAAAATAAATGTATCCTTATATAAGTAGAATCTGTAATTGCTTTTCAACAATGAGAGATAAAACATGCATAAGCTTAAGGGAAAATTTGTTCGCCTGTCTGGGAAAGACTTGCAGAATCATTTAAAAAATTGTTCAAAACGATTAAAGGTGCACTATCTCTGATAATGTTAGCAAAGAACACTACAACGTACACGCTCGAGTGATGAAATAAAAACAGTTTATTTAAGTATAAGACAATTCTTATAAGTCAACAAAAATTTGAAAAAATTCTAATGAATGAAAAATGTTTTTTTTTTCTAATTATCTAAGAACTTTATCATAGGTATATGCCCTTTAAAGCTGACTTTTAGAGACTTATTAAGTACAAATCAAGTTTCAAGTACATATCTTATTTATTGCCCATCAAACTACTACACAAAACATGGAATGTTGTCAGACTTAAGCAACTGCTCTATGTCCAGATTTTAGTGCAATAAGAGGACAATATGAAAATAAAACTGCTTTATAAACTTTGAGTTAGCGTTAGCTTTGTACTGCATTATCAACATCACTCATTCCACTTGAAAATAATTTTAGTAACATAAGATGCAGAAACGTTACATAGGATTAGACGACAATGTTATAAATATTAGGTGAAATATCCGGTCTTATCATTCAAGTGAAGTTAAAAGAAACTTATTTCTTTTTTCAATACGAATGTCATGACTTTCACATATGAGTGGTGAACATATCAGAACGATTTGCTACTGTGGTGAATTATATATACTTAGAGCCGACACGATAATATAACATGAGTTATCGAAAACAATGTTGATTCATTCAAAAGTTTTGTGTTCTTTTTTCTTAAATCTCAGTCCGTATTCTTACAGATCTGTCTTAAAGATTGTTGATCTCCCTTTTAATTCCCTACTGAAACTTTGTCCATTTCTTACATTCGATATCTTTTGAGAATCGTCATTTAACAAATCAGTCATATTGTAGATTATATATCTAAACTACCACAGTAACAATCTGTATCGTTTGTGTATTAGTACATAAAGACAATAACCTGTCCATGGTTTGTTACCTCTGTCGTAGTTCTCCTTATTGTCCTGCAAATATAAATAGAAAGGTAACAACCTTATAACCTTGACCTTTTGTTTGGATGAGCAAAACATATGTAATTTTACCTTATTTAAAAGTTGAGTTCATTTTATATTGAACATTTTAAGTATAACCTATGATATTAACATATATGCAAAGAAAGAAAGGAGACATACGCGTCGAGTGGGGAAATGCATTTGTATTGCAGAGAACCATGGGTAGGTAGCGCAATTTCGTTAGTTGAGAAGGATTTGTGAAAGTAAAAACGATTTGATAAAATTCAAGAATATATATATATATTTATTTCTTTTTATTCTATAGAAAATAAAATTAGTTTCTCTCGAGTTTGTTAATTCTAGAATTGATTTATGCATAATATGTACTAATTCATGTATTTTTCTTAGTGACCTGCCGTGTTCGTGTTGAAAAATTGTTATACATATATCGCTGCTACTCTTAATTTTGTCTTTTGCATTTCATTGCAATAAAGATTAAATTCATTTTCAAAATACGCCCAAAAAATTCACGCATTTTCTCACAAAGTACAATTTGCATTGTAATTATCAATATAATGTGATATTTTATGTACATCACGTTTCCTTCCGAGGAGTGACTTTCTATTCACTACTAGACGTCCATCGGAATATCTCAGTGGGTTACCTATTCCCTTTCCCCATGGATTGAAAGAATCGAGCTGGTGAAGATCGACAGGAAGTAGAAGAAGAGATAAGAACAAAGATGTACAGAAAGAAATAGAAAACTGCAAGGGGTTGAGTAATATATGTTCCTTACTCATCTATCAAGTAATTTCGCATATTAAAGATGGAATTGAAAAAAACAAATATAATTTAAAATGCATCTTACAATAAGAGTATTAAGAAACAGACATTCGAATTCATCAATGTGAACTTTTACATTTCTGACTTAGAATTGAAATCATGAAGAGTTGATTTCCCGTATACTCATTTTCCAATTGCTTGATACTTTACAAGTAAACAAAAGTGAATGCATGCTTACCCTTGCTCTGTTTTGGAAGGAATCTGAAATAAAAATTCATAGTTTACTACAAAGACGGACAATATAACTAATTTTCGATGACAGATGTCGTTCTATTTTCAGATGAGTTTTATATTGATCACTTCGTTTAAATTAATCACTATGTTTATTTATATTCACGAATTTATGAAGAGATATTATAAAGAGTCCATTAAAAAAGTTGTCATCTAATATCAACACTTCATATCAAATTATACACATAACTCTATTACAAATTACAATCATAAACCTTGGTGCAAAAATTAGTGGTGATCGATAAAATAAAAACTAAGAGTCCCCTTTGGTGTTGCCGGTAGGGGACTAATAACTAGACAGAGTAAATTATGAAATAGAAATAGCAGAAAATATCACTAAGTTTCGCATTTCAAGCCAGAAAAAGCTTTATGACCAGATGGATGGGAAGTATATACGAATACTCCATAATGTATATACGAATACTCATTACAAGGATCAATCAACATATCTTTATGTGGTACCTCTTGCTTGCACACGTTTCATTTCAGTAGGTCCCCATGTATGGTACATTTTATTGTAAACTCGCAGATGATTGCCTATTACACAGAAGAAGAAAGAGAGAAGAATAGAGAGAGAGAAACAGACAAAAAGAAATTATTGAAAGAGAAAACGAAATAAAGCTTTACTTACAGAAATATACAAGTAAAACTTACACAGCATTCAGACATTTTGAGAATCGGAGAATTAAACAATTAACAACATATCTTTTCATTTCATCTTTAATTTTTTTTGTCTTTGTACTATTACATTTATGCTAAAATTCTGAGATAGATTACCGCTTTACGATGTCCCTAACATAATAACATATGTACAATTTCAGAAGTGTACCTGAGGCTGTACGGTTAGGAGCGCCTGCTCCCGGCTTCCCAAAAGGATTAAAACGAAGCTACAACCAAAGATGTAAATTCATAGATAGATGATTATGGTTTTCAAATACTTTTAGTATGACCGTAAGAACCTCAAGGCGAATACCATGATTTCCCAAATACTAATGGTAAAGTGTTCTAGCGACACGTTGCTGCCTAAACATTTGAATCCAACCATGACCATGATTGAAATTTTTATATTGCAAATTTGCAGATATATGAGACACCGTTAACATTAGCATTTTCTATTTCAATGCAGCCTTTGTGTTGCACCGATTAAATTTATCGACCGACTCCTTGTTGAAGATAATTTTGCTCCATAATCACATTTCCAAGTCTAAAGATTTTTTAACAAGGAAATGGGCAAACGCTGAAGAAAACTAACGATGGATTTAAACGGTCATTGTGGACCGAATGCAGTGTTCTTTGATATTTACATTATACATGTTATAACTGCAAGCTTCCAAGTGAGTATTAACGATCCTCTAAGGGGTATAGTGGGTAGATTTGAACAAATGATTCAAATGACAATTCGACTCCAAATGAAAAGAGCAGGAAGAGGTAGATCATTTAATTGGAAGACAAAATAAAGAGATGAATGACTTAAAGCGTTTTATATTTATTTGCTAAAAGAGAAATAAGAAATGGATGTGCAAGGAATAAAATTCTAAAGCTAGTTAGAGGCAAAGTACTATGCATAATCTAAAGTGGTTGTCGTTAATTAGATTCTTGGGTTAGCTTATGAAGATACATAGTGAAAGCATGGGTAAGTACTAATAGATGACAAGTATCACACAAATACATCATACCATCGTTTCTATCTGAGTATTGTTGACTGCTTTTCAACTGAAAATTATCATTTCGTATTTTCATATATTATATTTATATATACAACGTCACAAATAAAATATAGCCTTAACCAATTAAATTTGTAACAGCTATGGCCTTTGGTGTGCCATTCCTTATAAAGTTATTGTATGACCATACTAGTATTAGTTTGTTTGAAATTAATCAATCACTCTGAGACAATATTTAATTGATTCTTCTCTGCAAATACGACTCGGAACTGTATCTAACAGCATGGCACTTAATAAAGAATAAACAATGTATCGTCATACTGATTTTATTTTTGAAACTAAATTGTCAAGTGCATGGCTGGTCCATGCTGCAAATTTATCTGTTCTTAAAAGATGCTATTGAATTTGAAGACGTTTTACATTGTTAAAATAAATGTACAAAATACTAATCATAACAAATACTTACATGTTCTAATTCGCTTTTAAGATCTGTGAGTCGTTGTTCCTGTTTTCTAAGCTCATTTTGACGTATCTGTTTGTCTGTTAAAAGCACAACAAAATGAAGGCATATATAACATTGTATGACAAAGGGTGTATGATGTGCAGAATAAATATGTTTTAATCAAGAAAAATTATAAGCAGCTTCTGTATGCTCATGATGCACAACGTAAGGGGAAAAAGATGACTAGAGAAACTGTTTCAGGTGATGACGTAACGCACAGTTATATCAAATATCAATAATTAAATCTTTTGATGTATAAAACAGTACGATTAGATTAAATTACGATAGTCTTATTGACTATTTTTTTAAAATGAGACTTGAAACTTATTCATACCCCAATAAATAAGGACTTTTGTATCTATTTTTCATACATGGAGCTTACTCTTTAGCATTTTTTGTTTGTAAATGAACAATTACATCAAGAGATATTTATTATCCAATGGTAACAATACAAACAATGAACAAACGATCACAAGAAAAAGAAATCAAAATAAAATTACACAAGCTTAGGTGAAAATACATGCATTTGAATATAATAATGACATCCTGATGTTAATGTATTGTGGATGAGTTTATTAAAGGTTTTGTGATGATTTATTATGATATGCAAGTAATGAGTTTGCTTAGCTTTGTCTTCTTTGCCATATAATTTACAGTAAGTAGATTGAAAAGATCATGGTTACAGTTCTATCTAACTCTTCAATACAACATTAGGATTCTTTCTTGTTATCTTTGTGGTTGAATATTGCCACGTGGAGTTTAATCATGTTAAATCGTTTAACAAACTTGAATAATAATAAGAGAAATTATGTAACTGAGTTGATAAAAGTCTGTTATAAGCTCTTGGAAAACAGCATTTCCTTTGAAACCAACTATGTATGCTTAACCCAATGCACTGTTTAGCTTATGAAAAAAATATATGCTTTACAACCATGTCAAGAATTAACTGTATAGATTTGCATGCAAGGTTCACGCATATTTGTTTTGATGCATGCAGGTTAGAGAATGGCAGCATGCACTGTATATCTACAGGTTTTAATTTTGTTTTAATTGGATATGGATATAACCAGATTTACCCAGATCGTTGGCGTAGCCTTGTTTGGATCCCCGATCTTTCTCATTATACCTTATGGTATTTTCTATAACATCACGACCTTTGTCCTGAAAACGCAGCAGTGTATCACCTATTATACTTGTTTTAATATTCCCAGACTCGGTTCTGATTGGGGCACCGCCACCGGGAGTGCCAAGTTTTTCAACAATAGTCCCTCCGGGCTAGGTAAAAGAAAGGAAGGAGACAGATAGATCGAAAGATAGAAGAATGAAGTGAGAAAGATAGAAAAATTCGACTTTGAAGTAAATCGTTGATTGCCATTTCCATTTCTAAGTGATATATTAGGTAATTTTACTAAATGATAATGAAGTAGACAAAATATGATAAATGTATATAAGAAAAGTTAAAGTGCTTTACACATCAACATTCCGTTTGATATGAGGTAAAAAAAAATGTCTGTTTATAGAATCAATTCAAATTGAATATCACATTTCAATATTGATGATAAAAAGGTTATTTGTCGCATGCAAAGCTTCCTTACATTGCTAGAGTTAGAGCTCTGCTGCTGGCGGTCTCTTTGTTCTTCGCGAATTTTATCTATAATGTTAACTTTTTTCTCCTTCTCTGTGGGGTGTAATAGAAAGCATATATCTCAATTAGTGCGCTGTGAATGAATGAATGAATGAATGAATGAATGAAGATTCCAACAAATGAGTGAGCAAAGACAATAATTAGTGAAGAGATTTAATACATATAAAGCAACGTTCAAAACATGTTCACTGCAAGAATATCAACCAACTAATCGCACAGGGGTGAGGTATCATAGCTCAATAGTCACAAACCCTTTTCTTCTGCAGAAAACCTTTCCTCTTTAACTCTTATGAAAACAAAAGTGGACACCCTCTTGTTCTCGTTCGTGGTTTTTCAACATTCCTTCCTACAGGCTGACCCAACGGTCTTATTGATACAATAATTTTTTTCTTCAGGATAAATGGAAAAAAAGAGATCCATATAAAAAAAAAGTCATCCTAAAAATATTACCGGTTGAAGCCAAGATCATTTACAAAAGAGAATTATAGCTAATAAAAAGGAAGTGTCCATCCTTGGAGGTTATGTATATGTAGATTTGTGGAGGAAAATGTTTGTTCTGAGGATGAGTTTGTGACTAAGCTATGATACTTCATCCCTGTGTCTACTCTTACTACAAACATATCTACTTGCTACTAGATTGCTACCAGATTGATACTAGTCAAATAGTATGTCTTTAGTGTAATCTTACCATCGTAACTTCTCTCTCTACGAGGATCTGTGGGTAAAGAAGGTTGGTAACCCGTTACATCCTGTAAATAGGAAACAAGACATACATTGAACATTATCTGAAGAAAGCCGATTTACTATTTCTTTTATTTCATTAAGTTCTTTTTTTTTTTACTTGATCATACATTTATTAATAATCATATAGGCAAAACATGTAAGTTGAGAGTTATGATGAGCATTATATTTCTTAATATGAATTGATAAAGCTATATATTGGAACAATACGATATTCACCATTATGATTTCTTTGAAATTAAGCACTGTTTAGATGTTACTTGAACATAATTTTATTAGTAAAATGCGTTATATATTCTTTTTTTTTCTCTCGAACATATTACAGACGAAGTGTTTAATGTTTTAATGACAAACATATTAAGCAAAAAAATAAATCACAGATGTACGGTCATGCGTCAAGATACGTTCCTGATTGAATGTTTTCCACAAGTCTGCCATTACTTTGGCTTTGGCGGGAAGCAAGCGGAAGGAAGTGACGTCACCGCGATCGGAGTATAAATTCCAGAACTGGTTGCTATTACCATTACAGTCCGGCTTAAAAGGGGAAAAAGAAAGAAAGATAGGAAAAATGACAGTGAGAAATAGAGGCCAGGATGTATGAAAGATACATATTGGTACATTTTTACTCAAAATGGCGATTAAACATACTTAAAGACTACATTAAAAAGAGACCTACCAAAGACATTGTTGACACTTGTTTATTCCGATCAGAAAGGAGTGTTTGTAATCAAAACAGTCAGAAAATCCTAATCCTTTGACACGTGACTTAAAGTCATTACAAGAAGATTAAGGGATTGAGCCAGATTAAAGAGAGAATTATTAAAGATACTTTAATCAAATGTAATATGTGTAACCAAAATTAGAACTATTTGTTTGGTAAATATGAAAGACGAAGATCTAATACACTTTTATACAGGTCTTTCATTATAAAATAGGATAATTATTTCAAAGACATTATTATTTTCAAATACTATCCCTCCTTTTTGATACTTTTAGGTACAACAACTGACTCCACAAAAGATAATTGCACAACATGGCTCGGAAAAAGATGACAATTGTCAATATCGAAATCTATGTCCTATTATAAACATTTCAGGGCACCATATACGCATTTCAACAAGTTATGCCTCATCAATAATGATCGAGTTTGTAAGAAAACACGATACCTCTAATTGATCTGAAACTTTGCCTTCGAAAAAGACGAAATCTCAAAATATTTTCTTAACAAAGAAAGTGTAAATAATGTATCCGGGGAATCGTGAGATCCCCTCCCTTCTTTGACTTATTTAACTGGATTAGAAATTCAAATAATTCAAGAGCTAAGAAAACGAAAAAAAGAAATCAAATTTTTTCTAGTATAGATGGGAGTTGATTTTTTTCACGGAGCACAAATTCAATTCTCAAGTTTTCGTTGATTATTTCATTTGAACTTATTTTTCGTGTTGTTGCTTACAGACAAGGTTAGTAAAGCTCCACTACGCGTAATATTCTGTTAAAATATATTATACTTGTGTTCTAAGACGAAACATAACATAATGTTACTGCAGACAGTAATGTCCATGTGTGAATGTATACACAGTGTGCTGAAAGCAAGGTTACAAAATACATAATATACAAAAATGATGTGTTATACAGAATATACAAAACTGTTATGTTAGTTATAAGTAAAGCAAGCAATGAGTGTTAGTACTTGAGTCTTAAACTACATGTATATATATTACATGTATAATTTCTACTATTGCATATCACTCATTCATCGTGAATATGAGGAATGAAATTACGTGTCAATAAATTTCAAATTCACGCTTATGAAGTCGGATTTCATATCTTTTATGCATGGTGTTTGTTATCATAAAAACCGTAGTTTACAAAGATTATTTCTCTCTGAAATACAACACTCATACATTAACGAGTATTAACATGATTAAGTGTGTTACAGTTAACTTGGACTTATACACAGGAGTTAGGGCACCAACATGCAACACTATAAAACACATGCTATTACTTTTGACCGAGGAATGTCAATAAATCTGTCATCCTCTGATGGCTGAAACAGTAATTATATGGTATGAGGTTTTATGTCAGAGTACCCTAAGAGTGAATACTACATAGTAAAGATGTCCTTAAAATACTGTAAACATATTTTTGTACGACGCACAGGGGAAATGTATGTAAGAGACCATATTATATATGAATTGAATCATAATAAATGCATCGTAATCCATCCCTACATTCCATGAAAATTTGGCTGCATAAAATAAATGATTAGACAGCAGTTCCAAAGAAACAGCTCTCACATATACCATCACGTTCTGATAAGCATACAGTCCGTAGATTCTAAGAAAAAACATTTTGCTTTTAGAAGAAACAGTAATTCATTCCAATTTATTAACTAATACCGTCCTGACACATACACATTTTGGGAAAGGAGTACATACATTGCTAAAAAAGGACTATTCTTGTTTGGAATGATTGAGAGACACAGAGCAATGAGTGTGTCTCCTTTCCCATACACACTGTTTTGAATGGACTTTAAAAACTGGCACGATCCTACCCCTGAAAGACATCATTAAGTCTACCCCTAGTATGTCAATGCTCAAGTTTACAGTATTTTTCAATCTACCTGTGTTAGTTTAGGCATTGGATGAGATACAACGGCTGATTGATATGTCGTGAGTGTCGTATTGAACAATTTGAATTTTTTCAGACATTTTGAATTTTTCCCTACATAATTCCCTTCAGTATTTATACACTTTTGCCACCGGTGTTTAGGGCCCCAATACCACTTTGAAAGAACTCCTTATCTCGACTGCTCAGAAAGCCATCCACTGCAAGTATGACATCATCATCGGACTGAAAGTGGGTGCCAGAAATAGCTGCTTTCAGTTTTGGGAATAGATGAAAGTCTGATGGAGCAAGATCAGGAGAATAAGGCGGATGTTCAATCAAATTAAAGCCACAATCATGAACGGCAGCCATGACAGTGACAGACTTGTGAACAGGAGCACTGTCCTGCTTGAACAGCACACTTTTACTGAGCTTTCAAAGTTCAATATTTTCCCGTAGCTGTGTCATTGGTGTTTGTCCTTTTTGGGGATAATCTATCAGCAGAATAACTTGTGTATGCCAGAAAGCCGAGTCTCACAACATATCAATAAGCCGTCGTATTCTATGAATTCTTTTTTCCCAAGAGTGCATTCTATATCTTCCCAACTTTGATTCATATAATTAATGTATAAGCAGAATCATGCGTTAGATTTTTTTTTCTGCTTTTTTTTTTTTTTTTTTTTTTTTTTTTTGGTTTCGTTTAACAGAGAACTAAAATGATAGTTATTATGATAATTGATTTCATTACAATCACCTCATTCATGCCTTTCACACAGAATGCACCCTTGTCTTACAAAAGCGCCATGACTTTTGCCCTCTACCATATAAATATTTTTATTATTATTTTAGGAGCTTAAAATTAAATTAAAATACCTGTACTTTCGACTTAAAATCTACATTTTCTAGTTCAGGAAAAGCTGGTTCCTGTTTATCAAAATAAAATATTTTCTTCAAATTAGCAAATTGACAATTACAGTTGATACTGATTTTTTTTTTAATTCTTGCTAAGGTTAGAAAAAGAAGAAAAATACCATTTTATGAAAACCTCCAACTTAAGGATTCTTCAGGTAACATATTGAGGATTCTTCAGGTAACATATTGATTTTTTACTTATGTTACACTTATCCATGCATCAAATTCTGATTATTGCATCCTATCAGGATTATTTGTTTGTCTTTGCTTCTTTGTATAAAATTTATTATATAATCACAAATCACAGTTGCAACAAGAAGCAATGTGCAGTTTCACGATACATGTTTTCAAAAAATAATATGGGTAGGGTATCTCCTTTTTTTAAAGTAACATCCCACATTGTGAAAATTCTAGAACAAATTTAAAAAATTGCAATCGAATTGCCAAATTCTTTATCATTGACATCTAATACAAAGAAATTCAACTTGAAACAACTATTTGTGAAAAACTCTTCAATGGCATTTTAAACATTTACCCCTCCTACGATTTAAAACTGAAAAATCCAAATTGAAGAAGGAAACAAACTGTAAAAGGCTCTTCAAAAAGTGACTTAAAATCCTTCGATTTTGAAACTGAAAGAACCAAAAGTGTGCAAATAATAAACTGATAAAGAGGGGTGAGTATGATTCAGGGTAGTGCATGTGTCCTTACCCAGTTGTCCTTATATTCCAGCTGTTTTTCTGGGACTTGTTGATGTTCAGTAAATTTCTTTTTATGGTTGTTCCCCTAATGAGATGTAAGATTAGTCAGTTTAATTTGCAATTAGCAATAATTAATTTGAGGGAAATGAAAGATTTTAAATATTTCTTAAATCAAAATAATGTTTTCCTTTCTTTTATTGTAAAAAAAATTATTACATTCATTTACAGTTAGACACGTATGCTGCATAACATTTATTTTTAGATAAGTAATGAAATAATATGATATTGTTCATTTCATTCGTTTCCCTTGCAAAACCCAAAACAATTCGACACCAGGATACAAACATGCATTAGTTATAAAAGAAAATATGAAAAGGTTTACTTTTTGACAGTTGAAGGTTAGATTCATTAGATTCATGCTCCGTTAGTTGTGAGGAATAAAACTCAGTATGTTAACATAGACGTATACAAGACTTCCACTAAATCTGTGAGTCATGTAATTAAATAACAGGGATGAAAGGGATCATACTTGTTACAAGGATGGGACCAACCAAAAGATGTTTCATTGGACAAGAACACATCCATGAAGAGCCAATCAAAGATGAGAATTTTCTACCACACGTGACAAGGTTAACCAATCACAACAGAGGTAAGAAAAAAGTGGAAATAAAGCCAAACTATAACAAGTGTCATGACTTACTATTGGTGCCCCTCCACCCGGACGACCCCATGGGTCGTATTGTCTTAACATTTCCATATCCTGTAAAAATGTACATGTAAACTGACACAAGACGAAAATTTATCTTCTATCTTTAAAAAAAAACATCATACAACTGAATTCAATCGTGAATGAATAAATCAAATAAAACAAAACGTTGCAATAAGAAATTGTTAGATAGCTAGAGGATTGGGTTATCAGAGCTACTTATTGCTATGACAGTACGAGATTTATTCATTTATGACATATAAAGTACAAGATTGATCACCGAATTCGGAAAGCTGGTAAAGGCAGTGAATGAGAGAAAGTAAAATTAATAATGCATCATATACAATTTTGCTTGAAATAAAAAAAATGCTTCATTTAGAGGGTAGCATATCTTTACGTTCAGTTTTCTTGTGTTATATCAAACTTGTTGTATCAAGAAATAATATATGAACATTTTTCTTAAACTAAATATCCAATTCAAATAGTTTACCTCAACAAATACCTGTCCCAAGTGTTCGAAACAAGCAAAATGTGCGAGCAGAAAATACAAGTTGACCTTCCTCAATTTCTAAATCTAATTAGGCTAGTTCTGGTGTTGTACCCATCAAGAAAGTTTATAGATTACGTTTAAGTGGATATCAAATGTATCTATTAGTATATTTTTATCACTAATAATAATAGTAGTAGTAATTTCAAGTCATGATTATAGAAGCAGCTTGTGATCATTAATACATATTGTTTGTGTGCATTGAGATAAAGACCTTCATCCTTTGTGAATTGTCAAAACGTCTACTCTATACAGTGTACATTGTATCTTGAGTATCATTATGAAGATGCACCAACAGATGGAGCATGATGTTGAAAAATCCCAAAACAGGCTGATCGGGAGTATTGTCACCTTATCATATTATATAACTAGAATGTGCTTCTCATTTATTATAACATGTAAATTTGATATGTGACACTGAAATAAATTAATTCTGATTCTGATTCCTTTGATAGCTCGAAATGGGTTAGCCAAATGGAAGAAGAATTCAGTGTACAATGTAGACACTTCTAATATTCTAATAATTTCTGTGATTTATCTGCTAAGCAATAGTTGTCTTCATTTTGAAAAACCGGTTCTATAAAGATAATGATCTGCCCATCATGTGAATATTTCAATGTTGGAGACTATATGCAAGGTTAAACCTTTTGCTTCTGTAGGTAAGTTTCTTCGGCTGCTTGCTAAGTTAATGAAACAAGATACTTTTTCAGAGTAATAGCATTCTGTATTTTCGCATATTAGAACGAGAATTAGTAAATCTTTAATTTCAACAAAACAAAACAAAACAAAACCCGGATATGATTTCTTCCCTTGAAGGCATTTGAGTACCCATACATAAATTCATATATGTTTTATGCATGTTAATGATACGAACGAACATCGTTTATTAATGAAACTAGCCAAACGAAAACTTATTGAACTAGATAAAATCCCTGATGTCTAATCCAATATACATATATATAAATTCAGTATTTAATAAAAGAACCAATGAAAAACTAAATGCAGACATGAATCATATGATTCTGTCACTCCACAAATTCATGAATGAAACTAAAAGCTTCGCAAAAACAAAGACTAAATAGCTACTCTAAACAAAAATAAGAATAAAAGAATACTAACGAAAAGCATTCATGTGATTAACAAAATCTGTAAACTGGTAAACATACCCTTCTCCTCTCGTCATCCCTCTGTAACGCGCGCAGGCGCTCTTCGTTCTTTACCCGTATCCGGTCTGCCTCTAGATCGTCTACCTCACGACGTTTTCGCTCCCGTTCTTGATCGCTAAACAATTAAACAACCAACATTACCAAAATTATTCTTTATTGTCTTGAAATAGTATTATCAGACATCATTTTCCAGAAAAAGTGTCTGTGACAGTCGTTAATATAGATACAACACTTTGTACGGCAATGTGCATGTAACAAATGTGGTAGGCATCCGGATTATAAACTCACGACATCCCCTCTAAGTAGGACATGAGAGGTTCTCAATTTATAGAATTAATGTAAATTACATACACAAATAAAGTCATGTTTTTTCTTGGTTTTGGTCAGATATAAACAATTACATGTTAGTTGCGTCATACTTACGGATTATTCTCGAACCCTAGCCCACGCGCGGGGCCTGACCGCGGCTGTGACTCGTAGTAATCACGTGACGTGTACTGTGTGTCATTTACGTTAGGACGCGCTGCAAAAGAGGAAAAGCATTGAAATGGCAGATAACTGAAAGATAAAGTATAATAGAAGCTTTAAAATATTTACAAGGTACGTTGAAAGAAAGTGTAGTCAATAAAAAGGCATGCATGTACTTTATCAAAAGGTTGAGAACAAATATCTCTTTGAAGTAAATTTGTATCTTATCAATGTGGTAATATGATTATTTTTCCTTCCTATGCTTAAAATTTATAAATTATGATTTGAACAATCAAAAACTTAAATACACTTTCGCAAGTTTGATTTCACTTGATTTCTTTTTTTTTCAACGTTGTAATTTCAGCTTAGTGGGGTCTTTGTCAAAAACTTTGCGTGATGTTAGGTTTTTAAGTGAACATTGTAAGAAAAATGATAATTCAACAAATACTAGATGTTGTGGTTAAAGGGCATGTGAATATTTTAGTGAAATATTATCAAATATATAATCATCTCGCCTAGCTTTCATCAAGATGTTAAGCAAAGACTAGCAAACCGGTGAAATATTATAAAAGTTAACATTGACGAAGTATAGGTATAAAAAGTGCAACAACAAAAATTATGTACATGACTAAAGAAAGGGTCACGTGACAATGATAGTGCTGAGTAAATCTATTTTTAGATCATATGAAAAAACTTCAAATCTCGGACATTATAATTAAGTGTTGAATGACGTTTGGGAGTTTATAGATATAGATCATGCACAAAATATCTGTAAGGTGGATAACTGTAGTTAGATTATTTGACAAAGATTAGTGCCCTTTACCAGCACTTCGGTACGTTTCCGGTTCTACCAGTGTTACTTTTGCCGGAATAGGCTTGTCCGGTTTTTTAACTGTTATAAAGAAGAAAATGAGAAAAATGAATTAATTTTGATTTTTCACCTCTTTAAGGCAGAATAATTCAAAAATTAATGATGAAAACTTATATGCAAAACGTTCCCCTCCCCCCCTTTTTTTTAGACGGAGCGTTGAAATAGCTTATTCTCGTATGAGCGCATATAAATTTGAAAGTGACTTGAACATGTTGAAAAGTCAGATTTAATTATTGTTTGTAGTCATGCGAGATCTACATGTTTGTAAAGAGTTGAGGTCCTAGAAAGGTAAGAGGGATACAGCACAGTTATGACATTTATTTTATTTTGAATATTATACGCGTAAAAAGGGGGAAACATTCTGACTGGTCCTTATGCTTCCTTGACCGTCGATCTAACCTTTTGCGGAAATGAGGAAATATAAGAAGTTTACAAACGAATGGAGAAGTTTCAAAATAAGATCCTTATGGTAGAAATACATAGTGTACTATCCAAAAACAACATGTATCAAAGACTGCCGTCTTATGTCAGTATGTCAACAAAAAATGGTGGATATCCGGATATCATTTACCGCACTCCTGTATCAAACAGATAAATTTTCCATGAGGCAATCGTATTCTTGGATCATAAATTCCGTCGTGAAAAAATCTTTTCTTTAAGGAGAGAAATTTTTAGAGTAATTTGCAGATGTTACGATGTAAGTAAGTGAGCTTTAAGTACATGTGCACTATAAATCGTCTAGGTATATAGCTTTACCAGAGATTGGTCGAGGGGAGGGTATATACCTCTCCCGAGCTGACGGACGGTCAGTTTTAGCTCTCTCAGTGCCAGTCGGTCTACCTGATTGAAAATATCTACTGGTCAAACATACTAAAATCTCACTCGCTCTGACTAGTTTCTAATCAAAAAAACTTGCGGTGAACATTGACTAAATATTGGTAAATTCAAAACATTTATTCGTTATAATTCTTTTTATCGATTCTCACTTTCTTTGTTGCTATATATGAACCTTTACATGTGAATATACGGTTGTATTCATTAATATATTTTTGTAGATGACATTGTCTTCTTCGTTCATCTTTTACGTGAAGTATTTTGTTTGTTTGTTTTTTGGGTTTTTTTTTTTTTTTTTTTTACATTTTGACAAAGTTAATTATTGAATGCAATTAACATAATCAGGTGCTAAGGCCAACTCAATCATAGAAATTTTGAAGTAACGTTTGATTAAAAATAGATTCTATAGCGGACAGCTTCACCCTATTCTAATGATATGAATTAAAGATACATGGAATATGTTTTTGCAAATGCTACATATTGCTTTGGCATGTTTAGAGTTATCTTTCTTAAACATAGTACAAAGCGCTCAGCAAAAACGAATGAAATATTGTTTAAGCTATATATCTTACCATAGTATTCTACAGAACAAATTTTGGAATGTATAAAAAGATAACATGCGTCTTTCATTTCATACAATTTTCTGAGTAAATACTTTTTGATACATCTACTGTACATAATGACCAGTACATTTATCATCATGATCATATACGTAGCAACTAATACAATTATCATGATAACTCCTAGTTTTACTACATGATTACTCCTAGTTTTCCTAGTTTTAACATTACACACGGATTGGCGATAAAATTTAGAAAAATGACAAAATAATTACCTGTATCAAAATGTTGTGTTTTACCGAAATATCTGTTAACATCTGAGGGGTTCATATAACTAGCAGACATTCTCTTATATTGTGGTTGGTGGGTGTGCTGGAAGCTCCCGTCCGGCCAACCCTTAAATCTGAAATCTTGGTATATAGGTCCACCTAGGTTGGGATCGCCGTTAAGGTCGCGCGGGTGAGCTGTGAATATAGAAAAATATATCGTAATATATTGAATTCAAATAATTATAATGTATTCTGCGAATATCCTCTGATCAATTTCAAATGTTCTTTTCAAATGTTTTCCTTTTATTTCGCAACTGAAAAATAGGTTTCATTGTTATCCTGACCTATCTGAATCATTTAAGCATTCTTAAAATTCGGTTTGATCATTAGTTTATTTAGTTTTCTTTTAAGAGATTTTACAAGTCTGAGACTATGTATACAGGTATACATGTATGATAAATTTGTTTGATTTACATCAAAGATCAATGACTGTAACAGTCAACATCAAACTTCATAGGCAAAAATGTATCAGAAAAATTACTCTCAAGTTTCTACTTTATATGTCCTACCCCTACTCAGGAGTTTTCTTATAAATTCTTAAATTTTTGATGTGAGAAGAACAAATAAAAGATTACATGGTATAGGGCAGTATCACCAATAAAGAATTATTGATTATTATTAAACTCATCATTTGTCATGCTTAAACATGCATCAATCTACAAGTCGTCAACATTTTCATATATATGCACAGGTTATGTAATTCCCTGAGATGTTACTATTGAAAGGAACGTGCTTCAATTCGTGTATTAACACTCGTGACGTCACAATGCATAAGATCTAAAGAAACATGCCGCGACGGCTGATCTAACCTGCAAACTGAACCTGCGGTTAGATGAATTTTAACGTCGCCCTTTTACCTAGAATAAAGCCTGTGTTTGTGAAACACGAATGCCCCCGGTGGCATCTTTGTTAGTATGAACACTATTTTCTGTTAAGTACATGCATGTGAGGTCACTGGGTTAAAAGGTCAAAGGTCAAGGTCACGAGGTCAAAAATTTTGGTATCAATGGAAAGGTCTTGTCACAAGGAATACACATATGAAATATGAAAGCCCTATCACTTCCCATTCAAAAGTTATGCCCAATGTTAAAGTTTTTGAAAAGTAGGTCAAAGGTCAAGGTCACGAGGTCAAACATTTTGGTATCAATAGAAAGGTCTTGTCACAAGGAATACACATGTGAAATATGAAAGCCATATCACTTACCATTCAAAAGTTATGCCCAATGTTAAAGTTTTTGAAAAGTAGGTCAAAGGTCAAGGTCAAGGTCACGAGGTCAAAAATTTTGGTATCGATGGAAAGGTCTTGTCACAAGAAATACACGTATGAAATATGAAAGCCCTATTACTTCCCATTCAAAAGTTATGCCCAATGTTAAAGTTTTTGAAAAGTAGGTCAAAGGTCAAGGTCAAGGTCACGAGGTCAAACATTTTGGTATCAATAGAAAGGTCTTGTCACAAGAAATACACATGTGAAATATGAAAGCCATATCACTTACCATTCAAAAGTTATGCCCAATGTTAAAGTTTTTGAAAAGTAGGTCAAAGGTCAAGGTCAAGGTCACGAGGTCAAAAATTATGGTATCAATGGAAAGGTATTGTCACAAGGAATACACATGTGAAATATGAAAGCCCTATCACTTCCCATTCAAAAGTAATGCCCAATGTTAAAGTTTTTGAAAAGTAGGTCAAAGGTCAAGGTCAAGGTCACGAGGTCAACAATTTTGGTATCAATTGAAAGGTCTTGTCACAAGGAATACACATGTGAAATATGAAAGCCCTATCTCTTCCCATTCAAAAGTTATGCCCAATGTTAAAATTTTTGAAAAGTAGGTCAAAGGTCAAGGTCACGAGCTCAACAATTTTGGTATCAATGGAAAGGTCTTGTCACAAGGAATACACATGTGAAATATGAAAGCCCTATCACTTCCCATTCAAAAGTTATGCCCAATGTTAAAGTTTTTGAAAAGTAGGTCAAAGGTCAAGGTCAAGGTCACGAGGTCAACAATTTTGGTATCAATGGAAAGGTCTTGTCACAAGGAATACACATGTGAAATATGAAAGCCCTATCACTTCCCATTCAAAAGTTATGCCCAATGTTAAAGTTTTTGAAAAGTAGGTCAAAGGTCAAGGTCAAGGTCACGAGGTCAAAAATTTTGGTATCAATGGAAAGGTCTTGTCACAAGGAATACACATGTGAAATATGAAAGCCCTATCTCTTCCCATTCAAAAGTTATGCCCAATGTTAAAGTTTTTGAAAAGTAGGTCAAAGGTCAAGGTCAAGGTCACGAGGTCAAAAATTTTGGTATCGATGGAAAGGTCTTGTCACAAGAAATACACATATGAAATATGAAAGCCCTATTACTTCCCATTCAAAAGTTATGCCCAATGTTAAAGTTTTTGAAAAGTAGGTCAAAGGTCAAGGTCAAGGTCACGAGGTCAAACATTTTGGTATCAATAGAAAGGTCTTGTCACAAGGAATACACATGTGAAATATGAAAGCCATATCACTTACCATTCAAAAGTTATGCCCAATGTTAAAGTTTTTGAAAAGTAGGTCAAAGGTCAAGGTCAAGGTCACGAGGTCAAAAATTATGGTATCAATGGAAAGGTATTGTCACAAGGAATACACATGTGAAATATGAAAGCCCTATCACTTCCCATTCAAAAGTTATGCCCAATGTTAAAGTTTTTGAAAAGTAGGTCAAAGGTCAAGGTCAAGGTCACGAGGTCAACAATTTTGGTATCAATGGAAAGGTCTTGTCACAAGGAATACACATGTGAAATATGAAAGCCCTATCTCTTCCCATTCAAAAGTTATGCCCAATGTTAAAGTTTTTGAAAAGTAGGTCAAAGGTCAAGGTCAAGGTCACGAGGTCAACAATTTTGGTATCAATGGAAAGGTCTTGTCACAAGGAATACACATGTGAAATATGAAAGCCCTATCACTTCCCATTCAAAAGTTATGCCCAATGTTAAAGTTTTTGAAAAGTAGGTCAAAGGTCAAGGTCAAGGTCACGCGGTCAAAAATTTTGGTATCAATGGAAAGGTCTTGTCACAAGGAATACACATGTGAAATATGAAAGCCCTATCACTTCCCATTCAAAAGTTATGTCCAATGTTAAAGTTTTTCGGACAAACAGACAAACAGACGGACAGGCCAAAAACTATATGCCCCCGAATCTTTGATTCCGGGGGCATAAAAAGCAATTTCAGAAAACAAGAATGGAACAGACAACTATGGTGCATATATATAGAATAAATGTCGTAATTTGTGTTTTGTTACGGGTATGCAACACACAGCAAGTGCATTTATCGCATGAAATGCGACACGATAAATGCACTTGCTGTGTGTTGCATACCCGTAACAAAACACAAATTAAGACACTTATTCTCTATCAAATGCATACACAGCCAATTTTGCCTCACATGAAACCCATATGAAATGAATTTATATAAATTTCACATAAGATTAATGCGAAACATATTTTATATGAATTTCACATGAAATTTACTTTTCACATGAATTTTTCTTTATGACCTTTATGCGAAATTGTAGTCACATGAAATTCATGTAAGAAACTTCACATGAATTTCATGTACAAAAAAATTATGTAAATTTCATGTTCGTGCACGTTTCAAATAAATTTCATGTGAACTTTTACGTAAAGTTAATGTAAATTTCACATGAATTTCATATGAGGCACAATTGGATGTGTATATGAACAGTACATACAAAAAAGGCACACTCACTTCAATACTAATTATATTAATTACAATTTCATGCAAAGACAAGTACAGATTAAGAAGGGTTCGTTGGATATTAAATGGTTTTGTAGGGAACAGGACATGGGCTAAGAATGAAGCAAGTTAGTCAATAGATCAATGTTTGTAAACAGGAATCCGCTAAAAAATATAGTATCTCTTACTAAAATAATTCGTAGTAAGTTCTAAAGCAAATGCAACTCTCAAAAGTATCGCCAAAATTTTGAATTTTTTTTTTTTCAAGGTACATTGAACCACCAAGGTATGTAAGAAAAGGAACAAGAGCGATTGTTTTGTAAAAATACAATTACGGAGACGTACAGTTAGTAAAAACATGAAAAGTTATAACTGAAGCCAGTACATGTAATACATATATGGATAACATGCATGAAAGATCAAAACTACTTGCGCATGCGCAGATTACTTACTATCTGTTATTTTGAACATGAAATAAAATATTGTAAACATGTATTAGGTGAATAATTATCATTGACAAACACTTTCCAATGCTACTTCTCAATTAATTCTATGCAAAGATCATGCATGCACACGTCCATGCATTAGATAGATTGTAAGGAAAATCCAACTACATGTAGATTATTTGAATATGAAACAATTATATGCGCATGCGTGATTTATATTTCAGCAGGATGAAAGGATTCAGACCCCCCCCCCCTTTTTTTTTTCGTACATATCCACATAATGTTCTTCCTCTCGAATTACTGAATTCATTGTAATGAGTCTTCAATGATTTTGCCTCATTCCCAAAATGAAATACGAAAAAACAAATCAGCAAAAGGATCCATTGAAAATTCATAAGCTACAAATCTATCAAATGGTGTGTAACTGAATTTGTACAATATTTGCTTTCTATTTCATTAAAACCGTTAACATTCTCAATTCTTCAAATTTCTCAAATTTGCCTATCCTATTGAACCCTGAAATGGCTATATCAATATATAAAATTAGAGAAAAATGATCAGATTTGAATACCCAGCCTCTTTTTTTAGTTAAAAGGCTCATAAGAAAACTCTGTAAAAGTTGCCTTGGGATACCTGGTCAACGCCCATTATTCATAAGTTATCGCAAAGTTTGTAAAATAACTGTCATATTATAAAAATGATCCTGATTTTTGATTCTTTAAATGCCGACTAACGCTTATTCCATACAGCGTAAAAAAGCAGACAAATTGAATGCGGCAGATCGTATTTATAGATACAGTAAGATGACAATAGACGGACTGCCACACGGAAATATTTGATTCATTCTGAACTAGTAATATCTGAGGTGTTGATGTTTCAATTCAAAGATATCGGCTCTGCCAAATTACACGCCGGGATTTACAAACTGATGGTGAGATAATCTGATTCCTCTACAATTTATAACAGCTCTAGCTCCAGTATTATTTTGATTTTTGAATGGGGTGCAGCCAAACTGACAATGCAATATACAACAGCGTATGAAGATTTATGTGTACATGCAAAACCTCTTAAGCGGTGCCAAAATTCATTACTGGTGTTTGTCTAAAAATGTTCTTTGTACCTATCATTATCAATATTATGTTGGCCAATGTATGATGCATACAAACTAAACTCCAACCAACATCTCAAAAGATTTGAAACGGAAAATTTGAGTCTAATATGGTATTATTTCCATGGTACCACGAAGAGTCATAGAAAAAAAGTTGTTAGGAATTTATGGACTAAACTTTCTACAAGTCAAGTAAAACAATTTAAAAGAACTTTAAATTCCAGATGAATTCGTAAATGACCAAAAAAAGGGTGAACTTCGGGACTAAATAGATACACTGTGCATTCATCCATTTTAAAATTAGTCTTAAAAACAAGGAGCGAGGTTATGAGATATTAAACAAACACTTTGATGATGCAGAATGAGAGTTTTACAACAGCAAAAAGGTCCAAGGAAGAAACTAAGTAAGGGCTGATTTCAAAGCTACCCGTACATGCCGAAACAGTGCTGAAATAACCATGCCAAATCGTGCAAATTACTCAAATGTACGTAGCGCATTGCATGATGGGTGATATCAAGCAAATTACCCAGAATGCCGTCCAAATGATGGCGCTGTAAATTGTGTAGACCAATCAGACGATAGACAAGTGAATCTTCACGGAACTACACATGTTGTTACCATAGTAACGGGTGCACACAGAATCCACAGTGTATGTGAAGAAAAATAAAATAAAACTTCATAAGTAAAATGCGTTGAACAAATCTATGCTTCAAAACTACAATTTGAATGGGAATGTGAACGTGTGAAGTGAAACAGAGATTTGGAAAACCATATTATCACTATTGAGTGTTTATCAGTCAGGGGCATCACTGATTTCAGCACTCTTTCAGAAATTACTAACATCAGTTTTGATTTTGACTTTACTTGCTGCTTTACCTCCAAATGACTGAATTCCATACTTTTTGCGCGCATTCTTATTTCTCGAAATTCATTCCTGTGCATTTTCATTTTATGAGTTCATTGGGTGCAGAATAGAAAGTACTACAAATCCTTGGAATTAGATTTCCCAAAATAGTGTAGTAAAGGCAATCAAATGGACAAACTTTATAATATGACGAGATTCAATCATTTTTACGTGACTGATTTCTATCATTTTGCAAAATGAATATCTTTGATCGTGTTTAATTACAAAGGAAATCGAAAAATACATTATTAGTATCAGTCATTTCCAAAGAGGACTGAAATCAGTGATGCCCCTGACTGTTTATCGCTATTTATTTATTTATATCTATTTATTCATTTATTTTATTTATTTAAGTTCATTGAGTG
The DNA here is from genome assembly GCA_033119305.1 of Pinctada imbricata. Taxonomy (NCBI): domain Eukaryota; kingdom Metazoa; phylum Mollusca; class Bivalvia; order Pterioida; family Pteriidae; genus Pinctada; species Pinctada imbricata. The sequence goes on along the minus strand of VSWD01000003.1, from coordinate 27,272,690 downwards.
TGATTTTTACTTCAGTTTTAAAATTGAATATGATGTGAACTTTTTCAAGAAGTATTACGTCGTGAACAATAAGTTTATCACAACGCAGCCACTAGCATAACTAGTGTTGTAACAATAGTCGCCGACATCGGCGTTATCGTCGCTAAGATATCAAAGTCGCCGATTATCGATTCTTTTTTCGAGAATCGATTAATCGGATTTAGTACTCTTCTCTTTTCACGTTTGACACTAGAAATATATCAAAATGGAAACATGACTACGGATACTAGCACATATATAAGAGACATCTTTAACCTGGCAAATCTAGGTATGTCGAAGTTTTTTCCCCAATTGTGTCGAAACTCGTACGGAAATAAAGGCACTGTTCCAAAAGTTTGAAAATTGAAATATCGCGATAATCATATAATCAATCGATGTTACTCCTCAGATTGTGTTCAATGGTAAAGTTTATCCAATTTTAAAACAAAACCCTAGCAGTCATACATACAAACATACATAGATGTAACTTAGCAAAAAATAAAAAATAAAATAAATACAACAACTGGTGTGGCTGTCCCCATTACTTGGATATGACCCTCGCGGTTGATATAAGCGTTGGTACATGTATCAAATACTTTGATTAACAAATCGTGAAATACAGACGATCCAAAAAGATAGAAGCTTATCATTAACAGATCTGAGTTGAATATTCTGGTGGTTTGACCCCCTTCCCCCCATTCCCCACCCCACCCCACCCCTCATTTTAAAGGAAATATTTACCCACTGTCTAGATAAAACTAATTCATAACCCTTTACGGTTAGAGGAGAACCCTCTTGACAAACCCCATTTAGAGTTCACGACTGGAAACCTTTTTTTTTTTAATCTTCGATAGTTATTGAATCCAGCTCGTGTCATTTTCAATATTAAACTCTCCAAAAGGTCAATTCTATGTAGGCCAGAATTCACTCTTTTTGACATTTCTCCGGGTATATATTTAGAACAGTATTTTTCGAAATACACGCAGTTTTGACAAGTCATTACGGATTATAAGAATGAATTGAAAACTTACCTTTTATCTAAATATTTGTAGGAATTCCTTAGATCACAAATTTCCCTTTAAATTTCAACATATAGATAGTATATATCCAGAAAATGAACTCGTTGTAAAGTCAAATAAGTAGGGACATTAAAAAATATCCAATGCCAAACATACAAGGAATGTACTCGTGTAGTAATAACAGAAATATACTAATCTCAAATAAAGATATACATGTTATATTCAATGTTACGTCTTAAGGTAGTAACGAATGGTTACTATATAACATTGTTTACAATTTCTTTTCAAGTGTGTGGGGGATTTTAAAGGTGTCGTAAACATTAAACCTGTGGGAAGGCGAAACATGCCCCCACCTGCCCGTCCGTGGGGAGATCTTTAAATTCATTGTCAAGTACATTAGTATTCTATTTTTATGTATTTAATTGCAAGTTTATCGATTAATATAATCCGGTTAATTAGCGGAAATTGGCGACATGTGTATAATTAATTAAGTGCGATGCCTTTGGAAGTGAAGAATATTCCGCTGTTCCTAGTTTCGTCATTTCATTTTAGTCTAGACTGGTTGAAAAAATTCATTCCAATGTAGGGAATGCATGTGTCGCCTGCGAAACATAGCGACACTCAGGAATCATTTTATAGGGTGTGATATCCAAGTGTGACAGACAGACGGACAACGGACAAAGTGATCCCTAAGTGTCACTATGCTTCGCAAGCGACACACAAAAAACATAACTTTTTCTCTCACTAGCTATGAATGAAATCTCACAACATCGGATGTAGATTTTGTCACCAAGAGGGGGCGTCTAGTCAATAATTTTGAAAAAAAAAATTACAAATAAACACGGGGAAAATGAGAATTACTGGCAATTACTAAGATTCCCCGTCCCCGCATCCCTACCCCCTACCCCTACTCCCTTGATCAGCGCTTGTCTCATAATGCTTGTTTTGGGAGTTTTACTGTATAACACACTGACCGACGAACGCTGGACGTACTAGATACATGTATCACGATCCTATGTTTATAATGTCACTTCTCAATCTGAACAAAATATAAAATGTTTAGTGAAAAATAAGAAAGAACGTTGAAGGGTATAACTGTATAAGATTAAAGAAAAATATAATACAACGTGTATTTATTACAGACAAAGATAAATTCAATGTAGCGTTATCGTCATCCGTCCTCCGTACATTTTATAACGATAATGAAGAAAAAGAGCAGATAACTCTACATTTTATTGGAATAGAAAACTAGGTGACGGTGTGGTAACATTTAATCATTACGATTCATTCACACTACCTTAAGGATTTACAATTTAACAAATCTTGGCACAGATATGGTATATGAAGTGGATAGAAAGTATTTTAATCGTATTTATGATGATTAATCTATAGCTTACTTTTATCCCCATATTGGTAACAAGAAATATTTTGTATACATATTTACATATCAAGGACGCTTCGTTCATTTCTTTTTACACGATTCATTGTTTATTTACATCCACCCCAATTTTTTCCCTCCCAAATTAATTTACCGAGTTACAGTATGCAAATACCAAGGACAGTGACAGGACTCAAATTCTTCTTACCTCACCTATTGAAGAGTTTGATCGGATCAGCTGATAGTAAAACAGCAAGAAAGATAACTCTAATTCATTTTTTTCTCAAAAATATTCATCAAATGCCATTTTCATAAAATTTAGGTGTGTTACAATGTTCCTCTCCTTAGTTTGAAGGTGGAAGATGTATACTTCATAAATGCTGTCTCCAGATTTGGATAATTCAGATATAATTTGAAATTTGGTATTTCATCTAATATGAAGTACATGCAAGGAGGAAACAAGATTCTGTTATACCGAAAAGAAGTTAAAAAGAAAACACAATCAAACTTCATATTGTTATAACTAAAATCGAACTTCAACTTTTAAAGGAAAAATTCTCCAAAATGAAAATTGTAGTGTGAACACCACGATGAGATTTTTTTAAGTGTTCCACTGTATGTGGTCCTTATATTTTGGATGAAAGTATGAACCAGCCTATTGATTTTGCGGGTCACTCGAAAGACTGACCGCTTTTATAACGCTTTCCAAATAATGCATCAAATAAATGACCGGACGATGGCATATACTTTGTACATAAAACCTTAGAAAATGATTTTATTGCACGTTTGAAAGGACCAGCAATACTGAAACTTATATATAGTCTGTAGTCCAGACGACCTATATCTACTGGGACCTCATTGAGACCTGACACAATTTTATCTAGACTTTATATATGATATATACATTTAAAGGGGGTATGTCCAACCCAATACACAGTTATGCGATTCGCTGCTCATCAATAAGATCGTCGTATTAAGGTTGATCGCGTATGATAATAAGTTCTGTACCTCCTTCATAGAGATTTCTGTAGTATGTGTTAAATCTTTACATGTTAACTCGTACGAAGCTAGTTAGATATCGAGTAGATTGGGTGATTAATTTATTCTATTTAAGAGTACAACTAATTCGTATGTCAGCAAAATAATAACATGGCGCACTTCTGATTTAAAACACATAGAATTTAGATCTAGATAAATATATTCACAGATAGACATCTTTATTTGGCGTGTCAGTTGGACCTATTGTAACATTTATATATACTAATTTATATACTTCAGATAATTCAGAGAGATCGATCTAGGAAAAAAAACTTATCTATAATGACTTATAAATCTGACAATTTGAAAAATATTTTTCACTAAAACATATTAGTATATAAGAGTTTTAGAAAAAGATAAAACAGTTGATCGATAAAAGAAAAAGGTTTCCCTAGGGCTGAGACAAGAGCTTCAAACGATAAGTATTTGTCTTGGGAATCGATACGTCACACTTTTTTCATACCTAATCAATAATAAAATATGCAATATTATACAGATTGTGTATCAGGACTCAAAAAGAGATAATCCTAACACCCTGGGGTGGATAAGTTAAACGAAGTGATGAACAATCGATATTATATGAACTGAGAATCGATACCAGCGACATTTGTGCACCGTATCTAAAATGTCTATTCTAAAAATATATCAACTGAATGTAGTTACAGAGACTCCTGACTATAGCCAAAGTGTAAAAAGGGAATCAAACATTGTGCTTTACACCACGTTATGCGAATACAATTCATAAAATGTTTTGTAGAAGAAAATTTAGTGTATAAATTTAATATGTTTTGGGGTTCTCTTATGATCTTTTATATTCATCTTATATTTACCATGTACATATTTCAATATATATAGTGTCTCACAAGCCAAATATGGCTGGGTGTCAATATTTTATGTTTGTAAATGTTTTATTTACATGTTTTATATATTTTGATATGTTTGTTATATTGACACGTGACACTCAAATAAGATAGTCTGTCTTTCTGTCTGTCTGTCTGTCTGTTATATATCAGTAATGTATAATGGAAATGTTTAATATGTATTCAGGATGTACGACCTGCTCCAGGTATTTCAACCACAGAGAATTTGTAAATATATACATTTATCTATCTTACTTCTTTTATGTCCCCGTAATCGGAGATTTGGGAGCATATAATTTTGGTCTGTCCGTCTGTCTGTTTGTCCTCAAAAACTTTAACCTTGACCGTAACTTTTGAACGGTGAGTGATAGGGCTTCCATATTTCACATGTGTATTCCTTGTGACAAGACCCTATCATGGATACCAAAAAGTTTTGACCTTGTGACCTTGACCTTCAAGTTTGACCTACTTTTGGAAAACTTTAACCTTGCCGATAACTTTTGATTGGTAAGTGATTGGGCTTTCATATTTCACATGTGTAATCCCTGTGAAAAGACCTTCCCATGGATACCAATATTTTTGACCTTGTGACATTCGTCATTCGTGTTTCACAAAATCATGGTTTTTTTTTTTTTTTTTATTTATCTTATCTTATCTTATACATGTATATCTAAGGAATTATCACATTATAGAATTATATAGGGTTTTACGATCCGAAAAACGTCAGTGGCGTAGCTTGACCAAAATGAAGTGGATGCATATCGTTATACACCGGGGATGGGACCCCAAAAAGGTCCAAGTGAATGCACTGAAGAATGTAGGGTCCAGTAGGGCTCTGAACATGTAAGCTCCAATGAAATACTAATAAATTGCCATCCCAGAGTATTGTGACAGAGAAAGTATAATGGTGCAAAGAATGAAGTAAAGTCCTCCGTAAGGAAGTTTAAATAATAAATAACAACAAACACTCAATATCCACAAATTTTCGGCCACTCATCCTTTATCAAAATCTTTTATATAAAGTCGGTAAATTCCGTACGGCGGCTTCGCCTAGCATACAAAGCAGGCCGCTCATACCGCTACGCCACGGTGACAACCCTAAAAAGAGTTGTTCCTATGACGTCCATATGAATACGGCCCACTCAGCACACACCGGAAGTGAAGAATTCGTTGTTGTTTGAATTTGATTGCACTTGGGCTGATCCGAGGCAGTGGACCCTGTCCTTTATCGACCAGCGGACTCCCAAATAGGTGCAGATGTTATATATAAAGTCGGTAAACTCCGTACGGCGGCTTCGCCTAGCATACAAAGCAGGCCGCTCATACCGCTACGCCACGGTGACAACCCTAAAAAGAGTTGTTCCTATGACGTCCATATGAATACGGCCCACTCAGCACACACCGGAAGTGAAGAATTCGTTGTTGTTTGAATTTGATTGCACTTGGGCTGATCCGAGGCAGTGGACCCTGTCCTTTATCGACCAGCGGACTCCCAAATAGGTGCAGATGTTATATATAAAGTCTGCACCATCTGCACCTATTTGGGAGTCCGCTGGTCGATAAAGGACAGGGTCCACTGCCTCGGATCAGCCCAAGTGCAATCAAATTCAAACAACAACGAATTCTTCACTTCCGGTGTGTGCTGAGTGGGCCGTATTCATATGGACGTCATAGGAACAACTCTTTTTAGGGTTGTCACCGTGGCGTAGCGGTATGAGCGGCCTGCTTTGTATGCTAGGCGAAGCCGCCGTACGGAGTTTACCGACTTTATATATAACATCTGCACCTATTTGGGAGTCCGCTGGTCGATAAAGGACAGGGTCCACTGCCTCGGATCAGCCCAAGTGCAATCAAATTCAAACAACAACAAAATCTTTTATATTCGTGTTTTCCACTTGATAACTGCCGAGTGGCCGAAAATTTGTGGTTATTGAGCGCTTATTGTTATTTATTATATATATGCAAAATCAGAAATTTTGTGGAAAATGTGGATGCTTTAGCATACACGCATAAAAGGTAGCTACGCCACTGAACGTGCGAGGATAGTAAAACCCAAAATGGTTGGTTGGTGGGTATGTGCGTGGGTGCATGGGTTGGTTGGATGGTTGGATGGATGGATGGATTTTACTATTAGAAACAGGTGACAAGTGTCTGCTTTGAAATGTTTTACAACAAGGTAACGAGTTGGAATATTTCAATTTTCTTAATTTTTTTTTTTTTTTTTTTGGCAATCGTTCTAACATTCTTGAAGTCGGACTGGTCACATGACCAAATTTCCGCCATGTTTATAGGGGGATGTGCCTCTAGATTTTTCAGTGTGCCCTATGAAAAATCCGTGATTTTTTTTTTCCTTCTTCAAATCTCGTTTTATATTGGGGTTTGATCATGAGGAGCTAAGAGCTAATTCATCAATGGTACCTTCTATGAATTCTAGTAGTTTTATTCTTGATATAAACGTTAGATTCTAGATATAAAGCAATTTCCATACACTATGCTCTATGATAAACACAGAGTTTATCCCCCAACTATTTTCGGAACTTCTCTGTGCTTATCTCTTATTGAACCTTTGTGTGACATCACGCCGACTTAGAGAATTAGTATCTAGTACTCCCGAAGTAATTTCGGTGTGTTACAAACAAAACTTACGTTTCCACAATAAAATTAGCAGAATTATCATGGTTGTGTATTGAGAAATTTTTAAATACCGTTCTTTGTTTGTAAAAGACGCGCTATCGACTGAACTGAAGTAGCAAACTCGTTCAATGTTTAACCACTGCGCAAACATGTGTTCAAATATACATTTGGGATATAAACGCTCCAAAGAAAACGTTCTGATATAGACAGATAATAGATTGGTAAATCTGTATTAGGCTCTAATTGAGAGGATTGAAATTCACCTGTCCTAATATCCTTTAATTGAGACGAGAGTGCATGGGACCAAGTGCGGTAAAAGTGTCCACACTAAAAGGCAAACAAACGATTTTCCATGCAACTTGGCTTTAAGTGGCGGAAGTTTATCCCGTCGTCATGAGAACACAGACTCTAAATACATGTCCGGAAATTAATTCAGACTTTAACTGAAGCTAATCCAGACTTTAATTGATGCTAGTGTTGGCTCAAATGTAATTATACATACGTCAATATCACGTCCGTTACAGTTTGGTTAGATTGCGATTTTTGAATCGGAAAATGAACATATACCCCCACAAGGTTCAGAATTACGACCATTCATATTTCAGATATCCATCTAAATTGTTATAATGATTCATGCGTGATTTAAATTATGTTTGAGGCATAAACCTTGAACTCAAACGTAAGAGGAAATAAGAGTATTTACAGCACCTGATTTAAAGTTTATTCGATCAGAGAAGAAAGCAATCATAGTGTTTTATGCTGGCGAAATCAAATTGGAAATTTCACATCAATGATTTTCTTCGTGTAAACAAATTTTGTTTGTACAGGAAACTTGCTTTATGTAGATGATGTTTTATTGTTACATTCGATATATTCATTCCGAGCATAAGATAAATACTGTACTGTTTTGAAACTCTATTGATCCCTAAGATCAAATTCAACAGAAAATTTGTAATTAGGAAAAGATTCTGTGCCCATATGAATCATATGCATATGATATTACCATGAACCTCTGATGTTATTTTTTGTAGTTAGGAACTCATTTTTGCTCTGGCGAAGCAATTCTTACTTTATGGTTGTAACTATATACATTTACATAACGTCATAGCTTACACGGTGTACATGTAAATATACGTATGAAAGAATAAAGGCTACAAAAAATAAAAGACTCCGAATTGCAATTTTAGACAAAGGAATTACTAGTGTTTGCAAATGTGTATTTCAAAATTTAGGAATTCTGTTTATAAACTTCATAGATTATTATAATAAGAATTATCAAGATATTAAAGGAAAAGTGCGGATCTAGGTGGAATAGGAAGTCACGAGTCATGACCCACCTCCCCTGAAATTTGCCCAAAATGTCAACTTTAACGGTTTTTATGTACATGTATAATATTTTTTTTTCTCCAAAATCAGAGGCCAGACCCCGAGGCACTGGAACTCCCACTTCCATCCTGTAAAAAAAGTGATCTGCCAATGAGAGAAATCTATTTTAAAAGCGACGTGACAATATGGGCGCAACAGACAACAATTGGGGAAAGAGGAATGACTGAAAAAGAATAAAGGAAAATTCGGCAAAGGCCCCACGAACACGAAATACAAGAACCTTCCTTAATCTAAATTGGTAAAAGGACTCTTCTGTCTTACATTGTTTAACTACAATTTGAACGACTGGTTGAATATAGGAAGATCACTCTTATCTACATTTTAATGAAATTTTCGTGCGGCTAAAGCGTAATTATACCAAACTGGATTGGGTTTCATGAAATTTCCCCTGATATACTATTCTTTTCGATAAACCTATTTATAAGCCTTTTATAGATAGTGTGAGGTAAAAACATAAATAAGAATCGCTTGAAAGAAAATAAAAAAAATTAAAAAGTGAGCCGTTCATAATTTAACTCTTGAGACTTGGATTAAATTGTTGAGATCTCTCTCTCTCTCTCCTCTCTCTCTCTCTCTCTCTCTCCACAGGAATCGGACAGATACATTTTGTAATCTTATGGCACATTATAATGCATGTACAAGTATTCATTGCAGGGATCTTTTCTATAAAATTGCTATATCATCTCCAATATAACTTGTCAGGATCTTCTTTTAATCATTTGTATTAAATTGATGAAACATAAACTAAAAAGAAATGGCTTTCCCCCTTCGACATCGACTCCATAAAAGCGATGTTAACTCTTTTTAACTCCGAAGAAAGGCTATTATTTCTGTGTGTTTTAAAAACTCTATAGTAAAATCAATAATATTGATAAAAGTTATTTAGCATACTTCATGAGAAGAATTTCACTTTTAATTGTAGGTCTAGGTAGTAACGCATGAATAGGATTATGTTTGAACTTCTCATTTAAACGTCAACGTACATATTAATGTTAGAGATTTACATCGAAGACATGCAGTTTTATAATACGAGGGGGTAACCCTGTATGTATAGAAACTAGCTTTTCGTAATACATTAGCATGTAAGTTTTTTCTTCATTATCTTCAGTGGAGAACAAAAACTTTGAAATGAAATAAAATCAAAAATAAGAAATATGATCAATAAAGAAGTTTCGAATAAATGAATGAATGAGTAAATAACAAATAAATAAATAGATAAATAAAAATAATCAATCAATCAATCAATCAATCAATCAATCAATCAATCAATCAATCAATCAATCAATCAATCAATCAATCAATCAATCAATCAATCAATCAATCAATCAAATCAATCAATCAATTGATCAATTACTAATAAAGAAATAAATAAATAGATAAATAAATAAATAAATAAATAAATAAATAAATAAATAAATAAATAAATAAATAAATAAAATCGTCTTTTGTCTATATTTCTGTAGTGTAACAGTTCCCATCGTCTATACAAGAATTTTTTACATCTTCATCGTGTTCATTCAGATCTTGTAGCATTTGATGCCTTATTTCCCAGGTCGATAGGGATCTTCACCCAAAACATATAGGATAATATCAATAAAACTTGTCAAAATATTGATATGCACATTATCATGTAGATTTAAACAAAATACATTCCTCAATTACTATACACCTTGACACTTTAATCAATTCACATATTGTTTATGGAGACAACAGAGCCAGGAGGGTATTATGTATACTGGGAAACTTCTGAGGACCAGCTCTTATATGGTACTAGGGTGCGCTCTTGTCCTTAGCTACTTTGTAGGTTCCGTCACAGCGTCGGATTCATTGCGTGGGGAAGGGGGGGGGGTATACCTTCGTTATATTTCGAAATTCTTCTAGAAATACCCATAACAGTTTCCCCCTTCTTTTCCTTTTTACGGTTCTGCCAAGATGTCATTTTGTCATATAAATATATAGCACAACAAATCATGATAATATCAACTTTAATTTCATTAAGCCAAATATATATATATTATTTCAATCACCCGAATGAACTTAGATATTTTTGATATCGCGTTACACACGCAGTTGACATCAATAATATAGGAATGGTGTCAACAGCTCTAGATCTTTTTTTAAAATCTCTTTTCACTTAAAATCATACAGACCAAGTACACTACATATGAACTCAGACCTGCCTATGATCTGGTTTCAAGTAACCCTAGACGCTCTGACAGACTTAAGTTACACATGTTACACCGAAATCCTTGTTCAAATACTCATATCTTGTGAAGTAACAGGGGTGGAATTCCAGGGCAAATAAAACTTCATTCAAGGGAAAAATAAATACGATCATCTTGTAGAATGAATAGAAAACGAATGCAGGTTTAAATTTACCACCACGTTACTTGATACTAATTGTCATGAATTTGCAGTGAAATTGAAGCGATCAAGTAGCAGTAATTGTTTGCTCCTTGGTAACTCCATAAAGACATAGTATTACACTCAGAGTGCATTCACAATAAGTAACTAGCTACATATATGTACTTCCTATCAGGTTTCTGTGATTGTGCGAGATTGTCCATTACAACAATGCATGGATAGCAACAAAAAAAAAAACCCTTTCCTATGGAATTGCTTATAGAATGCAAAACATTATATTGGGATCAGGGAAGTGTAGGAACAGGTTCTCTATACACTGCATTTAACCTTAAGTACCCCCCCCCCCCTCATCCAAAAAAAGCTGTACACAAGCCTCTTATGTATGTTTAACTCCCCCCCCCTCCCCTTTTAACTATGGGACGATTGAGACTTGACCTCGTTTCAGGTTGGTACAAAATTCCTTTCAGTGGTAAACTTAGAAATCAAGAAACTGTCAAAAACGAAATTAATTTATGTTGATCTTCAATTAACAGAGGATGAACCGCACCCCCCCCCCCCTTTCTTTTTTTTTTACATTCACACACAAACCCGGGTATATCGAATGTAAAAATCCCTGGATTTGCACCTTTGTTTTAATTTTTTTTTTACTCCTTGCTGTGAATGCAGACCCCGGTTGGTGGAAACGTAAACACGACATAATCGCAGTGTAAATTTCATTCTGGAGTAGCACTTGTGATGTAAATTTCCACCCATATGTCAATATGATCTCCTACTTGTGTATTGGAAGAGGAAATATAAATTGTTTTATTATCGGTCTGTGAAATGGGTGATCTGAATATCAATAAATGCAACAAAACTACACATTTAGCACCCTTTCTCAATTTTATCCTACACAATAATAACTTAGGTTGACTTTGGTAGGTACTAGTAACAAAACCTTCAATTTCCACTCAGTCTGGTAACATCATTTATCTTGCATCCAACATGACCAAGGATGTGCTTATTCTTGAAGTTAACGAAAAAAAAAAAGTTATTTGTAACCCTTTTCATTCTGATGCCATTTGAAGCTTCCCAAGAATTACATCATGAATTTTCCCAAGAATCACATCATGAATTGACAAAAAATCGCATCATGAATTGACAAAGAATCTCATCGTGGATTTCATCAAAAATCACATCAGCCTGTATTATAGATGTCGAGGATCTATAAATCGATTTCTTGTCAGGGTATCTGCATGTAATATTTTAGATGAAATCTCGACTGCATATTATACCTATATAGATGGGAAATGCAACAGGTTTTGAAATCAATAAGAAATATGAATGATTTCTCGATACAAAGTCATTCACCGAGTTTAATCTTTATAGAAACGTTACCGATCGTTCACGTGTATTGAAGTTATGTATATATCTTGTTCTCAAAATTAAAGCTTAATTATTCCTAAATTCTATCAAATCCTCTACCTAACTCAGATAATGAAAAATATAAGCCGTATTGACCCAATTTGAAATGAAGTTAAACCGTTATTAAAGAAATCTGTGTACCAATATAAAATGTATGTAGAAACTGCATCTGAAAGAAGATGAAGGGAAAAAAGAGTCCTGAAGAAATAGGATTCTGATTTCTTGACCAGCATCCGTATATATAGTATCAAATAAGATAGTGTGTAATACAAAGAAATTGAGCTACATGTATATAAGAAATTAACATTTTTTTTTTACTGAAAATACAAGTAAAGTAAGTGTAATGAAATCATTTCTCTACGAAAAAAAGGCGTCTAAGAAAAAATCCATTAAAAGACGCACGGTACTGTATTGTTTTAGAAAGATCAAAGGTATCTGCATGAATAATTTACACCAGCAGTAGCGAACGCAGAGAGTGACAACCAGTACAAATATACTCTATGTATATGTAGAATCTTAACTAATACAGTAATTAATCGGCACTTTTTGCAAACTGCATGTATGTTTCTTTTTACTGTCACTGTCAATTTATTTGGAAAATCGATTGCAACAGCCTTTCAAAGTCATTTTTATCACTTAGTAATTTATCCAGGTAAAAATCAATGGTTCAATGGTCATAAACCATTTTACATGGAAGAATTCATTTATCTGTAGAATATATCAATAAAAGCATATTTATGAGAGATCTTAAGAAAAACAAGATAAAATATGAAACAGAGACTTACGGTCATGTTCAAGGGTAAGGGGTCCTGCATTAGGATCCATTTTTAATGCCATTTTGGTTCCCACTAGTTCCTGATTAAGATAAAACCCTTATAACCCCCTTATTAAAGTACATAGAGACACGAGTTTCACAGCCGCATGGGTTTGTTGTAATAATTGTCATGGAGCGCTATGTTGGGGTCACAAAGCGGGAACCGTCGGGATACATTCTGACGAAACCGTTTCCTGATGTCAGAATGTATAACTCATTATCAAATGAGGGCGACTTCTTTGAATAAAATCATCATTACCGTACAAGTTAAAAGTTCTCATCACAAGAAATGTTTTTCATTAATCTCTGAAGTGCAAAATATGGACTTGGATGTACTCGATTACCGAAAGGAAATCCATACAGTTCACATTTGACCTACCGGAAGATAAATGTTGAGGTTCCAGCTCTGAGTTTGCGCAGTTGTAAATACCACACGATACGAAATTGTTGAGTTTATTTACATCGTTTTATCTTAGATTAAGCAGAACTTTTGATACATCATGGCAGAGACGGACCAAGTGATTCTGGTACATGCAAACTAATTGTCATTGATAGTTAAAAGATAATTGTATTTAGCATTTTTGGTGCAAGACAGAATTTCCTCTGTCTCTCTGATTTTTTTTTAACCATGTCTACCAAGGCTTCTGATTTAGCAATCACAATTTTTTGTAGCTGTTTTGCGACTTTTTGAGCTCTGCTTGCAGGGATTAATCTACCTCTGCTTCCTGCATCCCTGACACATTAATTAAATTCGCCCTGGACCCATGTACCCATAGACTAACAGGTTGGGGAAAACTTCAAATCGAGCTATTATAGCTTGATCAGGCTATAATAGCTAGAACAAGCTATTGCCTAATAACATTTTTCAATACAAAATTTAACTAAAATCAAAATTTTTGAAAAATATTCACTGATTCCATTTGTACTCGATATATATCAAAATTTTTAACAAGACACATATATTCAAATATGAACCGATGATGAGCAAAAAAAATTTTGAAAAAACAAAAAATTTGAGGTTCCTTATCTCCTTATCTGTTGGTATTTCAATAGGGGTTTCTATTCAAAAGTTGTAGTATTTTATCAGTACTAGTGCGACTTGTAAACAAAATTTGATTATCATCAATTTTTAATTTTTTTCTTAAGAAAAAAATAGTTTTATGATAGCTACATGGAGCTATTATAGCCCGATCTAACTATTATAGCTCGATCTGAAGTTTTCCCCAACCTGACTAAATAATCCAGTCTCTCCGCTGCCGTTAAAAGAGACTGAACCCCAATATGGTTGTTACAGAACGAAGTCGGACGAAACTGTTGCCCAACGATTTATCCATTTTGAAGGTCTGAAATATTGATTTTCTTGTTGACAGGACTAAAGAAAACATTTATCTAACTATCTCTACCCACCTCACTTTTTTTCTCGCTTCGTTATTGCATTTTTTGCCAATTTTTAACTCCCTACCAAACTAATCAGGCAAAGGGAAAGTTCGGAGAACTGACCAATCAGACGAAGAATAAAGAAAATTGATCACGTGATATTTTGTATCCTTTGTTCTGATTGGTCATCAGACTTCGTTCTATAACAAACGTGGTGGGATTCAGTATCTTTTAATGGCAGCGGAGAGACTGGATTATTTAGTCTAATGTACCCATTGATTTCCAATTGCTGCGCCCCAACGTATGCATCATTATTTAATTTTTATCTTATGTGTAATGCCTCCGCATTTCAGTAATTCATGTTAACATAAAACTTTCAAAGTTGATAAATCTATTGGCTGTATAACTTGTAAATGTCTTGTGTGTATTATCAATCTGACATATTTTTATTGCTCTTTTAAACCTACTGTCTGCGCAGCTCACTCCAGAAATTGGAAAATTGAACTTTTCTTTGTTGGCAATTTTTGCGATTAAAAATATATGGGGATAGATCTGGAACTCTTGTAATTAACGGTGTATGAATTATGTCTGTACGACCAATACTACGCTCACAAAAATAATTTTAGATGGGGAGCTTTCTTTGTTAATTTTAGTGTGACATCGCCAATGTTCAACACTGAGTCTACATGTATGCTAAAATTAACATAGAAATCTCCTCATTTAAAGCTATTTTCTTTCACTGTGAGATAAATCATACATTTGTACACCGTTAGTTATGCGAGTTCGAGATATATCCCCCTAGTATGGTCTATATAAGTTTTAATCGGAAAATATGCCGACAAAGTAGAGAAAACTCTAATATTACGATTTATTAAATTAGCTGTGTGGACAGTTACAAAAGGTTGACCATGTTCCTTGTATTGTACATTGTATGTGCGGAGAAAAAAAATTATATGTAAAAGTGCTGTGCAGACCAATGCCAAAGTCTTACTTCTTATCATTCGGATTCAGATATAATATATACAACATGTTTATGAAAAAATTATTCCATGGTAAATGGTATAATAGCCTTGTTTGGATAAGGTTTTACTATTTACACATGTACAAAGGCTTTTACTATTACACATGTACGAAGGCTTTTAGTACTATTACACATGTACATGTATGAAGGCTCGCTTGTGAAATTAAAGCATCTAAATAAACAATAAATTTTTATCTAATTCAGCAACTTTGACTATAAGATTGAAGTTTGATTGATAACGAGATGTTTTATTTCTTATATTTTTTTCTGGAACATAGCGATCTTGCGGACATAAAATGCAACTTCATTGCGCTGCAAATGAGTAAATTTTGTTGCGCCATTTGGGTGCACATATTGCAAAAAGAATGGGACATTTTAATTGTCAATGCATGTTTGGTGCATGTCCTTCCTAATCACTGATGATGATTGCTTTGTCCTCTATGCTGTCCACTAGGATTCTAAGCCTACATGTATGTCCACTGCAACCTTGACCTTGAAAATCAATTTTGTTCATCCTCTCCCAATGGGGAACATTTGTAGAGAGTATAAGTTAGAATATTCTAAACATGCTAAAAGTGAAATGTTATGTGGCAATTTTTGAATCTGTTATACATGTTATGTGCCAATATCTGAATCTGTTATAAATGTTATGTGCCAATTTCTGAATCTGTTATACATGTTATGTGTCAATTTCTGAATCTGTTATACATGTTATGTGCCAATTTCTGAATCTGTTATACATGTTATGTGTCAATTTCTGAATCTGTTATACATGTTATGTGCCAATTTCTGAATCTGTTATACATGTTATGTGCCAATTTCTGAATCTGTTATTAATGTTATGCGTCAATTTCTGGATCTGTTATACACATTATGTGCCAATATCTGAATCTGTTATACATGTTATGTGCCAATTTCTGGATCTGTTATACATGTTATGTGCCAATTTCTGAATCTGTTATACATGTTATGTGTCAATTTCTGAATCTGTTATTAATGTTATGTGCCAATTTCTGAATCTGTTATTAATGTTATGCGTCAATTTCTGGATCTGTTATACATGTTATGTGCCAATATCTGAATCTGTTATACATGTTATGTGCCAATTTCTGGATCTGTTATACATGTTATGTGCCAATATCTGAATCTGTTATACATATTATGTGCCAATTTCTGGATCTGTTATACATGTTATGTGCCAATTTCTGAATCTGTTATACATGTTATGTGTCAATTTCTGAATCTGTTATACATGTTATGTGTCAATTTCTGAATCTGTTATACATGTTATGTGCCAATTTCTGAATCTGTTATTAATGTTATGTGTCAATTTCTGGATCTGTTATACACGTTATGTGCCAATATCTGAATCTGTTATACATGTTATGTGCCAATTTCTGGATCTGTTATACATGTTATGTGCCAATTTCTGAATCTGTTATACATGTTATGTGTCAATTTCTGAATCTGTTATTAATGTTATGTGCCAATTTCTGAATCTGTTATTAATGTTATGCGTCAATTTCTGGATCTGTTATACATGTTATGTGCCAATATCTGAATCTGTTATACATGTTATGTGCCAATTTCTGGATCTGTTATACATGTTATGTGCCAATATCTGAATCTGTTATACATATTATGTGCCAATTTCTCGATCTGTTATACATGTTATGTGCCAATTTCTGAATCTGTTATACATGTTATGTGTCAATTTCTGAATCTGTTATACATGTTATGTGCCAATTTCTGAATCTGTTATACATGTTATGTGTCAATTTCTGAATCTGTTATACATGTTATGTGCCAATTTCTGAATCTGTTATACATGTTATACTTTACAATACTCTGACTTATACTTTGTTATATTATCAGGGGAAGATAAACTATTACAGCAGAGAGAAATACTATAGCTGTATGGAGAATGCTGCCATAGAAGGATTACAGAAATACAGTAATGATGTGGTGCTTAAATTCTACAAGGCCTTCTCTGTTATGTTACAAGGTAATGTCATGGTGCTTTTAAAGATTCTACAAGGCCTTCTCTGTTATATTCAAGGTAATGTCATGGTACTTTTAATTCTATAAGGCCTTCTCTGTTATGTTACAAGGTAATGTTATGGTACTTGAATTCTATAGGGCCTTCTCTGTTATGTTACAAGGTCATGTCATGGTGATTAAGTTCTACAAGGCCTTCTCTGTAATGTTACAAGGTAATGTCATGGTACTTGAGTTCTATAAGGCCTTCTCTGTTATGTTACAAGGTATTGTCATGGTACTTGAATTCTACAAGGCCTTCTCTGTTATGTTACAAGGTATTGTCATGGTACTTAAATTCTACAAGGACTTAGGCCTTCTCTGTTATGTTACAAGGTATTGTCATCGTACTTAAATTCTATTAGGCCTTCTCTGTTATGTTACAAGGTATTGTCATGTTACTTAAATTCTATTAGGCCTTAGGCCTTCTCTGTTATGTTACAAGGTATTGTCATCGTACTTAAATTCTATTAGGCCTTAGGCCTTCTCTGTTATGTTACAAGGTATTGTCATCGTACTTAAATTCTATAAGGCCTTCTCTGTTATGTTACAAGGTATTGTCATGGTACTTAAATTCTACAAGGCCTTCTCTGTTATGTTACAAGGTATTGTCATTTTACTTTTCTATATGACCTTAGGCCTTCTCTGTTATGTTACAAGGTGATGTCATGGTACTTGAATTCTATAGGGCCTTCTCTGTTATGTTACAAGAAATTGTCATGGTATTTGAATTCTACAAGGCCTTCTCTGTTATGTTACAAGGTACATGTATTGTCATGGTACTTAAATTCTACAAGGCCTTCTCTGTTATGTTACAAGGTGATGTCATGGTACTTAAATTGTATTAGGCCTTCTCTGTTATGTTACAAGGTATTGTCATGGTACTTAAATTCTACAAGGCCTTCTCTGTTATGTTACAAGGTATTGTCATGGTACTTAAATTCTATAAGGCCTTCTCTGTAATGTTACAAGGTATTGTCATGGTACTTAAATTCTACAAGGCCTTCTCTGTTATGTTACAACGTATTGTCATGGTACTTAAATTCTATTAAGCCTTAGGCCTTCTCTGTTATGTTACAAGGTGATGTCAAGGTACTTGAATTCTATAAGGCCTTCTCTGTTATGTTACAAGGTATTGTCATGGTATTTAAATTCTATTAGGCCTTAGGCCTTCTCTGTTATGTTACAAGGTGATGTCATGGTACTTAAATTCTACAAGGCCTTTTCTTTTATGTTACAAGGTGATGACATGGTGCTTAAATTCTATAAGGCCTTCTCTGTTATGTTACAAGTTAATGTCAATGTACTTTAATTCTATAGACATTGTGCAAGCTTTTATCTTCTTTCACTGTCCATCTTTTACAGCTGTTGGGAGAGACTTGAAATTATGTCTGAAATTTCCTACAAGGCCTTCTCTGTTATGTTACAAGGTATTGTCATGGTACTTAAATTCTATTAGGCTTTCTCTGTTATGTTACAAGGTATTGTCATGGTACTTAAATTCTACAAGGCCTTCTCTGTTATGTTACAAGGTAATGTCATGGTACTTAAATTGTACAAGGCCTTCTCTGTTATGTAACAAGGTAATGTCATGGTACTTAAATTCTACAAGGCCTTCTCTGTTATGTTTCAAGGTAATGTCATGGTACTTGAATTCTTTAAGGCATTCTCTGCTATGTTACAAGGTAATGTCATGGTACTTGAATTCTACAAGGCTTTCTCTGTTATGTTACAAGGTATTGTCATGGTACTTAAATTCTACAAGGCCTTAGGCCTTCTCTGTTATGTTACAAGGTATTGTCATGGTACTTAAATTCTATTAGGCCTTCTCTGTTATGTTACAAGGTATTGTCATGGTATTTAAATTCTATTAGGCCTTAGGCCTTCTCTGTTATGTTACAAGGTATTGTCATGGTACTTAAATTCTATTAGGCCTTCTCTGTTATGTTACAAGGTATTGTCATGGTACTTAAATTCTACAAGGCCTTCTCTGTTATGTAACAAGGTAATGTCATGGTACTTAAATTCTACAAGGCCTTTTCTGTTATGTAACAAGGTAATGTCATGGTACTTAAATTCTACAAGGCCTTCTCTGTTATGTTACAAGGTATTGTCATGGTACTTAAATTCTACAAGTCCTTTTCTGTTATGTAACAAGGTAATGTCATGGTACTTAAATTCTACAAGGCCTTCTCTGTTATGTTACAAGGTATTGTCATGGTACTTAAATTCTATTAGGCCTTCTCTGTTATGTTACAAGGTATTGTCATGGTACTTAAATTCTATTAGGCCTTAGGCCTTCTCTGTTATGTTACAAGGTAATGTCATGGTACTTGAATTCTACAAGGCCTTCTCTGTTATGTTACAAGGTATTGTCATGGTACTTGAGTTCTATAGGCCTTCTCTGTTATGTTACAAGGTACATGTATTGTCATAGTACTTAAATTCTACAAGGCCTTCTCTGTTATGTTACAAGGTAATGTCATGGTACTTAAATTCTACAAGGCCTTTTCTGTTATGTAACAAGGTAATGTCATGGTACTTAAATTCTACAAGGCCTTCTCTGTTATGTTACAAGGTATTGTCATGGTACTTAAATTCTACAAGTCCTTTTCTGTTATGTAACAAGGTAATGTCATGGTACTTAAATTCTACAAGGCCTTCTCTGTTATGTTACAAGGTATTGTCATGGTACTTAAATTCTATTAGGCCTTCTCTGTTATGTTACAAGGTATTGTCATGGTACTTAAATTCTATTAGGCCTTAGGCCTTCTCTGTTATGTTACAAGGTAATGTCATGGTACTTGAATTCTACAAGGCCTTCTCTGTTATGTTACAAGGTATTGTCATGGTACTTGAGTTCTATAGGCCTTCTCTGTTATGTTACAAGGTACATGTATTGTCATAGTACTTAAATTCTACAAGGCCTTCTCTGTTATGTTACAAGGTGATGTCATGGTACTTAAATTGTACAAGGCCTTCTTTATTATGTTACAAGGTAATGTCATGGTACTTAAATTCTACAAGGCCTTTTCTGTTATGTTACAAGGTGATGACATGGTGCTTAAATTCTATAAGGCCTTCTCTGTTATGTTACAAGTTAATGTCAATGTACTTAAATTCTATAGACATTGTGCAAGCTTTTATCTTCTTTCACTGTCCATCTTTTGCAGCTGTTGGGAGAGACTTGAAATTATGTCTGAAATTTCCTACATATCTATCAGGTTCATTTAATTCTCAGTAAAAACAAAAACAAAGCAAAAAGGATGGTGTTGAATTTCAAACGTTTTCTTCAACATGTTCAATGCATTTTCTATGATTCGTTTTTATTTACCCATACTTTTTATTGCTCTGCATGTTTTACATTTCTCTAAATGCATGTTTAATATTTCTATAATTTGACAATTCAAGTTACATTAATCATGTAAGATGAGGTTTTACATTAAATGTTCATTTATTGTATGTTTAAGGGTATTTTGTACATGTACTTGGTTTCATTAATGGTCAGATAAGATTTTTGAACTGTTCTTTAATAAAAATTCAAATATTATAGAATTTGATAAAACTTCAATTTGATGAAATATAATGAAATTTTAGAATTTAATCCTGTAAATGAAATTCATAAAATTCAGAGAATTGGTCTTTGCTTGATTGGACTGCATGCTAGATTGTATTCAAAATTTGTAAGAAATTACAAAATTGTATTTCATAATGAGGATCCATGTAATTTCCAGGGCGGATCCAAGAATCCATGAGGGAGCTAGATATACTAAAAGATAAAAGAGACGTAAACTTGTGTTCTACTATGGCCCTGATGTATGGACACAAACACAGTCAGTCTGTAGGTAAGGGAAATTATGAGAACTCAAGATGTATATTCCTTATGTGCCTTTCTACATTTTATGTGTTGTATGTAACATGACATATGACAAACTTTTGGAAAACTTTAACTCTTGCCCATCAAGTTTGACCTACTCAGAAAAGTATTTTGATACTGGATACTGACAAAGATGCCGACTAGGGCATTCGTGTTTCACAAACAGTTTTTATTTTGTATGATTTATATTTCTTTAAGATTTGATTTCTTTCATTTCTTATAGACAAAGAGGCCATCACAGAGCTTGATGCAAAATTAAAAGAAGAACGCAAGCAGGCTGGTGAACTGGTAAGTCTTTGACTAAGTAAAAAGACTTTTCCCATGTCTTGTCTTAGAAAGTATTGCAGAGTTAACTTTGCAGTATTTTCAGTTGGCAGTTTATAATTTGACAAAGTCTTTTTATCTTATAAGTAGTGTTGTAAAATTGTAAAATTTTACTATCGATTTTCGGAAACTATCGGAAGAGTACAATCGATAGCACTATCAGAATAATAAAACTTTTTTCTTGTTTAAAATTGTTGTATGTTTTGTATCTTTTCAGATGGAGAATCCTCAATGCTTGTGATTTTTAAAAGAATCTGATTTTTATTTAAAGTCATTGAAATAAATTCAATGTTAAACACTCCATGTTCTTAATAACAAAATCTCAAGGCTTGCTTTACATGCATTAGAAGAAAGGCCTTCCTTTTACTTTCTAATGGGAAAATGATCCCAAACGGTGGACCTACATGTAGTGCGCCTGGGATATGTTTCTCGACCATATCGTTTCGTTTAGAATTACATGTATATCTAGGTGGTTTCGCATTGAGATCATTCGCGTCAAATTAAATTCAACAGCGACAATCGATTTTCAAAACCATTATTGATAGTCGGCGACTTTCAAGTTTCAGTGATGATACAGCGGCGACTATCGTTACAACACTACTTATAAGTCATAAATTCAGTCTAATTTATCATTTAGTATCTTTTAAATGTAAATTGTATGATAATACTTTTTTTTGCATAAATTGTAAAGTATATACTTGTCATGTAGACAGTTATTAAAAAGTTCAAAATTGGCTATGAATGACAGAAATAGATTTTGAAAGAGCTATTTATTTCAGTGAGGTTATAACTCATCTATGATATTCATTAATCTTTTCATTCAGGGTTTGTACTACGCTGCGTTATTTTTGGTGCACACTGGGAAGTATGACAAGGCCCGAGAGTATGTGGACAGAATGTTAAAGATGAACCCTACTAAAGAGGTATCATAAATACATCAAAATCTTTACTTTAACTTACTATAGAGGTAGGATAATACATAAAAAGTCTTTACTTTTATTAGGTTACATGATTCAATTTAACGCAACTGAAAATTTAGATGATGGGTTGAAAAAATTATACTTTTAGGGGCACCCTTACCAACGAAAAATTGCTGAAGATGTTACCGTATGTTTGGTTTCATGGACGTGAAGAACTTGTGAAAAAAATTTGCCCAATCCCTTCTCATGATATGAAATCAAATATGGTTTAGACCTAAAGAACTATACAGAAAAAATAAAAAAGGAAAGAGAAATAAATCAACAATGAAAATTAGACCTTGTTGTTGATGTGAAAAAACTTCAAACATACCACACTTTTGTACATGGTATGTGTTACATGTACACTGTACATGTAATTATTCAAACTCACAAGAATCAGCTGCTTAGCCTCTCCAGTTTTTACAAAAACTTTTGAAACCACTAGCGTGGAGACAATTTCTACAAGCTTTTTTTTGTATAATTTATATAGTGAAATTCCGGTAGCTTGACAAAATTTCTACTAGCTAAGGATGTCAGACAAGCGAGATTTTGTAAAGACTGTCTCTCTTTAAATGTAGTTTCCAGTACGGATGTATAAATTTGTCTGAATGTTTTAGGGTTTGGTTCTGAAAGGCTGGGTAGAGATGATGAGTAACAGAGATGCCAAGAAAGCTATCAAATACTTTGATGATGCTCTACAGTAAGTCAGATTCACTAACATGACTAATGAAATCAGGGCTTTGATCGGCCTGATTTGAGGCCGATATTTGGCCCCATTACCAATGCAAAATTGTAGTATTTTTTTCCCCCAATTTATTTACCAATTTTTCCCAATGTGGCACTTCATGGAAAATTTGAAAATAATGAGTTAAAAATTCTAAATTTCGAATGGAAAAAACATCCAAATACACTTACTAATTACATGTATATATTTCCCCCATTTTTAGCTCTACTGGTCAAAGACCAGTCGAGCTTATGCGATCGCCCTTCGTCCGTTGTCCGTCTGTCTGTCCGTCCGTCTGTCCGGCATCCGTAAACAATTCTTGTGGACACGACTCCTCTGAAACTATAAATCATAGAAATGTAATTCTTCTTGCATTGTGATTGGTCTGTGGCCTAGTTGTTTTGATTATATTTTGATTGAGCCCTTAAGCCCCAGGGTCTTAGAAAAAGGGTGTGGTCATTTCCTCCTTAAAGGGGTCTTTTGTATGCAACTCCTCTGAAACAGTAAATGATAGAAATGTAATTGTTTCCTACATAATGGTTGGTCTATAGTCTAGATATGCACCTTATATTTTGTTTGAGTCCTTGACCTCAAGGGACTCAGAAAAAGGGTGTGGTCTTTTTGTCGGGCAGTTTGAAGATCTGTACATTTTCAATTATCTTCAGAAAATTTAATAGATTGAAAGTTAAAACCATGGCTGTTTTAGTACATTCCATTTTTATGAAGCTCATCTATCTTTATAGTATCACAATTGGGTGCCTTTATTTATTTTTACTTGTTTTTTCCTTTCTTTCTTTTCTGTTATAATTCATGCACCGATACTAGCCTTTACCAAGCTATATGGGCTCAAATACTTTTATCTGTATTTGGAAATGTAAAGACAGTAAGACTCCATGCTTTTCTTTCAATTTTACTCATATTTCAAGTTTTTGGCCGGATTGCAAAGCAATGACATATTGACCTTGACCCAGTTGGTGACAAAAACTTACTTTGCAATCCGGCCATACCGTCTTTAGCGGTGTTTTATTGGCCGGATTGCAAAGCAATTCCGGTCTATAGATTGACGATGTCCGTCTGTCCGTCTGTCTGTCTGTCCGTCCGTCTGCCGTCAACATTTTGGTTAAGGTTTCTGGTTGAGGCAAAATCTAAGTAACTATATGCAGTAGAAACTTTATATTATACATGAAGCTTGCCCATGACAAGACCTTTCAGTTTATGCCGTAATATTTGACCTAGTGACCTTGACCTTGGACTTTGACCTAGTTAAAGATTTTGGTTAAAGTTTCTGGTTGAGGCAAAATCTAAGTAACTATATGTAGTAGAAACTTTATATTATACATGAAGCTTGCCCATGACAAGACCTTTCAATTTATGCCGTAACATTTGACCTAGTGACCTTGACCTTGGACTTTGACCTAGTTAAAGATTTTGGTTAAAGTTTCTGGTTGAGGCAAATTTAAGTAACTATATGCAGTAGAAACTTTATATTATACATGAAGCTTGCCCATGACAAGACCTTTTAATTTATGCCGTAACATTTGACCTAGTGACCTTGACCTTCGACTTTGACCTACTCAAAAATTTTGATTAAAGTTCCTGGTTTAAGCAAAATCTATGGTACTGTATGCAGTAGAAACTTTATATTATTAATGAAGCTCGCCAATGACAAGACCTTTCAATTTATGCCGTAACATTTGACCTAGTGACCTTGACCTTGGACTTTGACCTAGTTAAGGATTTTGGTTAAAGTTCCTGGTTTAAGCAAAATCTATGGAACTGTATGCAGTAGAAACTTTATTTTATACATGTAGGTTGCATCTGACAAAACCTTTCAATTTATGCTGTATTATTTGACATATTGACCTTGACCCAGTTGGTGACAAAAACTTACTTTGCAATCCGGCCATACCGTCTTTAGCGGTGTTTTATTTTACATGAGATAACTGCTTTCTGATAGGTGTGACAAAGTTTTTTAAGAAATGATTGTGGTATGAATTAGTTTCGAGGTCGAATTGTCTTGTGCAGTATAAATAAAGAACAACAATGGCAGCCACTGCTCTCTCAGTTCACCTCAATTTTCCCTCTGGTAAATAAAACAGAAGGCATTTCTCTTCAAATACTTCTTGTAAGTTATATTTATGCTGTTCATTACATTTTTAAAAGTGCTACAAGTTTAATTCTTCCTAATTAGCTCTACTGGTCTCTGACCAGTCGAGCTTATGCGATACCCCGTTGTCCAGCGTCCGTCCGTCTGTCCGTCCGTCCGTCCGTAAACAATTCTTGTGCTCGCAACTCCTCTGAAACCATAGGAGATAGAAAGCTAATTCTTTTTGCATCTTACTTGGTATGTGGTCTAGTTGTGCACCTGACATTTGGTTTCAGCCCCTGACCCCCAGGGTCTTAGAAAATGGGCGTGGTCATGAAAATCTATGAAATCTTGTGCTCGCAACTCCTCTGACACTATAAATGATAGAGACTTGATACTTTTTGCAATATGATGGGACTGTGGTCTAGTTGTGCACTTGACATTTTGTTTGAGCCCCTGACCCCCAGGGTATCGGAAAATGGGTGTGGTCATTTTCTCCTATATAACTCTATGTAATCTTGTGCTCGCAACTCCTTTTACACTATAAATGATAGAGACTTCATTCTTTTTGCAATATTGTAATGTCAGTGTTTTGAGACATTTTTGTCATGATATAGTTTAATTATTATGGATTAATTTACCCTTCAACACGATTTTAATTTATGAGTCATATTTGAGTTTTTATACGTAAATAACCTTCAAGTAATCAGATTATTTCACATCAAATATTAGTTAGTAATATTTCGGTAAAACGTATAATTCTATGTAGATCTAATCAGAGGAAACACCAGCTATGTGCATATCATTTTATACTATTGAATTCTCTCATTATAAGAAATACTTACTGTCATAAACTGTGTGTGTGATAACTGTTAATTATGAGTTCTTTATCATTTAAGACTGTCATTGTGTTTAAAAGGCTCCAAAACCGATTTATTTTTGACATTTCTAACATGTGGTATGTTGGAAGTTTGTTTACTTCTACGTCACTGAAGCGCTTTCCTTTTAGTTCACTTACGTGTTTGAGTTGGAGCCGGCTATGTTGGAATTTAGTGTTGGAAATATGTTTTATGCTATTTCTGCGTTATTTTAGCTTTGATTATTAAATGCATTATACAGTCATGAACTTTGAAATCTTAGCTTTATTTCTGTATGAATATTATGTGGTGTTTCATATAAAGTTATTGCATAATTAATGTTTGAAGTAATGGCCAATCGTGTCTCAGCATCGTATGTTGGAGATGCTGGAGATGCTGGTTTAGTTGATTGTTACTATAGAGCCAGAAGACAAGTTGTCAGAGAGGGAAATTTAGTTCTAGAGAGAGGACGTACTTTTTGATGCACAGAGAGCTAGATCTATTTTGAGTTGTAAGTGAAGGGTTTTGTTTATATACGATGGTTATTATATACATGTACATATAGAGGACATTGTTTAGCCTTATTTTGGAAATCCTAGAAGTCGAATATTAGTTGGTCCCTGAGAAAAACTATAATGGTTCCAGATATGGAGATCTGAGATGACCTGGGGAGTACAGCTCAGAGTTTGACCACTAAATTATAAGACAGGAGTCTCCGGTTGTCGTAGTTTGAATGTATATGTCTTGTTGTTATTTTCATTCATAATATAAAGTTTCTAGCTGTGCAGTTTTGTAGCCTGACAACTACAGTCGCAAAGCTAGTTTGCAAGTCGTCCATTCCCTACTCTCAGAAAATATTTCAGAAGTATAATATTCATATTATAGATTTTAACTCGTGTTTTAAATACTTTGACAGCACTGTTTGGTTGAACAGTAAAACGTATAGTTTGTTTGTTTGTTTGTTCAGCCTGTCGAGTGAATTTTTAGATGAGTGAATGTGGACCTTAGTTGATATTTAATTTCGCATAAATAAATCATTGAGACTTTTATACACGCATTCCTTTTATAATTTATATTCGCATTACACTCAGATTTACACCACTGCGTATACGGTGTCCGGTAACGGACGTGACAAATTTTGGCATCCCCGGCGGGATCCTATCAGTTTTCATAGGATCCAGTGATTGAATCAGTAAATTTTGAGAAATATTGCGAAGTTGTATTTATGTATACGTTTTCTTCGCTATGTAAATTTGAAAGACATTTAAATTCTGTGCGAAGTTGTATATTTTCATACTTTTTCTTCGCTTTATAATTTTGAACATTGAAATTAACGTTTTGAAAGAAATTTCTGCGAAGTTGTATTACTTAAAATACGTATTCTTCGCTGTATAAGTTGAAACTCTGAAAAACATTTTAAATACATTTCTGCGAAGTTTTATATCTTTATACATATTCTTTGCTGTATAAATTTGAAAGAAATCTCTGCGAAGTTGTATTACTAAATACATATTCTTCGCTGTATAACTTGAAACATTGAAATTAACCTTTCTAAAGATATTTCTGCGAAGTTGTATTACAAAATACGTATCCTTCGCTGTATAAATTTGAAATTCTGTATTTGACGCTTTAAAGACATTTCTGCGAAGTTGTAGAACTATATACGTTTTCTTTGCGTTGTCAATTTTGAAACATTGTATTTCGTGCACTTTTGACGATGGGAAGAAAAGGAAGAAGTAGAATGTCCAAGAGGAGATCCACAGAGTCTCCAAGACGGCCAGAAAGTGAGGTAACTATGACTTTGTCAGATCAGGAGCTTTCAGCTAGGCAGCATACTGATTACGATAGTTCAGGATCACTGGAAACAGTTTGTAGCTCACAACATAAGTCAGTACGGGCAGATAAAACACCCGTTATAAGCCAAGCAAATTCTGTTTCCATGGTAACAGTTACTGATGCTTGTAGTACTATTTGTGGTGCGACGTCACATAGTCCAAGTCCCATATACTCTAGCTGTAATGTGGGATTCATCCCAAGTCAGTTTGTGAGTAGTACAGGGAACATTTGTTATAGTGACAGCCCACATAGTTTTGTATCTACATGTACATCACAGGGTAATTTGCCAGGTGTTGGTACATTTTTACCATTTTCACCAGTTCAGCATACAGTTTGCACTATGTATAATGGTACCAATACATGTTTATGGGTAGATAATAGCAGATTACCTACATCTACACAGAACAACTGTGGAGACCAAGGGCAGATAACTCAGATTCAACCACATGCTGTACATATGATGCCATTTGCTACTGATCCAGCAGTATCCAGCTTCCAACATGGGCAGATATTTCCAATGTCAGTATCCAGCTTCCAACATGGGCAGATAACTCCAATGTCTGCATCCAACTTCCAACATGGGCAGATAACTCCAACATCAGCATCCAACTTCCAACATGGGCAGATAACTCCAACATCAGTATCCAGCTTCCAACATGGGCAGATAACTCCAATGTCAGTATCCAACTTTCAGCAGGATAATTCAACTCCAGTAACCAATACATATATCAGCACCCAACATCCAACCCAGGGAAACAGAGTTCAGCCCATACCAAGCTCCAGCAATCTTCATGTTACAAGTACAATGCCATCAAGGGATATGATACTTAATCCAGGACAGGTTACAACCATGTCATCCCAGATGCCACCTGCTTCTTGTATAGGAAGTAGTAATTATCACATCCTAGGTCCCAACTATCAACAGGGGAAGACAACTCTGCCACAAAATTCTAATATGCCATCAGTACAGACAGCTCACATTAAGCAATACAAAGGGCAGACAACTCACTTACCAGTGCATTCCAATGGATATATGCCAAGGAACCAAATGCAGAGTAGTCAGGCTCCAAACCAGGGTTACTATGTCAGTCAATTTCCTTCAACAAATACTTCAATCAGTACTCAAGGTGTACCACATACCATAAATGCAGCAGTAAACAATGTTGCTGGTAATCAAGGACTACAAAACAATGGATTTCAAGGCAGACCTGGACAAATAACAACAAATTATACTTATTCACAGCCATTTAATTCAGCAAACAATTTAGTATCCAGTGCACCACAGAATCCAGGGTATATGAATACCAATTACAACACTGTCCCTACTGTTACCACACATGCGCCTGCTACAGGTCAGGTTTATATGGCAGCCAATTATGGTCAGAATTCACAGCTTACTGATGTTATACAGCTCTTGAAGGATGTTGTGACTCATCTGGCACCTGAAAATAGAAGTAATGCTAGCAATAGTATTTCCTATGATGACAGTACTACTACATGTGTTAGCAGATTTGAAAGTGACGATTCAGAGTCAGAGATGTCAATCAACAGAGCAAGAAGGAGGTCAAAGAGAGATGGAAGTTTGAAGATACCCCCATATGATGGTAAAGAATCATGGAAAATTTGGCGGAATAGGTTTGAAGAGATAGCAGATCGAAGATCATGGGATAGTGACAGACGGCTTGATGAGCTGGTGCAGAGAATGCAAGGAAGTGCTGGGGAATTTGTATTTGGAGAACTACAGAAGTCAGTACGGAGAAATTACGCAAAACTAATGAAAGAACTTGACAGCAGATTCCTATCAGTGGAAACCAGAAGATCATATGTAGCAAAATTCAGTAACAGAAACCAAAAGAATGATGAATCTGTTGACGACTATGCATCTGAACTGAAAAGGCTATATTCTAAAGCCTATCCTAATAGGTCTCAGGAGACTAGAAATGAAGACCTTGTTCGTCGATTTCTGGATGGACTACAGAGCTCTGAGGCTCAGTTTCATGTGGAATTTGCTAAAAGCCCAACAGACCTCAATGATGCAGTTAGTGAAGTGATAAACTTCCTTGAAACTAATCATAAACAGAACAGAGGGGAGCGGAAAGCAATAAGAAATGTACAAGCAGTCGATAAATCAAAGACTGAGAACAAAGCTGATCATGGACAGAGGAACAAAGGTCAATCAAAAGCTGGGGAAGGTAGAGACCAGAGATTTAAATCTGGTGGTCTCCATAAAAAGTTGATGATCTAACAAAGCAGCTTGAACTGTTACAGGAGAGTCAGAGATTCCAAGCAGTCCAACCACACCCACCTCCATGCCTACCTACTAACCAGCCATTACGATTTCCCTTCCCACCACCTGTTCCAACCCAAATGCTTCCCGCAAATGGATACAACAAACAGAATGCAGGGAGTGCATGTTTTTACTGCGGCCAAGAAGGACACTTTGCCAGAAATTGCCCACAGAAGCAGAATCGTGGGAGAGGAAACGGACAATTAGGCTTCAACCTACCTGTCAACATGACAAGTCAGGGTAACCAGGCTACAGCTTCGTCAAACTGTTAGGGACCACACCTGTAGGTCGAGGTGAGGTCCGCAGGAAGACTGACCGACAGACGGACAGTCCAGACCTGACTAATTTATCTTTTCAACATTATTTGAAATCAATAGATTGTGAAGGAGTGTATGTACCAGGGAAATTAAATGGAGTTGAAATGAACTACACAGCTGATACAGGGGCCACAAAGACAGTTATATCTGAAAAGCTTTACCTCAGAATCCCAGAGAAAAATCGTCCAAATATAACGAAGTGTACAGATAGTATAATAGGAGCAGGAGGAAAACCTATTAAGAAATTAGGGAAAGCCCTATTTAACTTAGAGTTAGGTCCCCTTAGCCTCCAAAAGGAGTTAGTGGTGGCTAGCATTGATGATGAAGCTTTACTTGGACTAGATATACTGCAAAATGAAGAAGAAGGTGCCGCGGACATATTGCTGAGCGAAGGCGTCATTAAGTTCATGGGAAAAGTTATTCCCTGTATTCAGGTAGGGTTACCACATGGGCAAAGGAGAGTGATAGTTAGTGAGGATTTCCAAATCCCACCTTATTCTGAGGTTATTATTGAAGCTGATCTAGAAAGAAAAGAAGACGAGAGTGAAGACCTCATTATTGAACCCACTGAAAAGTTTTATGAGAGATGTAACTTACTTATGGCGTCAACAGTTGTTAACATAGAAAGGCGTTTGACTGCACCTGTAAGAGTCATGAATCCATTTTCTCATGAGGTCACATTACACAAGGGAACAGTCATTGGCTTAGCAGAGGAATGTTCACCTGACTGTATCTCTTTAATCTCTGTTGAAGATCATGATGAGACTGAGAACCATCAACCTGTACGGAGAATCAAACCTACTTCTTAAAGAGCAAAATAGCCTTCTGAAAGAACTTGTCAGCTTACTGAAGAGACAACAGGGACCACCACAAAGTGTAACACCTGCCCCTATGCGCCCAAGGTCAGTCCTTGGTGGAATATACAGATGGAACCAAGGAAGAAACAACAACTACAATAGGAGGTCAAACAACAACAACAACAAAAGGAAAGGACGACGTGATTAAGTATTTAGTGTAGTAATAAATGATGTTATAAATTAATGTAATTTATAGAAGCAGGCAAATTTTTGCTCATTTATAACTTTTGGCACTTTAACTTCCTATAACTTAGTCAAAGTAAAGATTTTTTTTTTGAGAAATATTGTTCGAGTATTTATACATTATAAGTAAAATCTTTATGAAATCTTCTACATAAATATCACAGAAATTCATTTTTGTCTCACATGAAGTTATCAGATATACTGTACTTACTAGCCTAGGACTCTTGTATATGTTGTACTTGTCCATTATCATTGCTTACTTATTTTGCCATGATCCAAAGAGGCAGCATTCTGTTAATATCAAATTTTCAAGCTGAGTGACTGAAAATGTTTTAATATTTTCCTGCATAATATATGTCATTAATTATTTTCTGGCATGAGGTAGATATTGTTTGAAGCAAATCGATATTCTGAATTATATAAATCATAGAGATATTTATAATTGTATACAACATTTTTCTTTGAATATCTTATATGATAACTTTAAATTTACTTACTTTTTCTCTGTAAACAAATGGTACAGATAACGATCCTCCTTGTCTACGTCATTTTTGGTCTCTCTATTTTTGTAAATCATCTCGCAACAGTTAAGTACAGATAGATGTTAGTGACAATATACATTTTATCATTGGTAAATAAAAATCTTGTAGGATGGTGGATGTCTTACTTGTACTAACTCATAGATTATTGAAATTGTGTGGTTGTTTAGTGTTGAATGTATGAGTAAATTTTTATATTATATTCTATTACATTCATGTTACAACAGTACAGTCTAACCTGTAGGAACGGTCACCTTTGTTAAACATATTTTCCTACCAAGACTCCAAAGTTATTCTCAATAATTATTGTGATGATTGTATTGATTATTACATGTGTAGTAAGCTTTATTGATTCAATGTGTGGTTTAAATGTTTTGAATTTTGACTGTACCTTTGATCTTATTGTATATAACAGAATTTTCCACAGTCAATGTCTCATTTTAATATGTAAATTCATCATTGTTATGTTGTGTGCGATCATTCATGTTATTCTTATGTGGATTGTCTATGGATGACATGTTATAGAGATGAGCAAAAGTCACGTTAATACGGTGTGTGCATAATGTTTGGTACTTAACTTACACACTCAGTATTTATACAAAGTTATTTCATGTATTAACTCATGCTTGAGTTGTTCATGGATGGATCGAGTATTATGGTATTCATGAATTATTGTCTTATAGAAATATTGTTGAATGTGTATGTATTATATCTATGCATTGAAATGTCTTATCATCCAAGTAATTCATGCCTGAATTGTTCATGGTTGTTGCAATATATTAAAGTGAATTAAGGTGTATTGTAATTGTTGGATTTATCATAGAAAAATGTTCCATCTCCATCAGATATATTGCAAATGTACATGTTTAATGTTGTTCACACATGTACTGAAATAGTTCTTTGGTGTTATTGTTTATTGAATTCATTGTTGATATTTACCTTTGTGTTCAAATTTTGATCTTTCATTGTGAGAATGCCCGTGTAAGAGATATTGTTCATGTGACTGTGTTAAACTATAGTATTTGTTACTCTAGTCATTCCTTATTTAGAGTACAGCTTTTCTATGTGATTATTTATTATTTACGAGGACGTAAATGCTTAAGTGTGGGGGAGTTGTAATGTCAGTGTTTTGAGACATTTTTGTCATGATATAGTTTAATTATTATGGATTAATTTACCCTTCAACACGATTTTAATTTATGAGTCATATTTGAGTTTTTATACGTAAATAACCTTCAAGTAATCAGATTATTTCACATCAAATATTAGTTAGTAATATTTCGGTAAAACGTATAATTCTATGTAGATCTAATCAGAGGAAACACCAGCTATGTGCATATCATTTTATACTATTGAATTCTCTCATTATAAGAAATACTTACTGTCATAAACTGTGTGTGTGATAACTGTTAATTATGAGTTCTTTATCATTTAAGACTGTCATTGTGTTTAAAAGGCTCCAAAACCGATTTATTTTTGACATTTCTAACATGTGGTATGTTGGAAGTTTGTTTACTTCTACGTCACTGAAGCGCTTTCCTTTTAGTTCACTTACGTGTTTGAGTTGGAGCCGGCTATGTTGGAATTTAGTGTTGGAAATATGTTTTATGCTATTTCTGCGTTATTTTAGCTTTGATTATTAAATGCATTATACAGTCATGAACTTTGAAATCTTAGCTTTATTTCTGTATGAATATTATGTGGTGTTTCATATAAAGTTATTGCATAATTAATGTTTGAAGTAATGGCCAATCGTGTCTCAGCATCGTATGTTGGAGATGCTGGAGATGCTGGTTTAGTTGATTGTTACTATAGAGCCAGAAGACAAGTTGTCAGAGAGGGAAATTTAGTTCTAGAGAGAGGACGTACTTTTTGATGCACAGAGAGCTAGATCTATTTTGAGTTGTAAGTGAAGGGTTTTGTTTATATACGATGGTTATTATATACATGTACATATAGAGGACATTGTTTAGCCTTATTTTGGAAATCCTAGAAGTCGAATATTAGTTGGTCCCTGAGAAAAACTATAATGGTTCCAGATATGGAGATCTGAGATGACCTGGGGAGTACAGCTCAGAGTTTGACCACTAAATTATAAGACAGGAGTCTCCGGTTGTCGTAGTTTGAATGTATATGTCTTGTTGTTATTTTCATTCATAATATAAAGTTTCTAGCTGTGCAGTTTTGTAGCCTGACAACTACAGTCGCAAAGCTAGTTTGCAAGTCGTCCATTCCCTACTCTCAGAAAATATTTCAGAAGTATAATATTCATATTATAGATTTTAACTCGTGTTTTAAATACTTTGACAGCACTGTTTGGTTGAACAGTAAAACGTATAGTTTGTTTGTTTGTTTGTTCAGCCTGTCGAGTGAATTTTTAGATGAGTGAATGTGGACCTTAGTTGATATTTAATTTCGCATAAATAAATCATTGAGACTTTTATACACGCATTCCTTTTATAATTTATATTCGCATTACACTCAGATTTACACCACTGCGTATACGGTGTCCGGTAACGGACGTGACAAATTTTGGCATCCCCGGCGGGATCCTATCAGTTTTCATAGGATCCAGTGATTGAATCAGTAAATTTTGAGAAATATTGCGAAGTTGTATTTATGTATACGTTTTCTTCGCTATGTAAATTTGAAAGACATTTAAATTCTGTGCGAAGTTGTATATTTTCATACTTTTTCTTCGCTTTATAATTTTGAACATTGAAATTAACGTTTTGAAAGAAATTTCTGCGAAGTTGTATTACTTAAAATACGTATTCTTCGCTGTATAAGTTGAAACTCTGAAAAACATTTTAAATACATTTCTGCGAAGTTTTATATCTTTATACATATTCTTTGCTGTATAAATTTGAAAGAAATCTCTGCGAAGTTGTATTACTAAATACATATTCTTCGCTGTATAACTTGAAACATTGAAATTAACCTTTCTAAAGATATTTCTGCGAAGTTGTATTACAAAATACGTATCCTTCGCTGTATAAATTTGAAATTCTGTATTTGACGCTTTAAAGACATTTCTGCGAAGTTGTAGAACTATATACGTTTTCTTTGCGTTGTCAATTTTGAAACATTGTATTTCGTGCACTTTTGACGATGGGAAGAAAAGGAAGAAGTAGAATGTCCAAGAGGAGATCCACAGAGTCTCCAAGACGGCCAGAAAGTGAGGTAACTATGACTTTGTCAGATCAGGAGCTTTCAGCTAGGCAGCATACTGATTACGATAGTTCAGGATCACTGGAAACAGTTTGTAGCTCACAACATAAGTCAGTACGGGCAGATAAAACACCCGTTATAAGCCAAGCAAATTCTGTTTCCATGGTAACAGTTACTGATGCTTGTAGTACTATTTGTGGTGCGACGTCACATAGTCCAAGTCCCATATACTCTAGCTGTAATGTGGGATTCATCCCAAGTCAGTTTGTGAGTAGTACAGGGAACATTTGTTATAGTGACAGCCCACATAGTTTTGTATCTACATGTACATCACAGGGTAATTTGCCAGGTGTTGGTACATTTTTACCATTTTCACCAGTTCAGCATACAGTTTGCACTATGTATAATGGTACCAATACATGTTTATGGGTAGATAATAGCAGATTACCTACATCTACACAGAACAACTGTGGAGACCAAGGGCAGATAACTCAGATTCAACCACATGCTGTACATATGATGCCATTTGCTACTGATCCAGCAGTATCCAGCTTCCAACATGGGCAGATATTTCCAATGTCAGTATCCAGCTTCCAACATGGGCAGATAACTCCAATGTCTGCATCCAACTTCCAACATGGGCAGATAACTCCAACATCAGCATCCAACTTCCAACATGGGCAGATAACTCCAACATCAGTATCCAGCTTCCAACATGGGCAGATAACTCCAATGTCAGTATCCAACTTTCAGCAGGATAATTCAACTCCAGTAACCAATACATATATCAGCACCCAACATCCAACCCAGGGAAACAGAGTTCAGCCCATACCAAGCTCCAGCAATCTTCATGTTACAAGTACAATGCCATCAAGGGATATGATACTTAATCCAGGACAGGTTACAACCATGTCATCCCAGATGCCACCTGCTTCTTGTATAGGAAGTAGTAATTATCACATCCTAGGTCCCAACTATCAACAGGGGAAGACAACTCTGCCACAAAATTCTAATATGCCATCAGTACAGACAGCTCACATTAAGCAATACAAAGGGCAGACAACTCACTTACCAGTGCATTCCAATGGATATATGCCAAGGAACCAAATGCAGAGTAGTCAGGCTCCAAACCAGGGTTACTATGTCAGTCAATTTCCTTCAACAAATACTTCAATCAGTACTCAAGGTGTACCACATACCATAAATGCAGCAGTAAACAATGTTGCTGGTAATCAAGGACTACAAAACAATGGATTTCAAGGCAGACCTGGACAAATAACAACAAATTATACTTATTCACAGCCATTTAATTCAGCAAACAATTTAGTATCCAGTGCACCACAGAATCCAGGGTATATGAATACCAATTACAACACTGTCCCTACTGTTACCACACATGCGCCTGCTACAGGTCAGGTTTATATGGCAGCCAATTATGGTCAGAATTCACAGCTTACTGATGTTATACAGCTCTTGAAGGATGTTGTGACTCATCTGGCACCTGAAAATAGAAGTAATGCTAGCAATAGTATTTCCTATGATGACAGTACTACTACATGTGTTAGCAGATTTGAAAGTGACGATTCAGAGTCAGAGATGTCAATCAACAGAGCAAGAAGGAGGTCAAAGAGAGATGGAAGTTTGAAGATACCCCCATATGATGGTAAAGAATCATGGAAAATTTGGCGGAATAGGTTTGAAGAGATAGCAGATCGAAGATCATGGGATAGTGACAGACGGCTTGATGAGCTGGTGCAGAGAATGCAAGGAAGTGCTGGGGAATTTGTATTTGGAGAACTACAGAAGTCAGTACGGAGAAATTACGCAAAACTAATGAAAGAACTTGACAGCAGATTCCTATCAGTGGAAACCAGAAGATCATATGTAGCAAAATTCAGTAACAGAAACCAAAAGAATGATGAATCTGTTGACGACTATGCATCTGAACTGAAAAGGCTATATTCTAAAGCCTATCCTAATAGGTCTCAGGAGACTAGAAATGAAGACCTTGTTCGTCGATTTCTGGATGGACTACAGAGCTCTGAGGCTCAGTTTCATGTGGAATTTGCTAAAAGCCCAACAGACCTCAATGATGCAGTTAGTGAAGTGATAAACTTCCTTGAAACTAATCATAAACAGAACAGAGGGGAGCGGAAAGCAATAAGAAATGTACAAGCAGTCGATAAATCAAAGACTGAGAACAAAGCTGATCATGGACAGAGGAACAAAGGTCAATCAAAAGCTGGGGAAGGTAGAGACCAGAGATTTAAATCTGGTGGTCTCCATAAAAAAGTTGATGATCTAACAAAGCAGCTTGAACTGTTACAGGAGAGTCAGAGATTCCAAGCAGTCCAACCACACCCACCTCCATGCCTACCTACTAACCAGCCATTACGATTTCCCTTCCCACCACCTGTTCCAACCCAAATGCTTCCCGCAAATGGATACAACAAACAGAATGCAGGGAGTGCATGTTTTTACTGCGGCCAAGAAGGACACTTTGCCAGAAATTGCCCACAGAAGCAGAATCGTGGGAGAGGAAACGGACAATTAGGCTTCAACCTACCTGTCAACATGACAAGTCAGGGTAACCAGGCTACAGCTTCGTCAAACTGTTAGGGACCACACCTGTAGGTCGAGGTGAGGTCCGCAGGAAGACTGACCGACAGACGGACAGTCCAGACCTGACTAATTTATCTTTTCAACATTATTTGAAATCAATAGATTGTGAAGGAGTGTATGTACCAGGGAAATTAAATGGAGTTGAAATGAACTACACAGCTGATACAGGGGCCACAAAGACAGTTATATCTGAAAAGCTTTACCTCAGAATCCCAGAGAAAAATCGTCCAAATATAACGAAGTGTACAGATAGTATAATAGGAGCAGGAGGAAAACCTATTAAGAAATTAGGGAAAGCCCTATTTAACTTAGAGTTAGGTCCCCTTAGCCTCCAAAAGGAGTTAGTGGTGGCTAGCATTGATGATGAAGCTTTACTTGGACTAGATATACTGCAAAATGAAGAAGAAGGTGCCGCGGACATATTGCTGAGCGAAGGCGTCATTAAGTTCATGGGAAAAGTTATTCCCTGTATTCAGGTAGGGTTACCACATGGGCAAAGGAGAGTGATAGTTAGTGAGGATTTCCAAATCCCACCTTATTCTGAGGTTATTATTGAAGCTGATCTAGAAAGAAAAGAAGACGAGAGTGAAGACCTCATTATTGAACCCACTGAAAAGTTTTATGAGAGATGTAACTTACTTATGGCGTCAACAGTTGTTAACATAGAAAGGCGTTTGACTGCACCTGTAAGAGTCATGAATCCATTTTCTCATGAGGTCACATTACACAAGGGAACAGTCATTGGCTTAGCAGAGGAATGTTCACCTGACTGTATCTCTTTAATCTCTGTTGAAGATCATGATGAGACTGAGAACCATCAACCTGTACGGAGAATCAAACCTACTTCTTAAAGAGCAAAATAGCCTTCTGAAAGAACTTGTCAGCTTACTGAAGAGACAACAGGGACCACCACAAAGTGTAACACCTGCCCCTATGCGCCCAAGGTCAGTCCTTGGTGGAATATACAGATGGAACCAAGGAAGAAACAACAACTACAATAGGAGGTCAAACAACAACAACAAAAGGAAAGGACGACGTGATTAAGTATTTAGTGTAGTAATAAATGATGTTATAAATTAATGTAATTTATAGAAGCAGGCAAATTTTTGCTCATTTATAACTTTTGGCACTTTAACTTCCTATAACTTAGTCAAAGTAAAGATTTTTTTTTTGAGAAATATTGTTCGAGTATTTATACATTATAAGTAAAATCTTTATGAAATCTTCTACATAAATATCACAGAAATTCATTTTTGTCTCACATGAAGTTATCAGATATACTGTACTTACTAGCCTAGGACTCTTGTATATGTTGTACTTGTCCATTATCATTGCTTACTTATTTTGCCATGATCCAAAGAGGCAGCATTCTGTTAATATCAAATTTTCAAGCTGAGTGACTGAAAATGTTTTAATATTTTCCTGCATAATATATGTCATTAATTATTTTCTGGCATGAGGTAGATATTGTTTGAAGCAAATCGATATTCTGAATTATATAAATCATAGAGATATTTATAATTGTATACAACATTTTTCTTTGAATATCTTATATGATAACTTTAAATTTACTTACTTTTTCTCTGTAAACAAATGGTACAGATAACGATCCTCCTTGTCTACGTCATTTTTGGTCTCTCTATTTTTGTAAATCATCTCGCAACAGTTAAGTACAGATAGATGTTAGTGACAATATACATTTTATCATTGGTAAATAAAAATCTTGTAGGATGGTGGATGTCTTACTTGTACTAACTCATAGATTATTGAAATTGTGTGGTTGTTTAGTGTTGAATGTATGAGTAAATTTTTATATTATATTCTATTACATTCATGTTACAACAGTACAGTCTAACCTGTAGGAACGGTCACCTTTGTTAAACATATTTTCCTACCAAGACTCCAAAGTTATTCTCAATAATTATTGTGATGATTGTATTGATTATTACATGTGTAGTAAGCTTTATTGATTCAATGTGTGGTTTAAATGTTTTGAATTTTGACTGTACCTTTGATCTTATTGTATATAACAGAATTTTCCACAGTCAATGTCTCATTTTAATATGTAAATTCATCATTGTTATGTTGTGTGCGATCATTCATGTTATTCTTATGTGGATTGTCTATGGATGACATGTTATAGAGATGAGCAAAAGTCACGTTAATACGGTGTGTGCATAATGTTTGGTACTTAACTTACACACTCAGTATTTATACAAAGTTATTTCATGTATTAAGTCATGCTTGAGTTGTTCATGGATGGATCGAGTATTATGGTATTCATGAATTATTGTCTTATAGAAATATTGTTGAATGTGTATGTATTATATCTATGCATTGAAATGTCTTATCATCCAAGTAATTCATGCCTGAATTGTTCATGGTTGTTGCAATATATTAAAGTGAATTAAGGTGTATTGTAATTGTTGGATTTATCATAGAAAAATGTTCCATCTCCATCAGATATATTGCAAATGTACATGTTTAATGTTGTTCACACATGTACTGAAATAGTTCTTTGGTGTTATTGTTTATTGAATTCATTGTTGATATTTACCTTTGTGTTCAAATTTTGATCTTTCATTGTGAGAATGCCCGTGTAAGAGATATTGTTCATGTGACTGTGTTAAACTATAGTATTTGTTACTCTAGTCATTCCTTATTTAGAGTACAGCTTTTCTATGTGATTATTTATTATTTACGAGGACGTAAATGCTTAAGTGTGGGGGAGTTGTAATGTCAGTGTTTTGAGACATTTTTGTCATGATATAGTTTAATTATTATGGATTAATTTACCCTTCAACACGATTTTAATTTATGAGTCATATTTGAGTTTTTATACGTAAATAACCTTCAAGTAATCAGATTATTTCACATCAAATATTAGTTAGTAATATTTCGGTAAAACGTATAATTCTATGTAGATCTAATCAGAGGAAACACCAGCTATGTGCATATCATTTTATACTATTGAATTCTCTCATTATAAGAAATACTTACTGTCATAAACTGTGTGTGTGATAACTGTTAATTATGAGTTCTTTATCATTTAAGACTGTCATTGTGTTTAAAAGGCTCCAAAACCGATTTATTTTTGACATTTCTAACATGTGGTATGTTGGAAGTTTGTTTACTTCTACGTCACTGAAGCGCTTTCCTTTTAGTTCACTTACGTGTTTGAGTTGGAGCCGGCTATGTTGGAATTTAGTGTTGGAAATATGTTTTATGCTATTTCTGCGTTATTTTAGCTTTGATTATTAAATGCATTATACAGTCATGAACTTTGAAATCTTAGCTTTATTTCTGTATGAATATTATGTGGTGTTTCATATAAAGTTATTGCATAATTAATGTTTGAAGTAATGGCCAATCGTGTCTCAGCATCGTATGTTG
Source organism: Pinctada imbricata (assembly GCA_033119305.1). NCBI lineage: Eukaryota > Metazoa > Mollusca > Bivalvia > Pterioida > Pteriidae > Pinctada > Pinctada imbricata. The sequence goes on along the minus strand of VSWD01000003.1, from coordinate 27,231,308 downwards.
GAGATGCTGGAGATGCTGGTTTAGTTGATTGTTACTATAGAGCCAGAAGACAAGTTGTCAGAGAGGGAAATTTAGTTCTAGAGAGAGGACGTACTTTTTGATGCACAGAGAGCTAGATCTATTTTGAGTTGTAAGTGAAGGGTTTTGTTTATATACGATGGTTATTATATACATGTACATATAGAGGACATTGTTTAGCCTTATTTTGGAAATCCTAGAAGTCGAATATTAGTTGGTCCCTGAGAAAAACTATAATGGTTCCAGATATGGAGATCTGAGATGACCTGGGGAGTACAGCTCAGAGTTTGACCACTAAATTATAAGACAGGAGTCTCCGGTTGTCGTAGTTTGAATGTATATGTCTTGTTGTTATTTTCATTCATAATATAAAGTTTCTAGCTGTGCAGTTTTGTAGCCTGACAACTACAGTCGCAAAGCTAGTTTGCAAGTCGTCCATTCCCTACTCTCAGAAAATATTTCAGAAGTATAATATTCATATTATAGATTTTAACTCGTGTTTTAAATACTTTGACAGCACTGTTTGGTTGAACAGTAAAACGTATAGTTTGTTTGTTTGTTTGTTCAGCCTGTCGAGTGAATTTTTAGATGAGTGAATGTGGACCTTAGTTGATATTTAATTTCGCATAAATAAATCATTGAGACTTTTATACACGCATTCCTTTTATAATTTATATTCGCATTACACTCAGATTTACACCACTGCGTATACGGTGTCCGGTAACGGACGTGACAATATGCTGGGTCTGTAGTCTAGGTGTGCACCTGATATTTTGTTTGAACCACTGACCCCCAGGGTCTTAGAAAATGGGTGTGGTCATTTTCTCCTATATAACTCTATGTAAATCTAGTGTTCCAATTCCTCTGACACTATAAATGATAGATACTTCATTCTTTTTGCAATATTATGGGTCCATGTTGTAGTTGTGCACCTGATATTTTGTTTGAGCCCCTGACCCCTAGGGTGTTAGAAAATGGGTGTGGTCATTTTCCTATATAAAACTATGTAATCTTGAGCTCGCAACTTCACTGACACTATAAATGATAAAGACTTCATTCTTTTTGCAATATGATGGGTCTGTGGTGTAGTTTTGCACCTGATATTTTGTTTGAGCCCCTGACCCCCAGGGTCTTATAAAATGGGTGTGGTCATTTTCTCCTATATAAGTCTATGTAATCCTGTGCTCGCAACTCCTCTGACACTATAAATAATGGTAACTTCATTCTTTTTGCAATATAATGGGTCTGTAGTCTTGATGTGCACCTGGTATTTTGTTTGAGCACCTGACCTCCAGGGTCTTAGAAAATGGGTGTTGTCATTTTCTCCTATATAACTCTATGTAATCTTGTGCTTGAACTCCTTTTACATTATAAATGATAGAGACTTGATTCTTTTTTCAATATGATGGGACTGTGGTCTAGTTGTTCACCTGACATTTGGTTTCAGCCTCTGACCCCCAGGGTCTTAGAAAATTGGCGTGGTCATGAAAATCTATGAAATCTTGTGCTCGCAACTCCTCTGACACTATAAATGATAGAGACTTGATACTTTTTAGCTCACCTGAGCCATAGGCTCAAGTGAGCTATTGTCATAGTGTTGCGTCCGTCGTCCGTCGTCCGTCGTCGTCGTCCGTCGTCCGTCGTCGTAAACTTTCACATTTTAAACTTCTTCTCCAGAACGGCTGAAGGGATTTTGATGAAACTTGGTAGGTATGAAGTACTCATGGTCCCCTACAAGTGTTGTTGTTTTTCGTCCGGATCTGTCAACAGGTGGCGCCACCACAGCCAAAAGTAGGTCACGGGGGGTACCCTCCTTTGACAAACTTCTTCTTCAGAACCGAAGCATGTATCGACAAACCGAAAACATCAGGATGATCTAGAGAGATGTCTTAAGAAGTGTTGTTATTTTTGGTTCCACTTCGAAGTCAAATTTTTGACGCGTTTTTGACGTCTTTTCGGACTTTGTCAGAAATGCACATTTTTGCACTATTTCTTTACATAACTCAATAAGTGTATGATTTTACACACTCATTTACTACATATTTGTCATATTTAACTTACTTAATGCTTTGATATGTATTTTATGCTTAAATTTTATTTTTTTGATTTTTTATGAATTTTTTTCTTATGTAAAAAGGAAGGGGGGGGGGGGGGTTGATTTTCATACATTTTCTGCTTCTTTTCTATAACCACTCTTCAGATTGTCATGACAATTTGTAGGTATGAGGTACTCATGCATGGTACCCTACAAGTGAAAGAATTTTGTCAAGATATCCACTTTTGGATTTTTAAGGAATATTTTTTAAGATTGTACATAGGTATAATGTATGTTTTCCATGCCAAATGGACCCATGGGGAGTAGCTTCAAACCCCGGCGGGACCCCAACAATTTTTTTTCCCTTTTTCAGTTTTTAGCTCACCTGAGCCATAGGCTCAAGTGAGCTATTGTCATAGTGTTGCGTCCGTCGTCCGTCGTCGTCGTCGTCGTCGTCCGTCGTCCGTCGTCGTCGTAAACTTTTCACATTTTAAACTTCTTCTCCAGAACGGCTGAAGGGATTTTGATGAAACTTGGTAGGTATGAAGTACTTATGGTCCCCTACAAGTGTTGTTGTTTTTCGTCCGGATCTGTCAACAGGTGGCACCACCACAGCCAAAAGTAGGTCACGGGGGGTACCCTCCTTTGACAAACTTCTTCTTCAGAACCGAAGCATGTATCGACAAACCGAAACATCAGGATGATCTAGAGAGATGTCTTAAGAAGTGTTGTTATTTTTGGTTCCACTTCGAAGTCAAATTTTTGACGCGTTTTTGACGTCTTTTCGGACTTTGTCAGAAATGCACATTTTTGCACTATTTCTTTACATAACTCAATAAGTGTATGATTTTACACACTCATTTACTACATATTTGTCATATTTAACTTACTTAATGCTTTGATATGTATTTTATGCTTAAATTTTATTTTTTTGATTTTTTATGAATTTTTTTCTTATGTAAAAAGGAAGGGGGGGGGGTTTGATTTTCATACATTTTCTGCTTCTTTTCTATAACCACTCTTCAGATTGTCATGACAATTTGTAGGTATGAGGTACTCATGCATGGTACCCTACAAGTGAAAGAATTTTGTCAAGATATCCACTTTTGGATTTTTAAGGAATATTTTTTAAGATTGTACATAGGTATAATGTATGTTTTCCATGCCCAATGGACCCATGGGGAGTAGCTTCAAACCCTGGCGGGACCCCAACAATTTTTTTTTTCCCTTTTTCAGTTTTTTTTTCTCTTTTTATTTTTATATTTATCGCTAGAAATGAAACTGTGAAAGAATTTTGTCAAAATATCAACTTTTGGATTTTTAATGATTTTTTAAATAAGACAAGCTATAGCTAGTTTGGCTTTGTGTACTTATTTTCATACTTCGAATTAACATGGCCACATACGCTATCAAATATACTCTGAATTTATTTTTAAGATGTTGACTTTTTGCGTCGCCTGCGAAGCACAGCGACGCTTAGGGATCACTTTGTCTGTTGTTCGTCTGTCCGTCCCTCCGTCTGTCCGTCTGTCTGTCACACTTGGGTGTCACACCCCATAACTTTTGATTGGTAAGTGATAGGGCTTTGATATTTCACATGTGTATTCCTTGTGACAAGACCTTTATACACATATCATAATTTTTGACCTTGACCTAGATATTTGACCTACTTTTCTAGAAATCTAATATTGGCTATATCTCTTGATTGATTAGTGATAGGGCTTTGATATTTCACATGTGTATTCCTTGTGATTAGACCTTTCTACACATACTTGCACAAGTGATTCATCTTTGGATGCTGAGGTGAACCCATGCATCGGATGCAGCATCTGACCTACATTTTCCGCTTGAGTGATTTGGATAAGAAGTTTGGGGTAGCTCAGTATCTGACAAAGTACTAATGCTACAGTAACCAAACTTGCACAAGTGATTCATCTTTGGATGCCGAGATGGACCCATGCATCGGATGCAGCATCTGACCTACTTTTTCCACTTGAGTGATTTCGCTTTTAAAAGCCAATATTGAGCAGAGTATAAGTGCTACATGTACCAAACTTGCATATTGGATGTATCTTTGATCAAACTTTCATAAAATGACCTTGACCTACTTTTTCCGCTTGAGTGATTTTGCCTTTAAAAGCCAATATTGAGCAAAGTATAAGTGCTTGATGTACCAAACTTGCATATTGGATGTATCTTTGATCAAACTTTCATAAAACGACCTTGACCTACTTTTTCCGCTTGAGTGATTTTGCCTTTAAAAGCCAATATTGAGCAAAGTATAACTGCTACATGTACCAAACTTGCATATTGGATGTATCTTTGATCAAACTTTCATAAAATGACCTTGACCTACTTTTTCTGCTTGAGTGGTTTCGCCTTTAAAAGCCAATATACATGTACTAAGAAATATGTTTGAATTGAATTTGCTGTCACGAGGTGAGCTTCGTAATCTGTGATTACCTATGTTTTACCTCGTGCACTTGCCCTATATATTTGACCTACTTTTCAACAAATCTATGATTTGCTATATCTTTTGAGTGGTAAGTGATAGGGCTTTGATATTTCACATTTGTATTCCTTATGAAAAGACCTTTCTAAACATTCCATAATTTTTAACCTAGTGACCTTGCCCTTGATATTTGACCTAATTTCAATAAAAAAAAAATCTGCTACGCAGGCAACACAAGCATTCCTTGGATTGCTTTTTTTTCATACATGCATATTTCAGAACAATTTCCCTATTTAATGATTATTTTCTCTGTCTTATTTCTGTATCTATGGTAAACATAGTCGCCATATATCTTGTGTTACAGATTTGATTGGTTCAATACCTCCTTGCCCCTTTAGTAGGGGTAACTACAGGAAATAAAAAGGTGCACACTAAAATTTTGACTGACTTGAAATGCCCGGAAGTCTGTAAAATTGGTCTTTTTTGATTGCGAATCTTTGGCACGCATAAAAATGTAAAGAAAAAGGGGGGGTCATGCATGTCCTTTTTTCACAAATTTCACTTTTTTTACAGGAACTCTGTGTCCTCATCGAAAATGTTCCGAATTTTGCATATTTTCAAACCTATCTGTAGATTGCATAAAAGACAAGATCAAGTTCGAAGTTAAATTTATCATGACTATTGATTCAATATGCTAAAAAAACATTTCCAAGCACCGCATTTCAGCATATTTACCGAAAATAATTTGTCCAAGTGGCTTCACTGGGTCATGAGGTTTGATACACCGTACACTGCTGTTTGGAAAATAAATTGGCTCAATTTCTGCACAACTCACTTGAATTAATATTGTCCGCTAACATCTTGTCTGTGTTAATTGGATTAACACGATTTTGACTGTACGTTACATGTATTAAGATGAAATCAATACTATTCAAAAGCTCTCATTCATAGATTTCTGTATAATTTAATATGAATAAAGGCAAAACCGAAAAGTCTTTGTTTTTTATGCTTCCGGAATCAAAGATACGGGGGCATATAGTTTTTGGCCTGTCCGTCTGTCTGTTTGTCCGAAAAACTTTACATTGGGCATAACTTTTGATAGGAAGGTGATAGAGCTTTCATATTTCACATGTGTATTCCTTGTGACAATACCTTTCCATTGATACCAAAATTTTTGACCTCGTGACCTTGACCTTGACCTTTGACCTACTTTTCACAAACTTTAACATTGGGCATAACTTTTGAATGGTTAGTGATAGGGCTTTCATATTGTACATGTGTATTCTTCGTGACAAGATCTTTCCATTGATACCAACATTACTCTGACCCTGACCTCTCACATACTTAACAGAAAATGGTGTTTATACCAACAAAGATGCCACCGCGGGGCATTCGTGTTTCACAAACACAGGCTTTATTATTTTCTGGCATACTAGCTATTAATAATGAAAGGTTTGGTGTTCAATTTTAAATAAACTTAGTTTATGAAATCATTTCATTGTTTTATTCTGTTTCTGTTGCACATTAAGGTATCCGTTGTACAAATAAATTTCAAGTGTATTATATAGTTAGGATTATTGAATAATTTTACCGAAATATACCTTACACAACATAAAAAATGGTGTCTATCATTAAAGGTCGACATGTCAACCTTCGCTCAATCTACGGAAACTATCGAGACACTGCCGAAGATTACCGAGATAACTTTAACACTGTTTAAATGGACGAGACGTCCGCGAGATCTCCATTTGTACAATGGATACGTTAATGTGGAATTTTACAAAATGATTTTATTTTTGATGTTGCATAATCGAACTATACTAGCTGGGCATATGACTTTGGATCGCATAATCCACCTTTTCAAATCAGTAAAAAAGTTGTTGTCTTGAAATGTGACTATTTTCTCTTGTTTGTACTTTTAAAGGTTGTCTGAAAAAAAACTTGTCTGCATCCGGCAAAAATCTTGTTAGAAAGGTTGTGGGCTAAAATCCTGGTACTGGCACTATCAGTATTCAATGTCAGTATGTCAATTAGAGCGTGCATGGGTATCAGGTGAGCGTTGTGCCCCCTGGGGCTCTTGTTTTTTCTCTTTTTATTTTTATATTTATCGCTAGAAATGAAACTGTGAAAGAATTTTGTCAAAATATCAACTTTTAGATTTTTAATGATTTTTTTAAATAAGACAAGCTATAGCTAGTTTGGCTTTGTGTACTTATTTTCATACTTCGAATTAACTTGGCCACATACGCTATCAAATATACGCTGAATTTATTTTTAAGATGTTGACTTTTTGTGTCGCCTGCGAAGCACAGCGACACTTAGGGATCACTTTGTCTGTTGTTCTTCTGTCCGTCCATCCGTCCCTCCGTCTGTCCGTCTGTCTGTCACACTTGGGTGTCACACCCCATAACTTTTGATTGGTAAGTGATAGGGCTTTGATATTTCACATGTGTATTCCTTGTGACAAGACCTTTATACACATATCATAATTTTTGACCTTTTGACCTTGACCTAGATATTTGACCTACTTTTCTAGAAATCTAATATTGGTTATATCTCTTGATTGATTAGTGATAGGGCTTTGATATTTCACATGTGTATTCCTTGTGATTAGATCTTTCTACACATGTAATGTTTGACCTTGTGACCTTGATCTAGATATTTGACCTACTTTTCTAAAAATCTGATATTGGCTATATCTCTTGATTGGCAAGTGATAGGGCTTTGATATTTCACATGTGTAATTTTTGTGACAAGACCTTTCTACGCAAATCATATTTTTTGACCTCGTGACCTTGACCTAGATATTTGACCTACTTTTCAAAAAATCTAAGATTGGCTATATCTTTTGATTGGTAAGTGATAGGGCTTTGATATTTCACATGTGTATTTCTTGTGACAAGCCCTTTTTTCACATACTTTATTTTTTAACCTTATGACCTTGACCTAGATATTTGACCTACTTTTTAAAAAAAACCAAGATTGGCTATATCTATTGATTGGCAAGTGATACGGCTTTGATATTTCTCTTGTGTATTCCTTTTGACAATACCTTTCTACACATATCATAATTTTGACCTCATGACCTTGACCTAGATATTTGACCTACTTTTCAAAAAAATTAAGATTTGCTATATCTTTTGATTGGTAAGTGATAGAGCTTTGATATTTCATATGTGTATTCCTTCTTGTGACAAGGCCTTTCTACACATATCATAACTTTTCACCTCATGACCAAGACCTAGATATTTGACCTACTTTTCAAAAAATCTTAGATTAGCTATTTCTTTTGATTGCTGAGTGATAGGCTTTGATATTTCACATGTGCATTCCATGTGACAAGACCTTTCTTCACATACCATCATTTTTAGCTCACCTCGACGAAGTTGAGTGAGCTTATGCTATAACCCAACGCGTCCGCGTCCGTGTCCGCGTCCGCGTCCGGTTAAGAGGTTTGGGGTAGCTCAGTATCTGACAAAGTATCTAACGCTACAGTAACCAAACTGGCACAAGTGATTCATCTTTGGATGCTGAGGTGAACCCATGCATCGTATGCAGCATCTGACCTACATTTTCCGCTTGAGTGACTTGGTTAAGAAGTTTGGGGTAGCTCAGTATCTGACAAAGTACTGATGCTACAGTAACCAAACTGGCACAAGTGATTCATTTTTGGATGCTGAGGTAAACCCATGCATTGGATGCAGCATCTGACCTACATTTTCCGCTTGAGTGATTTGGATAAGAAGTTTGGGGTAGCTCAGTATCTGACAAAGTACTAATGCTACAGTAACCAAACTTGCACAAGTGATTCATCTTTGGATGCCGAGATGGACCCATGCATCGGATGCAGCATCTACTTTTTCCACTTGAGTGATTTCGCTTTTAAAAGCCAATATTGAGCAGAGTATAAGTGCTACATGTACCAAACTTGCATATTGGATGTATCTTTGATCAAACTTTCATAAAATGACCTTGACCTACTTTTTCCGCTTGAGTGATTTTGCCTTTAAAAGCCAATATTGAGCAAAGTATAAGTGCTAGATGTTCCAAACTTGCATATTAGATGTATCTTTGATCAAACTTTTATAAAATGACCTTGACCTACTTTTTCCGCTTGAGTGATTTTGCCTTTAAAAGCCAGTATTGAGCAAAGTATAACTGCTACATGTACCAAACTTGCATATTGGATGTATCTTTGATCAAACTTTCATAAAATGACCTTGACCTACTTTTTCTGCTTGAGTGGTTTTGCCTTTAAAAGCCAATATACATGTACTAAGAAATATGTTTGAATTGAATTTTGCTGTCACGAGGTGAGCTTCGTAATCTGTGATTACCTATGTTTTACCTCGTGCACTTGCCCTATATATTTGACCTACTTTTCAACAAATCTATGATTTGCTATATCTTTTGAGTGGTAAGTGATAGGGCTTTGATATTTCACATTTGTATTCCTTATGAAAAGACCTTTCTAAACATTCCATAATTTTTAACCTAGTGACCTTGCCCTTGATATTTGACCTAATTTCAATAAAAAAAAATCTGCTACGCAGGCAACACAAGCATTCCTTGGATTGCTTTTTTTTTCATACATGCATATTTCAGAACAATTTCCCTATTTAATGATTATTTTCTCTGTCTTATTTCTGTATCTATGGTAAACATAGTCGCCATATATCTTGTGTTACAGATTTGATTGGTTCAATACCTCCTTGCCCCTTTAGTAGGGGTAACTACAGGAAATAAAAAGGTGCACACTCAAAATTTTGACTGACTTGAAATGCCCGTAAGTCTGTAAAATTGGTCTTTTTTGATTGCGAATCTTTGGCACGCATAAAAATGTAAAGAAAAAGGGGGGGGGGGGGGGGGGGGGGGTCATGCATGTCCTTTTTTCGCAAATTTCACTTTTTTTACAGGAACTCTGCGTCCTCATCGAAAATGTTCCAAATTTTGCATATTTTCAAACCTATCTGTAGATTGCATAAAAGACAAGATCAAGTTCGAAGTTAAATTTATCACGACTATTGATTCAATATGCTAAAAATACATTTCCAAGCACCGCATTTCAGCATATTTACCGAAAATAATTTGTCCAAGTGGCTTCACTGGGTCATGAGGTTTGATACACCGTACACTGCTGTTTGGAAAATAAATTGGCTCAATTTCTGCACAACTCACTTGAATTGATATTGTCCGCTAACAACTTGTCTGTGTTAATTGGATTAACACGATTTTGACTGTATGTTACATGTATTAAGATGAAATCAATACTATTCAAAAGCTCTCATTCATAGATTTCTGTATAATTTAATATGAATAAAGGCAAAACCGAAAAGTCTTTGTTTTTTATGCTTCCGGAATCAAAGATACGGGGGCATATAGTTTTTGGCCTGTCCGTCTGTCTGTTTGTCCGAAAAACTTTACATTGGGCATAACTTTTGATAGGAAGGTGATAGAGCTTTCATATTTCACATGTGTATTCCTTGTGACAATACCTTTCCATTGATACCAAAATTTTTGACCTCGTGACCTTGACCTTGACCTTTGACCTACTTTTCAAAAACTTTAATATTGGGCATAACTTTTGAATGGTTAGTGATAGGGCTTTCATGTTGTACATGTGTATTCTTTGTGACAAGATCTTTCCATTGATACCATCATTACTCTGACCCTGACCTCTCACATACTTAACAGAAAATGGTGTTTAAACCAACAAAGATGCCACCACGGGGCATTCGTGTTTCACAAACACAGGCTTTATTATTTTCTGGCATACTAGCTATTTTATGAAAGGTTTGGTGTTCAATTTTAAATAAACTTAATTTATGAAATCATTTCATTGTTTTATTCTGTTTCTGTTGCACATTAATGTGGAATTTTACAAAATGATTTTATTTTTGATGTTGCATAATCGAACTATACTAGCTGGGCATATGACTTTGGATCGCATAATCCATCTTTTCAAATCAGTAAAAAAGTTGTTGTTTTGAAATGTGACTATTTTCTCTTGTTTGTACTTTAAAAGGTTGTCTGAAAAAAAAAACTTGTCTGCATCCGGCAAAAATCTTGTTAGAAAGGTTGTGGGCTAAAATCCTGGTACTGGCACTATCAGTATTCAATGTCAGTATGTCAATTAGAGCGTGCATGGGTATCAGGTGAGCGTTGTGCCCCCTGGGGCTCTTGTTTGCAATATGATAGGACTGTGGTCTAGTTGTGCACCTGATATTTTCTTTGAGCTCCTGACCCCCAGGGTATTGGAAAATGGGTGTGGTCATTTCATCTATATAACTCTATGTAATCTTGTGCTCGCAACTCCTCTGACACTATAAATGATAGAGACTTCATTCTTTTTGCAATATGCTGGGTATGTAGTCTAGATGTGCACCTGATATTTTGTTTGAGCCCCTGACCCCCAGGGTCTTAGAAAATGGGTGTGGTCATTTTCTCCTATATAACTCTATGTAATCTTGTGCTCGCAACTCCATTTACAATTTAAATGATAGAGACTTCATTCTTTTTGCAATATGCTGGGTCAGTAGTCTAGGTGTGCACCTGATATTTTGTTTGAACCCCTGACCCCCAGGGTCTTAGAAAATGGGTGTGGTCATTTTCCCCTATATAACTCTATATAAATCTAGTGTTCCAATTCCTCTGACACTATAAATGATAGATACTTCATTCTTTTTGCAATATTATGGGTCCATGGTCTAGTTTTGCACCTGATATTTTGTTTGAGCCCCTGACCCCAAGGGTCTTAGAAAATGGGTGTGGTCATTTTCTCCTATATAAGTCTATGTAATCCTGTGCTCGCAACTCCTCTGACACTATAAATGATGGAAACTTCATTCTTTTTGCAATATGATTGGTCTGTCACTGGTCTTGTTGTGCACTTATATTTTGTTTGAGCCCCAGGGTCTTAGGAAATGGGTGTGGTCATTTTCTCCTAGTATATAACTCTATGTAATCTTGCGCTCGCAACTCCTCTTACACTATAAATGATTGAGGCTTCATTCTTTTTGTAATATAATTGGTTTGTGTTCTTGTTGTGCATCTAATATTTTGTTTGAGCCCCTGACCCCCAGGGTCTTAGAAAATAGGTGTGGCCATTTTTCCTATATAATTGTGCTCGCAACCTTTCAAAGCTATTAATGAATGAGAGTTGTTGTAATTCTTAATGCAGTAAGATGGATCTGTCAGTTTTGTTATGTCATTGATAGTTCATGTGAGCTGGCATTCCCTGCCCCCTTGGGATCCTGGAAAATGGGTGTGGCATTCTTTTTTTAAATACTTTATCTTGGATATTATGAATTATATGAGTGATATTCTAGTTGCAGTGTTTTGTTGTGCTACTTTTAATTTGTTAGAATGATTGCTCCCTATGGTCTTAAAAAATGGAAATTGATATTTATGTGTATGTATCTTATTCACTTGTCAATGAGTAAATAAAAAGCAAAACAACCAGGAGAGCTACAGTCCTGGTTTTTCAGAAATTACCTTGACCATTTTTTTTATCTAAGTGACTAATGACAGCTCTGAGTTTTAAGTTCAGTGCAGCAGTGTGGTAAATTGAATTATGTACATATAATTCTGTGCAATACATGATAATTTTTAATGTATGAAAGCAGCTAGTAGTTTGTAAGAGCAGGAAAGGAAAGGGGAGGTTTATATTGTGTCAAAAGAGCGCTGATTTCTCTTGGGGCAGTCATGGGCCGAGTCTGGATACAAACATTCGACGCATCTTTAAATTTGTGGCTCAAGGTACAAACAAGTTTCTGATTGTTCTGTAACGGTCATGTGACTGGGGTAATGTGTTCATTATAGAGAAATAAGTTGTTTTTTGTAATCATAATAGTTTCTATATGCATGCATGAACTCAGTAATTCAGCAACTGGCTGACTGGGACTAAAGCCTGTTATCATTTCAAATACAATGCAACAGGGATAAAAATGGGGATCACTCATGTCAGCTACCAGTACCGACAGCCCGTCGCTCGAGCAAAAGTTCAGCTACATTTGTTGTCCAACATTCAAACAGATTAACACCTTAAGTTTGCTTTTTTATGCCCCCGGAATCAAAGATTCGGGGGCATATAGTTTTTGGCCTGTCAGTCTGTTTGTCTGTTTATCTGTTTGTCTGTTTGTCTGTTTGTCTGTCTGTTTGTCCGAAAAACTTTAACATTCGACATAACTTTTGAATGGGAAGTGATAGGGCTTTCATATTTCACATGTGTATTCCTTGTGACAAGACCTTTCCATTGATACCAAAATTTTTGACCTCGTGACCTTGACCTTTGACCTACTTTTCAAAAACTATAACATTGTGCATAACTTTTGATTGGGAAGTTGTAGGGCTTTCATATTTAACATGTGTATTTCTTGTGACAAGACCTTTCCATTGATACCAAAATTTTTGACCTCGTGACCTTGACCTTGACCTTTGACCTACTTTTCAAAAACTATAACATTGGGCATAACTTTTAAATGGGTAGTGATAGGGCTTTCATATTTCACATGTGTATTCCTTAAGGCAAGACCTTTCAACACATACCATAATTTTTGGCCTTGTGACCTTGACCTACATATTTGACCTACTTTAAAAAAAATAAGAATAGATATATCTTTTTTTGGTAAGTGATAGGGCTTTCATATTTCACATGTGTATTCCTTGTGACAAGACCTTTCCATTGATACCAAAATTTTTGACCTCATGACCTTGACCTTGACCTTCGACCTACTTTTCAAAAACTTTAACATTTGGCATAACTTTTAAATGGTAAGTGATAGGGCTTTCATATTTCACATGTGTATTCCTTATGACAAGACCTTTCCATTGATACCAAAATTTTTGACCTCGTGACGTTGACCTTTGACCTTTTAACCCAGTGACCTCACATACATGTACTTAACAGAAAATAGTGTTCATACCAACAAAGATGCCACCGGGGGCATTCGTGTTTCACAAACACAGGCTTTATTTACTTATTGAACACAGCTAACTTGAATGCTTGACAAAAGTTCGGGCAGTTAAATATCTGTGTTACTTCTGTCTGATTTTTCCTGAGGAGACTATATTTCAATATTTGTCATTAGTTTTAGTCACATTTTGCAAAAATGTAATTGGACCAGTTAAAGTCTTTACTAATATGGTAGTTGAAAATGGATCTAATAGGCCTCGACGTCATTACAAACAGAGAAAAAGATGAAAATTTAACTCTTTCGTGTTGCGAAGACATTGGTTTTAACAGCGTTTGATTTGAAAAATGCATAGAAATGCAATATGATTACCAAATCACTGAAAAAAATGCATACATGTATGTTCTGTTACATGTACTGTTGCTACTATGGAATCTGGCAACAAGACAATAATCTTATTTAACCTTCCACCTCAATGACACATACATATATTATCCAAAAGGTTATTTACAGCATGTGCATTCACATAATTTTAAGGTCTTGGGGGTTTTTTTTACATGGTTTTGATTGATTACTTTGAAAAGGAAGATTTTTATCTCTGCTCGTAATGTCATATGCATATTGGTGAAGATAACAAAAACAAACAGTAGAGCTTCAGTCTCGTCAGAGACTTCTGGTTGAGAAAAAGTCACAATTTTTCCCAATTTCATAAGCCCGACCCAAGTCCCAAAAATAGGTGAGAGAGCCCTGGAAATACATGTAGCTACAACTTGTACAATTTAATTTCTCAGTATTTTTAAGACTAACTTATCATTTTTCACCAACCCAAACTTATTCATAAAGACAGACATGAATGGTTTGAAATAACAAAAATAACTTCTCAGAAAATTGAAATTAGTAAACATGTATATGGTTCTGTAAAGCATTATTTTATTTTTGCTGTTCAGAATTTGTATCCTAATCAATCCATGCATATTTTCAGACAGGATGGGTCCAGGGACATTGACTGTTTGTTAGGTAAAGCCCGTTATTTTGAGATGAGACATAACTTTACCGGGGCCCTGGAGCTCATTAATCAACTGATTGTGGCGTACCCTGGATTTATGCCGGCACTGGTAGAGAAAATGAAACTACAGCTAGCTCTACAGGACTGGGAACAGACCATTGAGACAGCTCAGAGGTACTGTTAGCATCATGAGCATAGGGGATATAGAAATTTTACATAGAGGAGGTCAGGATTTGTTGAAGAGCACAACATATACAATGTACATGTATAATAGGCTCGATGGAGTACTTGGCTTTCACTAGAAGTTGAATTTGAATTACAATTTAAAATTGTAAAAATGGCGAGCAACAATGAGCCAGTGAAATTTTTGCAAAATTTGAATACTATCAGTCTATCCGTGTAGAAAGTACATTGTGAAGTGCATGTGGGCAATATGGAATGCATCTGAAAAGCCTCTATTATTTGAATTTCACAATGAAAGAAAGAGAAGCTGAGGAGTGGTCGCAAGCCAGTGAAATATTTGGGAAATACAAGTGTCCAAAAAAAGTCATAAGAATTTTAAGAATTTCCATCACACATTTTTTTATTATGCCATGTAAGAGTCTGCTTTGTTTAAAAATGTTGACATTTAAAAGGGAATCTTTACCGAATGTGCTTAATATGTTTGTACAATACATGAACACATATGTGTAATAATTATATGTGTATTTACAGAGCTTTAGACACAGACATCCACTGTATGGAGGCGATGAGATATCAATCTATATATCTACTATGTAGAGAGGGAAACTACTCTGAGGTACATGTATATAATACATTTTTTTAGCTCACCTGAGCCATAGGCTCAAAGTGAGCTATTGTCATAGCGTGGCGTCCGTCGTCCGTCGTCGTCCGTCGTCGTCCGTCGTCGTCGTCCGTCGTAAACTTTTCAACATTTTCGACTTCTTCTCCAGAACCACTGAAAAGATTTTCATGAAACTTGGTAGGAATGAAGTACTCATGGTCCCCTACAAGTGTTGTTGTTTTTCGTCCGGATCCATCAACAGGTGGCGCCACCAGAGGCAAAAGTAGGTCACAGGGGGTACCCTCCTTTGACAAACTTCTTCTTCAGAACGGAGGCACGTATCGACAAACCGAAAGCATCAGGATGAACTAGAGAGATGTCTTAAGAAGTGTTGTTATTTTTGGTTCCACTCGGAAGTCAAATTTTTGACGCGTTTTTGACGTCTTTTCGGACTTCGTCAGAAATGCACATTTTTGCACTATTTCTTTAAATAACTCAATAAGTGTATGATTTTACACATTCATTTACTGCATATTTATCATATTTAAGTTACTAAATGCTTTGATAAGTATTTTATTCTAAAATGTAGATTTTTTTATTTTTTATTAATTTTTTTCTTATGTGAAAAGGAAGGGGGGGGGGGGGGTGATTTTCATACATATTCAACTTCTTCTCCAGAACCACTGAAAAGATTTTCATGAAACTTGGTAGGAATGAAGTACTCATGGTCCCCTACAAGTGATGTTGTTTTTCGTCCAGATCCATCAACAGGTGGCGCCACCAGAGGCAAAAGTAGGTCACAGGGGGTACCCTCCTTTGACAAACTTCTTCTTCAGAACGAAAGCACGTATCGACAAACTGAAAGCATCAGAATGATC
Organism: Pinctada imbricata; assembly: GCA_033119305.1. NCBI lineage: Eukaryota > Metazoa > Mollusca > Bivalvia > Pterioida > Pteriidae > Pinctada > Pinctada imbricata. The sequence goes on along the minus strand of VSWD01000003.1, from coordinate 27,215,223 downwards.
TAGAGAGATGTCTTAAGAAGTGTTGTTGTTTTTGGTTCCACTCGGAAGTCAAATTTTTGACGCGTTTTTGACGTCTTTTCGGACTCTGTCGGAAATGCACATTTTTGCACTATTTCTTTAAATAACTCAATATGTGTATGGTTTTACACATTCATTTACTACAAATTCATCACATTTAAGTTACTTAATGCTTTGATATGTATTTCATACTGAAATTTTAATTTTTTGATTTTTTATGAATTATTTTCTTATGTGAAAAGGAAAGGGGGGGGGGGTGATTTTCATACATATTCAACTTCTTCTCCAGAACTGCTGAACAGATTTTTATGAGTATTTTTTCAATCATGAATAGATATGTTTACTGTGAACATGGACCCAAGGCTTGTGGGTTCAAGTCCCGGCACGAGCACTCCTCAAATTTTTTTCTTCATTTTTTCCCATTTTGTCAGCTTATTATGCACTTTTAGATAATCTGAATACCTTAAATTCCATTTTTTACTTAAAAAAATTTTTCTTCCCTTTATTAGCTCACCTGAGCCATAGGCTCAAAGTGAGCTATTGTCATAGCGTGGCGTCCGTCGTCCGTCGTCGTCCGTCGTCGTCGTCCGTCGTAAACTTTTCAACATTTTCGACTTCTTCTCCAGAACCACTGAAAAGATTTTCATGAAACTTGGTAGGAATGAAGTACTCATGGTCCCCTACAAGTGTTGTTGTTTTTCGTCCGGATCCATCAACAGGTGGCGCCACCAGAGGCAAAAGTAGGTCACAGGGGGTACCCTCCTTTGACAAACTTCTTCTTCAGAACGGAGGCACGTATCGACAAACCGAAAGCATCAGGATGAACTAGAGAGATGTCTTAAGAAGTGTTGTTATTTTTGGTTCCACTCGGAAGTCAAATTTTTGACGCGTTTTTGACGTCTTTTCGGACTTCGTCAGAAATGCACATTTTTGCACTATTTCTTTAAATAACTCAATAAGTGTATGATTTTACACATTCATTTACTGCATATTTATCATATTTAAGTTACTAAATGCTTTGATAAGTATTTTATTCTAAAATTTAGATTTTTTGATTTTTTATTAATTTTTTTCTTATGTGAAAAGGAAGGGGGGGGGGTGATTTTCATACATATTCAACTTCTTCTCCAGAACCACTGAAAAGATTTTCATGAAACTTGGTAGGAATGAAGTACTCATGGTCCCCTACAAGTGATGTTGTTTTTCGTCCAGATCCATCAACAGGTGGCGCCACCAGAGGCAAAAGTAGGTCACAGGGGGTACCCTCCTTTGACAAACTTCTTCTTCAGAACGAAAGCACGTATCGACAAACTGAAAGCATCAGAATGATCTAGAGAGATGTCTTAAGAAGTGTTGTTGTTTTTGGTTCCACTCGGAAGTCAAATTTTTGACGCGTTTTTGACGTCTTTTCGGACTCTGTCGGAAATGCACATTTTTGCACTATTTCTTTAAATAACTCAATATGTGTATGGTTTTACACATTCATTTACTACAAATTCATCACATTTAAGTTACTTAATGCTTTGATATGTATTTCATACTGAAATTTTAATTTTTTGATTTTTTATGAATTATTTTCTTATGTGAAAAGGAAAGGGGGGGGGGGGGTGATTTTCATACATATTCAACTTCTTCTCCAGAACTGCTGAACAGATTTTTATGAGTATTTTTTCAATCATGAATAGATATGTTTACTGTGAACATGGACCCAAGGCTTGTGGGTTCAAGTCCCGGCACGAGCACTCCTCAAATTTTTTTCTTCATTTTTTCCCATTTTGTCAGCTTATTATGCACTTTTAGATAATCTGAATACCTTAAATTCCATTTTTTACTTAAAAAAATTTTTCTTCCCTTTATTAGCTCACCTGAGCCATAGGCTCAAAGTGAGCTATTGTCATAGCGTGGCGTCCGTCGTCCGTCGTCGTCCGTCGTCGTCGTCCGTCGTAAACTTTTCAACATTTTCGACTTCTTCTCCAGAACCACTGAAAAGATTTTCATGAAACTTGGTAGGAATGAAGTACTCATGGTCCCCTACAAGTGTTGTTGTTTTTCGTCCGGATCCATCAACAGGTGGCGCCACCAGAGGCAAAAGTAGGTCACAGGGGGTACCCTCCTTTGACAAACTTCTTCTTCAGAACGGAGGCACGTATCGACAAACCGAAAGCATCAGGATGAACTAGAGAGATGTCTTAAGAAGTGTTGTTATTTTTGGTTCCACTCGGAAGTCAAATTTTTGACGCGTTTTTGACGTCTTTTCGGACTTCGTCAGAAATGCACATTTTTGCACTATTTCTTTAAATAACTCAATAAGTGTATGATTTTACACATTCATTTACTGCATATTTATCATATTTAAGTTACTAAATGCTTTGATAAGTATTTTATTCTAAAATTTAGATTTTTTGATTTTTTATTAATTTTTTTCTTATGTGAAAAGGAAGGGGGGGGGGGTGATTTTCATACATATTCAACTTCTTCTCCAGAACCACTGAAAAGATTTTCATGAAACTTGGTAGGAATGAAGTACTCATGGTCCCCTACAAGTGATGTTGTTTTTCGTCCAGATCCATCAACAGGTGGCGCCACCAGAGGCAAAAGTAGGTCACAGGGGGTACCCTCCTTTGACAAACTTCTTCTTCAGAACGAAAGCACGTATCGACAAACTGAAAGCATCAGAATGATCTAGAGAGATGTCTTAAGAAGTGTTGTTGTTTTTGGTTCCACTCGGAAGTCAAATTTTTGACGCGTTTTTGACGTCTTTTCGGACTCTGTCGGAAATGCACATTTTTGCACTATTTCTTTAAATAACTCAATATGTGTATGGTTTTACACATTCATTTACTACAAATTCATCACATTTAAGTTACTTAATGCTTTGATATGTATTTCATACTGAAATTTTAATTTTTTGATTTTTTATGAATTATTTTCTTATGTGAAAAGGAAAGGGGGGGGGGGGGTGATTTTCATACATATTCAACTTCTTCTCCAGAACTGCTGAACAGATTTTTATGAGTATTTTTTCAATCATGAATAGATATGTTTACTGTGAACATGGACCCAAGGCTTGTAAGTTCAAGTTCTGGTACCCTGGTAACTTTAGTTTCGTATAAGTTGGTACATGTTCATGTATGCAAGAGTTGTCTTTCTTTAATATAGATTTATGTTTTTGAGGTTTAAATTTTTGGATTATCGATTCATTTGAATGTTATATATTTTGAATTATTAAATAGGTATGGAAAAGGAAACTAAATTATTTTAAAAAGATGAATAAGTATTTTCAAATTTATCTTGTGAAGACTTAGATATACAACTATGAAATTACAATATTGAGAGCAGCTCAAAATATTAATGTAAGAACAGATCAATGTTATCAATAACACAGTGAAAGGATGGGGAGGGGGTCTGTTATTTTGCTTTAGCTTCTGTATAACTATCTCTCTTGGGTTACTTATATTACTCAAGAAGAAGGGGGGGGATGATTTTCATACATATTCAACTTCTTCTCCAGAACCACTGAACAGATTTTCGTTAAACTTGGTAGGAAAGAAGAAATCATGGTCCCCTACAAGTATTGTTGTTTTTAGCTCACCTTGTCATAGCGCGTCGTCCGTCCATCGTCCGTCTGTCCGACGTAAACTTTTAACATTTTCGATATCTTTTCTGCAACTGCTGCACAGAATTTCACGAAATTTCACAGGAAGCAAGTACTCAATGCCCTCTATCAAATTTGTGTTTTTCAAGCCGATCGGAAATCCAAGATGACCGCCACAGGCTCTGATTGGCTGACACATTTTTGACTTCTCTTCTGAAACTGCGTCACAGAATTTCATGAAACTTCACAGGAAGCAAGTACTCAATGCCCTCTACCAAGTTTGTGTTTTTTGAGCCGATCGGAAATCCAAGATGGCCGCCACAGGCTCTGATTGGCTGACACATTTTTGACTTCTCCTCCGAAACTGCTGCACAGAATTTCATGAAACTTCACAGGAAGCAAGTACTCAATGCCTTCTACCAAGTTTGTGTTTTTGGAGCCGATTGGAAATCCAAGATGGCCGCCACAGGCTCTAATTGGCTGACACATTCTCGACTTCTCCTCTGAAACCGCTGCACAGAATTTCATGAAACTTCACGGGAAGCAACTACTCAATGCCCTCTACCAAGTTCATGTTTTTCAAGCCAATCGGAAATCCAAGATGGCTGCCACAGGCTCTGATTGGCTGACACATTTTCAACTTCTCTTCTATAACCACTGCACAGAATATCATGAAACTTCACAGGAAGCAAGTACTCAATGCCCTCTACCAAGTTTGTGTTTTTCGAGCCAATCGGAAATCCAAGATGGCTGCCACAGACTCTGATTGACTGACACATTTTCGACTTCTCCTCTCAAACGGCTGCATAGAATTTCACAAACCTTCACAGGAAGCAAGTACTGATTGCTCTCTACCAAGTTTGTGTTTTTCGAGCTGATCAGAAATCCAAGATGGCTGCCACAGGCTCTGATTGGCTGACAAATTTTCGACTTCTCCTCTGAAACCGCTGCGCAGAATTTCATGAAACTTCACAGGATGCAAGTATTCATACCCTCTATCAAGTTTGCGTTTTTGGAGCCTATCGGAAATTCAAGATGGCCGCCACAGGCTCTGATTGGCTGACACATTTTCAACTTCTCCTCTAAAACTGCTTCACAGAATTTCTTGAAACTTCACAGGACGCAAGTACTAATTGCCCTCTACCTAGTTTTTGTTTTTCGAGCCGATTGGAAATCCAAGATGTCCTCTATAGGCTCTATTTGAATGACACATTTTTGACTTATCCTCTTAAACTACTGCACAGAATGTCACCGAACTTTACAGGAAGTAACTTGTACACCTTGTCCTTCTCAAAGCTTCACTAAAAGCGATTTCCTTCAGGTCTTGACTTTGATTGAAAACATACATACAGTCTTCTCAGGTGAGCGATGTGGCCCCCTTGGGCCTCTTGTTTAAACTAAAAAGACCACAGACATATAACATACACAACAAGGACATTTTTAATATATACGGAAGAGTACATGTCGGCCGACCCATGGTCTTACTGAGGCTTGATCCAGCAACCTTTTGCTCACTGACCTGACACCCTAACCACCAGACCATGGCGCTAACAGAGGTATATAATACATTATAATCAGAAAATCCACAAAGACTCAATGAAAGAGTCGACATCGTGGTCTAGTGATTAGAGCGTCGGGCCAGTGACCGAAAGGTCGCTGGTTTGGACCTCACTATGACCACAGGTTGGCCGATATATACATGTACTTATCTATTTTCTATGTTACATACTAAAAATGTTCTTGTCTATGTATGGTTTACATGTCTGTGGTGTTTGAAAAAAAAAAAGATTCATTATTAGAACATGCATGTACTAATCACAGGATTTTATCTGTATGTTACTCTGTATGCACAATATAATGTTCTCTCTATCATGTATTCTCTAGGCTTCAGGGAAGATAGGTGACTTGATATCGGCCTTGGACAGATTTGAGCCACAGAGTTCCTACCTGTATTTCAGCATGGCACAGGCCTTTTCTAGAATGGTATGTACAGTACATATACTGTATATTAAGTAGAATCATTCGTTTGTACTTTCTTTTGTGGTTTTATAAAAGCAATAAAAGTTAACCGTTTGGCCTAGAATTTTGCGGATCCGTTCCTGATGCTATTGAATTATGCATTTGGTATTTCTATTCACTGAGACAAACTTTTGCGGTACAATGCTGACCGCGTAAGAAACGAAGGTTAATACACAGTGAATGATATTTTTTTTTTTTTTTTATTTGTATGCAGAAATTTTAACATTTTATGCAACATACATGTAAAGACAAAGGACAACTTTCACTCACAGACTCGTACCTGAAAATATTAATCCAAAGTATGTTTTGTTTCATATATCTATATAATTATAATCATAATATTCCATAATAATAAAAGTAATACATTACTCAAAATTGTGTTTCAAAATTTCCCATCTTTTATTAAACTTAACTAATTTATTATTTTTTGCAAAGATGTAATTTTCTATCATGAAATAATTTTTTAACAAAACTATAAAGGCATCAACATCAAGTGGTCTGTTTCTGATTTTTTGTGTAAGGATGAATTGTTGTGAATGATATTTTGCTTATACAGTAAGTGCTCCTTTAAAAAATCTAGCTACTGTACATTAAGATGTAGATTTACATGTAGCAAGACTTAGAATTGATAAAGCGATATGAAATTTCAAGAATACTAAATTTCTGATTAAAAATCATGCATTACAAATATGCTTTTCAGTTGTAATATGAAAAATTTTGAGAATGAAAAGGATTAAAAATCAAGGAATCATAGGAATTTTGTAAATTGAAGAAAACACTGTTTCAGTATATGATAGTTCAAAATAACTAATACTGTAGGTATGTCCCATGATGGGTATTATGCAGTTTAAGTTCTCTTGATAATATAATGTAAAATCTCTTTCTTTTAATGCATTTACAAAAAAAAAAACCCAAAGAAATAAATGAACACCATCCTTCCTCAATAAAAAAAGGAAAATTAAGGAATAAATAAGTTAATGTAGATATAACACAGATGAAAAGAGCATTTGTACATACATGTACACTGATTTCCTTATACAGTGTGGTAGGAATCAGCTGGTGTTACAGCAGACATACACCTTAGTAGAGAGAGCCGTACAACTGGAGTCTGAAAACTCGGATTACGTTTGTGAGTTAGGCTTCCAGCTCTTACTGCAGTCAAAGGTGAAGGACGCAATGAGATGCTACAGGAACGCCATGAAAATAGACGAAACCAGCGTAAATGCACTTACTGGTATAGTATATTATGAAGATTATATTCAATTTTTTTTTTAATTTGAAAATTGTAGATTAAAATTTAGTTGAAACGTTTGATTGTTGGTCTTCAATTCACATGTATATCGATGGACATGTAGCATTTTGAATGATTTGATTCCATAATCAGAAATTAATGGTCAAAAATAATATTTCCTGTCTACTTGAAGGTATTTAATCTTTTCTTTCCCTTTTCACATGTGACGGTATCTGACATAAATTGATTGTGACGTCATCAAATTCTATGGGAACAAGTATAAAATTCAGAGAAAACGTGCTTCAAATGTGATGTTTCTATAGGAATCTCATTACGTCATATTGTGTTTATGTCAGATACTGTCCCAAGGGGGAAGTAACTCTGTATATCAAAAAGACTGGATAGTGCATTATAATACATGTATTTGTAGGTATAATACGATGTCAGCTAAATGAGAATTTACTGGATGAAGCAGCCCAGCAGTTAGATTTCCTTAATGAAGTACAACAGAGTATAGGAAAGACAGATGTAAGTAAAAATGAATTTCTTTGATTCAATTTCCATACTTTATAAAAATGTGCATGTCAGCGCAGATTATGCGTTTATAGTGAATGAAATAATGCAAACGTGAACAATTGAAATCAGTACATGTAATTTTGTTTTTTTTTATGATCATGGTAATTTCATGAAAAAAAAATTCCTTCTCATAAATGGTAAACTAAAGTGAGTTGTTGTAGATTGATCATGAGTTGCAAGCTTAGAATAAGAGTGAGAATAGAGCTTCTGAATGTGTTTGCACTTTGACCTAATTGAATTTTCTTATTCCAAAAAGTTTTATTAACTTGATTAAGGAGGCTCAATAATCGTTTGACGTCATCAGACATCGAGTGCGATACGTTTATGTGTGGCCGTTTATTTTAGGTCTATTTCTCTATTTATATTTCTCTATCGTTCTCTTAATAAATTCATGGAACCAGAAATGAAATTTTGAACAAACTTTTTAAAGCTTTGACTTGAATTTTTTTGACAAAACCCATTTAACTGACACTAACAAGTTTACAAAGGAAAACGGCGAATGACGCTTGACCAGGGATATCTAAAACTACACATATTACTTCCCTTTTCTCGTTTGTTGTTTCGACATACATGTATTATTTGTAAACTTGTTTTTTTTTTCATTTTGATGATCATAGTTGTGTAAGTATCCACCAGAATTTGAAACTTTTGCTAAATGTTGGGAAAGAATAATCTCGACTCTGCGTATCTTATTTTTTTAACCTCACCTGAGCTATTGTCATAGCGTGCCGTCCGCCGTCCGTTGTCTGTCCTCCGTCCGGCATAAACCGAGTAGATTTTTACAATATGGAAACGAGATATAGCGGAATGTCTTGTACTTTTGTAAAAAGATTAGAGTCTGGTCTTGACAAATATGTAAATTATAACAGCTTTTAACAAATATCTTCATCATTATAATGTCAACTAAGGGAACGGGGCATTTTAATATGACTTGTTGCGAAGTTTTACAAAATCGTTACTATGACAACCAAGTATTTTAAATCAGGATGAACGATAACATGTACTTTTTTATATTTTTTTCGAAGGACAGAGTTTTTCATTGAAAAATATGGAAAAGAAAATAACTTCTGACAAAGACTTCTTATCAATTTGATGTCAAATAAGGGTACCGAGTACTTTTCTTTAGATTCTCATTTTGGGGTGGGGGTACACAAAATGTACTTTTCCCCTCCTTTCTTTTCTGGAACAGTTTTAGCTATTTCACTATTTGAAAGCATTATCTATAAGGAAACACACATACATGTATTTGATGATATTATGGTGAAAATTATGACAAGAATGGTTTAAATCTGGAATTATTATCAATATATCATGACTTTATCTATCAAAATTCATTGTTTTAGGACGGATCTCGGAGTTGGTTTACATATGTATATTCAGAGGACCACTTGTCAATCAAATGAACGATGATATGTTTTCTTAATTTCAAATAGAGAATAAGTGTCTTAATTTGTGTTTTGTTACGGGTATGCAACACACAGCAAGTGCATTTATCGTACATGTAATGCGCGTTAGCGCATTTCGTGCGATAAATGCATTTGCTGTGTGTTGCATACCCGTAACAAAACACAAATTATGACATTTATTCTATATATATGCACCATAGTTGTCTGTTTCATTCTTGTTTTCTGAAATTGCTTCTTCTAAGTAAAAGGGTGACGTTAAAATTCATTTCACCGCGGGTTCAGTTTGCAGGTTAGAACAGCCGTCGCGGCATGTTTCTTTAGATCTTATTCATTATGACGTCACGAGTGTTAATACACGAATTGCAGCACGTTTCTTTCAATAGTAACATCTCAGGGAATTACAATGGTTGTGCATATATATATAAATAATCATATATCAATATTAAATAAACAAAATTTTTGTTTTCCTCTTACAAAGAATCCTTGGATTATTGAGCCACCTTAAGACGTACTAATAATCAAAGTGTAGGCATACTACTACATTATACATAAATTTTATCAAATAACCAAAGCATGATATATTGAGCACTTTACTCACAGCTACATGTAGAAGAAGCTCATGAAAATTAATGAAATTAATTTAAGTTCACTATAAATACAGGTATGTATTATTTTTACAGGAGTTGTGTTATTTGAGTGCATTATTAGCCATTAAGAGAGGAGAAAGTCCAGAGAAACCCCTACAGCTTCTCAATGAAGCTGTTGATCTACACTTCCAGGCTTTGAAGGTAAAATACTTTACAATTGTAATTTATATAGCATTACATCATGTACATGTACATACAACTTTTATATAAAAAGAAGGGGGTCCAATTTCGGTACATTTGTACAAAAAGATTTTAAAAAGATTTTCAGGATGAAAATCATCTATTTTTTCTTTAAACTGACTTGGTTTTGATACAAAACTTAATGGATGGATAGAACATGTACTGTAAAGTTTAACATGGTTATTTTTGCTGGGGGAAAATATCGCGATCATAACATCAAAACGGTATGCTTGGGGAAAATATTTGCGATACAAACGACTCTGCCTTTTCAGGAATGCATTAGGGTTATTTTCGGGTGTGGGAAATTTTTACGAAGTTGCTTGCTTCATGAAATATGCGAAAATTTCGCCCACGTGAAAATTGCCATGTTAAACTTTACAGTATGCACCTGTACTGTAAGGAAAATTGCTTACTATCAGTTTCAGGATTTGTTTAGTTTGTACAACTTAATATGAAATAATAGAAAACCTTAAATTGAAAATTTCATTTTGAAGTTATATGCTGTACATGTAATTTCATCAGAATCAATGAAACCACATTTAATTTATCAATATTCTATAGAATAGAGGGAAAGTGACTTGGATGAGTAGAAGTTTACATAAGACGTATGACTGAGTTATGACATTTATTTCCAGGGTCATCCACTCGGCATACAGTACTATTTATTGTTAAATCCAGATTTCCTACTAAATGTCATCAAGGATTATCTCCACTTTGCTCCTCAACAGGTAAGTAATGTATTGCACATTTGTATGTTGTCAATAAATAGCACAGCATATCTTAAATTACCTATAAATAGCTTAGCATGTGTGAAATTACTAATAAATAAATCAGTATGTGTGAAATGACTTGTAATCAGAAATTACTTGTAAATATAGTGCAGCACGACTCAGAAATTTAGTACAATGAATATGTATCTCTTTGTCTGTTTCTTCACTTTACCTGACAGTGTCTTTTTTACTTCATCATGTTCATGTTAGTACAATGTATATAATAATCATTTAAGTTTGTTTGAAGACAAATGATATCAATGTCAGAGTAGATATTTTTATTTTAAATGATCAATGCAAAATTGTCACTAGTACTGCTTTACAGAATTAAGTTTACGTGAATTTACTGAAACATATATCGGGAATTTTTTGCATGAGTGCTATTTTCCCAAGCATAATTAAATCGTGAAAAATTGATGCAGTGGAAAAAAACACAATCCTAATCCTCGGTCTCTTTTTAAAATACATGTAGATTAGCGAAAATTACACTTAACGAAAGAAAGACACGTCTTTATACATGTTATATTTTTGCAAATATACCTTACGCTAAAAGTTACCTGATATACAGTATTTAATAGAAGAAGTTGTCACAATGACATATTATGTACATGTGGGACAATTTGCACTTGCAATGTACATGCACTTGAATATTTAATTGGGCATTGATTCTGCTGTAGTACATGACATACCATTTATCCTTTAAATTACAGCCTATAACCTCAGGTCAACCTCCCAATCCTGTACTGAAGAAGTGTACCCAGGTGTTAGGGGCTCTAACCCGCACTGTACCTGGATCTCTAGAAGCACTGTTCCTCATGGGAAAAGTTCATTTTCTATCAGGTAGGGAAAAGTTCATTTTCTATCAGGTAGGGAAAAGTTCATTTTCTATCAGGTAGGGAAAAGTTCAATTGCTATCAGGTAGGAAAAAGTTCATTTTCTATCAGGTAGGGAAAAGTTCATTTTCTATCAGGTAGGAAATTTTGCATACATCATGTGCATGTCTATAAAGGATATTTTTAAGAAAAGCTTTAATTTTCTTCTTCGTCATTGTAATGTCAAAGAAAAGACGAGTCACTTAGATTTAGTGAATTGACCCTTCCAATGCAAGGAAAGAAAGTCCTAATAATTTCAAGATGCCAAAATGTTTTTACCTCCAACAAAGAAGACTTTATCAGTTGTCAAACACCAAATATGCATTATAAGATGAATTCTCTTCAAATTTTTTATGTTATCAGAAAGCTTAGACGTGTAAACTTAATTGGTATAGAATTAAACACAAATGAAAATAACACCAAAATGGACCTTGTATGTAAAAGGAATGTTATAACTACATTTGTAGATACATCAGGTTATATAAAAGCTTCTCATGTAAATAATAATTATGTTTTATACAGGAGAGATAGACTCTGCCCAGGGAACCCTGAATCACTGTCTTGACATAGATAACACACATTCTGACGCCCATATCATGATGGCTCAGATCCATCTATTCCAGAACAACTTTAAACTCGCTAATCAGTCACTGGAAGTGGGACTCAGTTATAATTTTGAAGTAAGTTCTACTGCGAATTTAGCTCAATTGATGTATTTTGTATATTTTTTAATGCACTTAATTTCAAATTCTATGGTATCAGGATCAGATCCTTTATCCTGGGAAAAGTTACATGAAATTGTGTTACAATGCTATAAATGTTTCATTGAAAAATTACAGAAGTCATAAATGATATGTTCTTATATAAGATACCATAATAATTATTACAAATTGAACATGAACCTATGAAAATAAAAAAGATGAAATTGCATTCTCATTAAAGTTTATAATTGGTTAAGATCTTATTATTTATGTTACTACTTTCACATGTACATCTACATGTACTAATTGATCTATTATTGAAACATTGCAATTTTAATTTTCCGTGAAATTTTAGGTGAGAGATCATCCACTATATCACCTTATAAAGGCCAGAATTCTGAAGAAATCTGGAGAGATGGCAGACGCAGTCAAAACGTTACAGATAGCCATGGCTCTACCTGGTGTCAAAAAGTCAGGTATACACCTTAAAGTTTACATTTATATCCTTTTTGCTCTACGTGTATGTCAGTAGGCTTTTACTTTTGAGATTTGATCGTTTTGAAGACAATTTAGGGTTTGGGTATTCATATACACGTACATGTACATGAACATGACATTGTATACATGTACAGTGTATAATGTACATTTACATGTATGTGAATCGTGAAAATTCATAGAATTTTATTATTTAGTATTTTCCTATTTTACATTTATCTCCAAAATTCTCCTGAAATAATTTTCTATTGGGAAAAAATTGATAAGTATATTGCATGTCAATAATGATAGTTGTGCCCAAACATTTTGTATTGATAATCAAACTGAATAGGAAAATTTTTTACTAACATACATTGTATCAATGTCCAGTGATTGATTCAAAAACATGTCAACAACTTAATGTATTAACTTGAATTTCAGGTAAAGGGACAAGCCAGAAGAAAGCTAAAGTACAGGAGATCAGTGTAAATGACAGAGTGTCTGTGTTCTTAGAACTAGCTGAGGCCCATAGGGTGTTAGGGGAACAGGTTTGTAACCAAACACATGTACAAATATACTGTGTCTAAGGAATTTCCCTCCTCCTCCTTCCCCTCTCTTTTAATTTTGAAATGACCAGAGGTTGAATTTAAAATAGCTAGTCAATATCAATAACAGATTGTTTCACAAATTTGCAAGTACTGTGGTTGAATTTATGCAGGTCTTCTATTCTGAATTATCTCAGTACACAGAAGTACATCCATGTACATGTACATGTATATGGAAAGCAGCAATGTAAAAAAAAATGTTAAGGAAGCGCCTCTGCAGTTCTTTAAGAAAATATGACTTGAGAGTATAGATTATATACCAACATTGTATCTTGGTACATGTAGATGCACAGGTATGTAAATGTACGAGAAAAAATGTGTGAGACTAACAGGTTCTGTCACGATCTACTGTGTGAGACATAAAAATTTACACGAGTGACAGAAATTTTGTCTTTTCCAAAGTGGAGCATAGCGGAACGAGGGATAAGATGAAAAATTTCCGTCATGAGTGTAAATTTTTGTCTCACTCAGTAGAAAGTGATGGAATCTATTTCTTCTTCCATGAAACATAAGAAAAAAGGGAATTCAAACGTTTCATTCCATGTAACGCCATGTTTTCTGACAACGTTACTGTGACGCCACAATAAGATTCTCTTTTACCATTGGTCAATGGGAGCCTTTGAAACAACTTATGTGTCTGACATATTGGTACGAGCAAAACTGGAGAAGAAAAGTGCTTGTCTTATGTACAGTAAATACATGCAACTCAAAAGGAATTCATGAAAACTTTGATAGACACAAAGTTATTTTTCTTTACAAACTCCTATCCTGATATATCAATGGCATGACTTCCAAGTGAAATATTCTTGAACGTAATGAAAAAGAGATGAATAAAATGTAACTGTAACTGCATGTTGACAAGTCAGTTTAAACATTACAGCACGAAGCAGCCAAAGTCATGCAGGATGCTATTAATACATTTAGCGGTACCCCCGAGGAGGTCAGAATCACGATCGCCAACTCTGAACTCTCACTGGCTCGTGGGGACATAGAAATGGCACTGGGCATGCTCAGAAACATCACGCCAGATCAACCTTATTACGTTGAGGCGAGGGAGAAAATGGCCGATATTTATCTCAATCATCGGAAAGATAAAAGACTTTATGCCTCCTGTTATAGGTATGGTTAGAGTGAGAAAAAAATATGTAAAGACGCATAGTTGTATATACATGTACATGTATGTATTTTAAGTCAATATACAGTGTAGTATTTCTCCAAATGTTACATGTACAATTTTCTATATTTGAAACTATTTTCTCATCTTTTACATGTATGTATTTCTTAAAATTTGCATTTGAAGAGAAAAATGCATGTACAATACATACATGTATTTTCCCTGTTCTGTTTAGATTTAAGTACATGCAAATTGGTATAAAATCTTGGCAAATATCAATCTTACTGAAATACATGTACATGTATCTGACACTGCATGTATTAATTAAAAACATGTATACAGTCACGTATTTGCATGCAAGGAGTTGTTAAGATAAGGGCTTAATTTAGCCCTGAAATCACTCTATTATTTCTCGTGCGCTGTCCTTCTACATGTACATGTATTTTAGGAAAAAAAGTGGTCAGGATTAAAATATATCTTTTAAAATTACTGAAAAATTTATCAAGTTTTGCATTTTGAAATTTCGACTTCTCAGGGCAGATTTTACATCTTAACAGCCCCTGTCATATTTTTACTGTAATGTAAATTATATATTACATACAAATATTCCTTGTGACAGTTTTACAGTGTATTTGTTTGTAAAATATTCATTTAGGACTTCTAGGGAGCATTCATGCTTGGCCTTGAAGAGAAATGCATGTACCTGTACCTGATGAGGAATAATTGACAGAATTATATTTTTTTACAGGGAACTAGTAGAGAAACATCCCAGTATCCAGACCTGCTTATTGTTAGGAGATGCCTATATGAGCATTCAAGAGGTATCAAATTACTAAGTCTTGTAATTTACAATTTTACTGGTAAAAAATTGTCCCATGTGAAATACATTTGCATGTTTTCAAGCATTTTAAAATATTAAGCAGATAATTTTAAGTCATACCAGTAATCAAAGGGTAAGTTTTGTATCATACTAGGTTTAATTCTAAATTTCATACAGATTTCTAAAATTTTATAATGCCACAATGCATTTACCTCGGATAATTTATGATAAATGAGCAGTGACTTGATGAAACAAAATGGTGGAATAACTAAATTCCAAAGTCATATTATATTTACAGCCTGAGAAAGCCATAGAGGTCTATGAGAATGCACTGAAGAAGAATCCTAAAGATGCCGCTCTAGCCAGTAAAATCGGACAAGCACTAGTAAAAACTCACAACTATGGAAAGGTAAAAATGCAAAGTTTAACTCAGACTGTAGTTTATTAATATCCAATCATTACTCAGGATGGTAAAACAGTAGTCCATTAGGACAGACTCCTGTTCAAACTTGGACAGGGAAAGTTTGATACATGTTGGTGCTGTGGTGTAGTGGAAGGGCATCAGGCCTGTGACCAAAAGGTTGCTGGTTCAAGCCTTACCAGGACCATGGGTTGGCCAACATACAAATGTATACTCTTTAATGTTCTGTGTTATACAAAATGTATACTATAAATGTGGTAATTTTTGATAGGGGAAAATTTCGCAGTTATAACGTGTAGATGTTAGGCGTGGGGGAAATACTCATGATAAACATGTCTTTCCCATTGTAAGAATGCGGCGGGGAAAGTTTCATGGTGTCCCTTGATTCGCAAAAATGCTAAAATTACCCCCGCACAAAAATTTCCACGTTTACAGTACTAAATATGTCCTTGTCTGTGTCTTGTTTACATCTCTGTGGTGTCTTATAAAAAAAAAAAAATTTGATTCAAACGTTAACTTCTTACAATGCTACAGTAGGTCAGGATCATTTTAAAAGAGCTGATGAAAATTATATTCATAAATGAAAAACAACTACTGATACATGTGATAGAAAACGAAATTGACTGAAAAGCTCAAAATGTATACTGTGTATACTTTCAAGTACACAATGTTAATGTTTGCCATTTATTGTTTCAGGCTATCAACTATTACGAGGCAGCACTGAAGAGTGGTGGCCAGAGTTTCCTCCGTCATGATTTAGCTGAGTTATTACTCAGGCTTAGACAGTACGACAAAGCAGAGAAAATACTCAAACTCGCACTCGAGGATGAAAGTAGTAAGATTGACTCATATACATATACATGTACATGTATACATGTATTTCTGAATTTGAGTATTTTCAGTCTTATGTTATCATTTTCATATAATTTATGTATAGTGCAATTTTCTATAATTTTTGTAAATTTTTTGGCATGATAAAAATCTTGTTAGAAGAAGCTTTTTGGAGGATGATTTATAATTAAGTAACATTTTCAAGACTATTCCTATCAAATACATGTACATGTACATTTGTATCTTCATTTTTGATGTTATGATAGAAATGATCAAGTATCAAAAGTCTCATTCTTTATTCAATTCACAAAGAGTGGTAATTTTCGTGCATTTCACAAATCAGTGAAATTCCTGTAAATATCCCCCATGCGAAAATTATCCTGGTGCATTCTTACAATGGCAGAGATGTTTAAATCATGAATATTTCCTCCAAGCATAACATCTACATGTACATCTCATAATCGCGAAAGTTTTTCCCCCAGCTAAAATAACCATGTTTACAGCATACATGTAAATCTACCAACTTTCAAAATCAACATAATCAACATAATGATTCTTGTAGAATTTGCAGTTTATGATGACATGTACACACATTTTTTAGGCAAATTTTTAGTTTCAATTCATTTCTTGTAAATATTCAATCATGTATTCTTTCACAAAAAAAAAAATGAACAGTCACTAAACTTAACCAATCAAAAACTTTTTTACAGCCACAGACTTGGACATGATGATGGACCAGACTAAATACTTACTGCTATTGGCCAAAGTCAACCAGAAAACAGAGAGACTAGAGGACGCTATGACGTCATTGTCAAAGGCTAGGGACGTACAGGCTAGGTACGTGTAACTCACTTATATCTCACAATGTTTGTTTTATAGTAGCATGCACAAAAGTATTTTCAATAAATGTGTAATAGTCATAATAATAATAATGATTTATAATACAATTCTAATAGGGGTTTGTCACGTGATCATTCTTACTTGTAGGTGCATTTTTGTAGACAGAAATCAGAAATTTGAAATGTTATAAAACCTTATTAAGAAGTCTGATTCATTATCTTGATTATTTTTACAGTTATAGTACATGTATATGTAAATGATATGTTAATGACAAAATTTTGTATATCATGTTGTCTAAGAACCACTTACAAAAATAAAGAGGATAGGAATATGTTTGGTCCTCGAATCCCAATTCATATAAAAAGATTGTCAGACAAAAAGAAAAAAAAAGATTTACATGTATTCACTTAATCCATTAAATAAAATGTGAGTAAGACATCAGTGATGTCAGAGCTCTTTGATACAAGTAAATATACTTTTATTTGTACTTTAGGGTGTTAAAGAGGGTAACAGTTGAACAACCTGATGCTACAGCGGCTCAAAAGCAACTGGCTGCAGAGTAAGTACATTTACATACATGTATACCTGTCATATTTTTGTTTTCAGTGCATATTAAGTGTACATACATGTATGTACACTGCTTAAAAAAGTTAAAGTAGCGATTTTCCCCTTGTAATATAATGGTACATAGCTTGTAAAATCTTTTGGGATAAGCAAGGCTATATCATCAAGTTTTATCATGTGTATATGGTTAATCTGTTCCATACAGACATTGGTAATAAAGAAATGACTATAAAATATGTCTTAATACATTTATGTTCATCGTATAAAATAAGCAAGTGCAAATGTGTGTGATATGAAAGTAGAAACCTTGCTCCCTTAATTTTTTCAGCAGTGTAGTTTAGAAGTTTAAACTAAATTTCATTTGTTAAAAGTAGAATCTTAATATCTCTGTTACAGTATTTGTGTACAGATGTCGGACCAGGTGAAGGGACAGAGAGATTACGAGAAGGCCATCAAATTCCTGAAGGAAGCTCTGGTGTATAATGAAAATGATAGCAAGGTAACCTCAAATGGCTGTACATCATGTTTGATGTACATGTATTTTAACAGAGTCAGAGGCTTTAGATTGAATTACGTTGAAGTTTTCATCACTTTTTGACGTCCATTTACATGTAGATATAATTCCATTACATAGGTTGCATGACAACATTATTAAGGCTTTTACAATTTTTTATGTTCTCCAACTCCATTTTTGCATATTTAGAGCATTTCACCTTTTTAGCTTGCCGGGACGAAAAAGTCCGGAGAGCTAATGCCATACCCTCGGCGTCGTCGGCGTCGTTGTCGTCGTCCGTAGACAAAACTTTAACCTGGGCTATATCTCTTGAACTATAAGGGGTAGGGCTTTGATATTTCACATGTAGATACCTTGTGACGAGACCTTTCATTTGTGACCATGACCTTTGACCTAGTGACCTTGACCTTGGACTTTGACCTACTTTTCAAAAACTTTAACCTGGTTTCTGACAAAAACCTGTATAGGCGAGCTATGTAATCTTTGATTACTCTATGTATGTTGGAGAACTTTAGCATTGAAATTTCACACTGCATCATATCAGCAAGAAAAAAGCAAGAAATTCAGCTTGTCAAGAATTAAAAAAAAAAAAAATGGGATGGGATGAAAAACTAGTTGTCCAATCAGACGGAAAATTTCACAAACCTTTAGACGTTTTCTGATGGAGAATTTTATGCACCAAATTTTAAAGACATTTGTTCATAATGTGAAATTCAAATTTGAGTACCATAAATACTCTAAACTTGACGTGCTAAGTCTTAGCTGGCAAAGATACATGACGTTGTTATTTTTCTGTGTCATTGTTTGTGATGTTTGACGTAGCTGTTTTATATCTAACTATGGAGGACTTGAATAAATGTCAACATCAGCTGATGACAATCAGAAATGAGAGAGAAAACGACCGTGTCATCAATCTATTTTATTGTTCTATATTATATAATTATTGACTTTTGATTTCGGTCTACTCGTGACTATACAGACCTGGTCAGGTATTGGTTGACCAAGGCCGAAGGCCGAGGTTAACCAATGCCTGCCCAGGTCTGTATAGTCACGAGTAGACCGAAATCAAAAGTCAATAACTGCTTTATTAAATTATCAGGATTTTATTATTTTATCAAAGTATCTAAATTTTCTAAAAAAAATTAACATTTGCATTGTAATGATACGCGAAGTCAAAGATCTAACACTATACAAAAATAAACGCACACGCTAATCCCGAATAGACCTCTTTGGGGCGTTAGCGGTCAACTCACTCTGAGGTACACCCTACCAAACAGCGTCTCCACCAATCAGAAATAAGCAAAATCGGCAATAATTCCTGATCATTTAATAATAGATGATGTTGGACGTAGCTGGTTTTTATCTAACAAAGGAAGACCTGGACAGATGTCAACATCAGCTGATGATGCTACTGAAAAACGAGAGAGAAAACAACTGTGTCAATAATCTATTTTTATAAATTATTGTTTTATGATAGGTGATGTTGGACGTAGCTGGTTTATATCTGACGACAGAGGACTTGGACGGATGTCAACATCAACTGATGACACTACTGAAAAACGAGAGAGAAAACGATGCCGCTACCATTGTAAGTACATGTAGATATTTTTACTTGTGAAAATTAAGACTCAGATTTTAGCATTAAGATAGGGAATTGTGATACTCATGAAATAATTTAATTTTATTTACAAGCATGTACATTTATTTCAGATGCTTGCAGACTTGATGTTTAGAAAGAATGAATATGACTCCGCTGTTTTTCACTTTCAACAACTGTTGACGAACAAACCTGGTAAATAAATAAACATGTACAATGTATATAGAATTTACATTAAAAAATAACAAATGCTGAAGTAAAACTCAACTGGTTTCATTGGTTTACATGTACATTCAACATTTGAGAAAAGCAAAAATAGAAGCTCCAATACTTGTTGATACGTATGTATACATAATTATTTAATAATTTATTGGCGATTTCATTGATTATCTCTTTCAACTCTTTTCTTATATGATTAACTGCAAATTAGAACCGTTTTCTCTCTAATAGATGTATTATTCTGATCTCCAAACTTGTAAGTTATAATTAATCTTTTTGCATTCTGACCTCTGTACACTTGAATTAAGGCCTACTGAAATGTATGTCTAAATAGTGATATTGCTGAATTTATTTTTTATTTATTAATTGTTTATTTAATTTATTGTACTTATACATGTACATGTATGTTATTTACAATATGAATGTTTATTATACAGATCATTACGAGGCTTTATCGCGGTTGGTTGACTTATTGAGGAGGAGTGGTAAGCTAGAGGATGTACCTAAATACCTAGAGCAAGCTGAGAACGCCTCATCAAGAGCTGCTACAGATCCAGGACTAAACTACTGTAAAGGGTTATATGAATGGTAAACATTAGGATGTACATGTAATTGTCAACTTTAGGAAGCATAATTGTTTCAAGTGCACATTGTGTGTGTAAGCCTGTGTAAAAGTAAAAAGCCTGTGTAAAAGTAAAAAGCATTTGTAAAAGTAAAAAGCCTTTGTAAAAAACTGAACTTAGTTTTGATACTTGCATGTAAATAACTGCATTACTTTTGTATGATTATATGTACGTGTATTTTGGACAAATCATGTAACTAGATCTTTCTATTCATTTCACTTGTTTTCATTTTTACAAGAACTTTAATTTCGCATTTCTTCTACTTCTAAAGAATCTTAACCCTTTCTGAACGTTACTTTCAGAATCAAATTTCTGCTTGATACATGCATCATTGTTTCGCAAAGCATGAATAAACTCAGATACATGTAGTTATGAAACTCACAGTAAATACATATATTTTCCAGGTATACAGGTAATCCCACAGCCGCTTTGAAGTCATTTAACAAAGCCAGGAAGGACTCAGACTGGGGGACGAGGGCTATATATAACATGATAGAGATATGTCTAAATCCAGACAATGAGACGCTGGGGGGAGAGGTGTTTGAGGAGGACGGTGGAGCGTAAGTTACAATCATGTTACCTTGTTGTTGGTACATGTTAAGACAATTTGAGTACCGATTCTAGGTGTAAATTTATTTGTATGTGCTTTGGTATTTTGATTTTATTAGCTCACCTGAGCGAAGCTCAAGTGAGCTATTGTCATAGTGCGTCGTCCGTCCTTCGTCCGTCGTCGGCGACGGCGTCGTCGTCAGTCCGTCCGGCGTAAACTTTTAACATTTTCGACATCTCCTCTGCAACCGCTGCATAGAATTTCATGAAACTTTACAGGAAGGAAGAACTCAAGGTCCTCTACCAAGTTTGTGTTTTTCGTGCCGTTCGGTCAACAAATATGGCCGCCGAGGGCTCTGATTGGCTGACACATTTTCGACATCTCCTCTGCAACTGCTGCACAGAATTTCATGAAACTTTACAGGAAGGAAGTACTCAAGGTCCTCTACTTAGTTTGTGTTTTTTGTGCCGATCGGTTCACAAATATGGCCACCGAGGGCTCTGATTTGCTGACACATTTTCGACATCTCCTCTGCAACCGCTTCACAGAATTTCATGAAACTTTACAGGAAGGAAGTACTCAAGGTCCTCTACTTAGTTTGCGTTTTTTGTGCCGATCGGTTCACAAATATGGCCACCGAGGGCTCTGATTCGCTGACACATTTTGGACATCTCCTCTGCAACCGCTGCACAGAATTTCATGAATCTTTACAGGAAGGAAGTATTCAAGGTCTTCTATCAAGATTGTATTTTTTGTGCCGATCGGTCAACAAATATGGCCGCTGAGGGCTCTGATTGGCTGACACATTTTGGACATCTCCTCTGCAACCGCTGTACAGAATTTCATGAAACTTTACAAGAAGGAAGTACTCAAGGTCCTCTACCAAGTTTGTGTTTTTTGTACCAATCGGTCAACAAATATGGCCGCCGAGGGCTCTGATTGGCTGACACATTTTTGACATCTCCTCTGCAACCGCTGCACAGAATTTTATGAAACTTTACAGGAAGGAAGCCAAAAAATGACCTTGACCTACTTTTTCTGCTTGGATGATTTTGCCTTTAAAAGCCAATATTGAGCAAAGTATAAGTGCTACATGTACCAAACTTCCATATTGGATGTATCTTTGATTAAGCTTAAATTCTCAAAATGACCTTGACCTACTTTCTCTCCTCTCGAATGATTTTGCCTTTAAAAACAAATATACGTACTTAGAAATACGTTTAAATTGAATTTTGCTGCCACGAGGTAAGCTTTGTGTTTTCAATTTTAAGTTATAGTTTGAGAAATATAATATCTTATGTATACCTCTGGATTTTTTTGTAGACCTGTTGACAGAGAAAAGGCAGAAAGTGAACAAATTGCAGTCCGTACGGCAGAGAAACTTCTCAAGGTACAGTGCATTTAATTTGTGTGGTTCTTGGCGAAATGAGTCTGTTAATTTTTTGTGTCACCTTGGAAGCAATCAAATGGCATATCAAGACATTGTCTTATGGATCATTAATAATTATGACACTATGTACATGTACATGTTCACCAGTAGGTTTTTTATAATAAAACCTGTTCCTACATGTATTAGAAAAGTTACTTAACCCTGTGCAGTTTACCAAAATCACAGAAGTCTGACACACTATTCATTAATCCCATGTGGGTCAAAAACCACTTGAGAGTCAAACACCTATAAAGCTTTATAGGTGTTTGAATCTCGAGAAGTTTTTGACCCACGGGAGATTATTGAATAGTGTGTCAGACTCATGTGACCAAAATAAAGTTTAATATACAATTCATGTACATGTACAGTACATACTGTATATAAACATAGTTGCACCTTTCCATTGGTAAATGAAATATTTATCATTTAACAAATTTACATTTATTTTATACATTTATTATTTTATTTAGGAAGTTAAACCAAAGCCTGGTGATATCAAACCTAAAATCCTGGAGAACCTGGCCTTGGTTCAGACCAAACAGAAACCTAATGTAGAAAAGGCACTTAACAACTATATGGAAATCACTGCCAATGAGGTATGTGTATTCATGTACACACAAAGTACAATGGCTCTTATGTTTAATATGTAATACTATAATTAGTATTAAGACCTTATTAAATATGTAGATATCCTAGGTTTTAGTTGTATTAAGGTATTATATTTTTTTTCTGACAAAGTACATGTGTATTTATTTCCCCTTTTCATGTCACAGAATTTCCATATTTATTTTTGAAATGTAGTTTTAAGATACGTAATATTATTTACATTTTTGTGTTACAGAACCACACGTTTTCCTTTCTAATCTATTGTTTTAATTCATCTCCTTGTCAATTCATTATGTTCTGCAAATACATGTACATGATGTATCAGTGCAAGTAAAAATATAGTTATCCTTCAGTCAATAATAAATTATCTACATGTACATGTATGTTAAAAAAGTGATAAATTTATTTAAAAGTAGAGATAGAAGAAATCAGACCTTTTTACTCTCCTGATAGTTCAGTATTACTTATAATTAAACGCTCATGAAATTCGGTCAACAGTTTGTATCCAAAATCTCCTAATGTTCAGGGTTGTCGAATTCTTAGAGTTTTAAAATTGTTAGAATAACTTAGTTTTAACTTTAAGCAGTTATTATTAATAAATTTATGATATAACAATAATGATAATGATTGTAGACTGGGCTCTTTACAAATGTATATACAACATGTACTGAGGAGAAATTCTGACATTTAAAATCTAACTGCACAGTAAGCAAATTCTACAGAAATAAAATGTCAGAAGTACATTTACATGTTCATTTCAAAATACACAAAAAGGTAGATAAGATCGATAAATAAACAATTATATATACGTTATGTACATGTTTTTATACCTAGGCCAAGTTATGTACGTGTATATACACCTAGGCCAAGTTATGTACATGTACATGTATATACACCTAGGCCAAGTTATGTACATGTATATACACCTAGGCCAAGTTATGTACATGTATATACACCTAGGCCAAGTTATGTACATGTATATACACCTAGGCCAAGTTATGTACATGTATATACACCTAGGCCAAGTTATGTACATGTATATACACCTAGGCCAAGTTATGTACATGTATATACACCTAGGCCAAGTTACATGTATATACATGTATATACACCTAGGCCAAGTTATGTTATTTTATTACACTTTGATGATTTCAGCTGAAGGCTAAAAATGTATGTACCACACTTATATGATTTACATGTACATGCAACTTCTACGTTGTTATGCATGAATTTCTGTTACCTTTTCCCTTTGGATGAACAAAGATTTAACATCATTTACATACAAATGCGAATCAAACCTGCCTAGAACCCACATTTATTCGGGGATTCCTTTGTTATAGTAGTATTTAGTTTCTCACCCAAGACTTATCCAAGAGACCTTCATAGCTTGGATTTCAGTATACATGTAGTCTATACCAAATCATTTACTCGTTATATTTTAAAAAAAAATATTGTTTCATATCTTTTGAATACAGAAAATTTCTAATTGCACAAGGGATTCCTTGTCAGTTTTGTCTATCAGGCCTTTGTCTGCATGCTCATAACGTCTGAATTATAATTTCATGTAAACGGGAGTTTGCAATATTGATAAGTAGGACATATCATTCTAATATTTCAAAATTATTTATAAAGTTATGCAACTTCTCCCTCTCCCTCCTTTTCATTCTGCATCTCTCCTTCTGCCATAATTGTACGTTACAGAAGTCTGCTTGAACATACAATTTTGCTTTCCTCACCTTTCTATCTACTTTTGTTCAACAATGCTATGCAAGAACATTATTACAAGTCATGTATTTACAATTACATTTAACATTCATCAGTATTTCAAATAAGTAAACATTAAGACATTTATTATACACATATTGTGTCCATTGTTTTTCCCTATGGAGATGGGATTCTCTTGCATGAATACAACGCTTATTGGTTCTTGAAGCATGCTTCCATGTTGATTTTATTGTTACTTTCTATATTCTTTTAAAATGAAGGGCTCCAGGACTCCTATCAAATATAAAACTAAAAATGTCTCTAGCCATAACCCAGCATGATGTTTCAATTTCTTTTCATTTCAAGATTTTTTTGAATATCTTTATTGTGCTCATCAAGCATTTGATAGAAAAATTTGAAAAGTGTCCCAAACTTATTACAATCAGCTGTTATAGGATCTGATTCACACTTAATATTTACTTCTATTGTGTGGACTAGAAAGAGCAACATAAGTGCAAACTTTCATATTTCAGTTCATTTTCGTGTCTAAGACTTATTTATTAACAACTCATAAAAGATCTATCATTATAATGTATTTACAATGTAATACATGTTGATTTACACGTACATGTGATTTATTACAGAGGGACCATGTGGGAGCGTGTTACGGTATGGCGGCTGGTTGTATGGTTTTAAGGCAGACACCCAGGGCCAGAAACCAACTCAAAAGAATCTCTAAAAATAACTGGACCATGGAGGTAAATATTATAGATATGAGGGCTGATTGATATGTTGTGAGCATTATTTTTCTACATAATCCCCTTCAGTAATCTATACACTTTTGCCACTGGTGTTTAAGGCCTCAAGTACCACCTTTAAAGAACTCTTTATCTTGACTGGTCAGAAAGCTATCCACTGCAAGTATGATGTCATCATCAGACTTAAAGTGGGTGCCAGAAATAGCTGTTTTCAGTTTTGGGCTCCCACTTTCAGTCTGATGATGACGTCATACTTGCAGTGGATGGCAGAAATAGCTGTTTTCAGTTTTGGGAATAGATGAAAGTCTGATGGAGCAAGATCAGGGTGAATAAGGCAGATGCTTCAATCAAATTACAGCCACATTCATGAATGGCAGCCATGGCAGTGACAGACTTGTGAACAGGAACATTGTCCTGATGGAACATCACACCTTTAACTAGTGAATTTACAGCAGCGCTTAAGTTTAAGATTTTCCCACAATTGTGTCAGAAGTGAAGCACAGTATGTGCCATTGATTGTTTGTCCTGTTTTGAGATAATCTATCAGCAGAATACCTTCTGCATCCCAGAAAACCGAGGCTCACAACATATCAATCAGCCCTCGTATGTAGTAGGAACAGGTATTGTGCCCAGACAGCTCTGTTGGTAAGAGCGTCTGCCAGGATAGCAGAAGGTCTTGGGTTCGATCCCATTCTGGTCACATCTTTTCCTCTTCTGTAACAGATACCTACAGAAAAACAGTGAATCGGATATAAAGTGACTCATACAAAGTCAGATCACATACATGTATTAGAATTACAATGTATTTCATTATTTGCTACATGTACATTTTTTGTTAGAATTACATTAAATTTTCCTTGTATTGCAAATATAAACGCATGTATTTGTAAAGAATTTGTATATGACATGGTACCAGAAATATTTTTTTTTTTTCAATTTTCAAGGGTAACAGATAAGATGTAAAGGTCAAAGCTTTAGTAACAATTTTGAGTGATGTATATTTTATTTTGCCATTTATAGAACTTTTATCAACATTGAAAATTGAAATTTTAGGTTTCTGATGACATGGATGAGAACACTAAGCCATTTAGAATTCTACTCTATGTTAGTCCATGATGTACTGTAAACGTGGTTATTTTCGCTCGGAGAAAATTTTGTTATACGATCATTTCAACATTTCGCTTGGGGGTAATCTTGGCGAAATCGGGAGTGTTTCCTTCAGTCTTTTATACATGTACTTGTTGTAATTTTCATGCAGGGTTACTATCACGACAACAATAAAATCGTGGAAAACGGGGAAAATTACCCCCACATGAAAATTTCCATGTTTACAGTAATGTCTTTACCATGACGTAGGAGTGACGTATGAATTAAAAACCACACTAATTCTCATATTGTATCCTACAGGATGCTGAAGATTTAGAGAAGAGCTGGCTGTTATTAGCAGATATATACATCCAGGTAAATAGTAAATTATTGTAGTGTTCAGGAAATATATGACGTTAAGAAACAACTAAAAAAGCATTTCTAACATTGTAATTTGTCTTTTCTTAACTGTGATATAATTGCAATTCCCTTCCAAAATACACAGGAGACTAGAAAAACACAGGGAATTACTGACATTTGTGTTCTTTTCCTAACCACTGATACTATTATCTTTGAAGAAGTATTAGGTGACAAAGCAATTTCCCTTGCTTCATTATATGATTAAACAAATAAAAAAAAAACAGTATCCGATATCAAATGCTGGCAGTCATTTGAATTCAATATATGGAGACAGAGTAGAGCTTTGCCAATTTTATACAGAAAAAAATAAAGATAGTCAACTAAGGACACTCAGCTCTGTTTGAAAACTGTATCCATCTTCAGTTGGTTTATATTTTTGTATGTAGATACAGTAGGTTTGCAAGGAGCTGTGATTTGAGCAAACTGGAGGTTTGCATATTTTGCAATTACATTTACATATACGTAATCTTAAAACTTTTGTGATTTTTTTCTCTTTCATAAGTCGGGAAAATTTGATATGGCCACAGAAATGCTGAAAAGATGTCTTCAACATAATAAGGTAATGTGGTTGTTTAACTTTGACAATTTCGTATGAACAGAAAATTTTTTTTATAAATAAGTGAATTTGTGATCAATCAGTCATTATACATGTACAAGACTAACTACAGTCAATACTGTACTTGATGTGTGTCATTTTCATCTATAAAAACACAGATTAATACTCTAATTTTATAATTATAGTATACATTATACATATTATATCTTTGCATGACATTACAGTCCTGCTGTAAAGCTCATGAGTATATGGGATTTATCAACGAGAAGGAGCAGGCGTATAAAGATGCTTCATATAATTACGAGTGTGCATGGAAATACGGCAATAAGAGTAATCCTGCTATAGGTAAGAAAAATTATAAGGTCTATTTTCCTTTTCGTCCTTCCATACTTGTAAAATTTACATTTTCCTGTATGTCCTTCCATACTTGTAAAATTTATATTTTCCCTTATGTCCTTCCATACTTGTAAAATTTATATTTTCCCTTATGTCCTTCCATATTTGTAAAATTTATATTTTCCCTTATGCCCTTCCATACATGTACATGCAAACAAACATGCCTAAAACAGATCTCATCCTTCCTTAATCATTATCATTTTCTTCTGATTTGCGGTTTATCAGTCGGGGGCCATCGTGGGAAACTCACGCTTGGTCATGCAAGCTCACCTCCCTGTGGGTCATAACGGCAGAATTTTCGCTGGATAGCATTGCAAAATTCTAATGCGAGTACTTGTCAATGAATTAGCTATTTAAGGAGGTATTGAACACTTGGATGCCAAATTAAGTTTTTCTAAAAATTTCTGAAATTATATAATTCTTGTCTGTCCTTGACTATACAAACTTACATTTGATTCTATCCACAGGAAAATTTTCTGCGAGACTTTGAAATATGCATTATTAATGGACATTTTTGTGAATTTCTTGATGACGTCATAATATTGAAAGTGTCATTCTAGTTCTCGTAAAGCTATGGGAAATTAATTTTGATTTAACTTCCAAAATATCCATAAATATATTGCACTTACATATAAAAGATAAAATGAATTGTGTTTTAAACACAGGCAGAATACTTGAATAAAAGATGACACTGTCGCTAAAAAATTGCAATTTCGAGCCAATTTACTGTCATTGTGCTAGTTAATAATTAGGAATCCTGTGGATGAATCTTTGTCAAAAACTATCAAAATTATTATGAATGTCCAGAGATGATTTCATTATTAAATAGGAAAAGTGCATTAATTCATGAATACACAAGATCGTAAATACACACCTTTTGCCCTCGTTTTGAACAATGGTTTGAGTAGGAGACTAAATGCTAATCTGGATGGATATGGTATATTTTTTCTCAATTTTTTTACAAAATCAGACTTCAAGGCCTTTGTCAATTATGTAAATCTGTCATAAGTCTTTCTTCCAACGTTAATTTTACTCTGAAAAGAAACGCACAAGATAACAACCATATGGAATTAAGTTTATTATAAATTGCATATCTAACAATTAAATAAATAACATAATACATGACCACAATATAATTGTGATGGGTCGTACCGAGTCCAAACAAACAAAACAATCCTGATAATGTACATGCGGCATTATCTATTATGACTGTGTAAAAATATCACAGATTAAGAGAGTTTATACACGTTTGTACACTGTACTGAAATGTACGTTAGATTGAATGTGCCAAATAATAAAAAGTTAATGTACATGTACTTCATTTTTAGACCCCCCCCCCTCCCCAAATAAAAAGTCAACATTACTGAGTGTACTGTAGATGAACTTAACCTTATGTGAGTATTGCAAGCTAGACACAGTTCATAATTATGTACAATGTATATAGCAGTGAAGAATTTTGCAAAGATAAATAGGTCAAATGAAATAGATTATCAAACGATTTGTAACACACTGTAAAAATTGAATTAAGGATTAAAATATTACAAAGCTTTATATTTTCCAATTTTTTCTTCCAAAATCGTCCATTTTCAATGAAGTGACATCCGCTTTCCTGTAACGTAAATTTGTCAACAAATACACTGTGGTGAAGATTCAATTTTCTACATTCTATTTTATACATGCTAAGTTTCAATGCAATACGTTGAGTAATAATGTTTTTATTGCATTTTGAATGAGAAGGTTTGTGACGCCATTTTTCCCGATAACGTCAAAATGACATTGCAGTTTGCTCATGGATAAAACTCCCAAGGTCCTAAATTTCGAAAAATCGCCATAATTTCTTCAAATGACACCGGAAATTATTCAAACTTCATAATCAAATGCGTAAATGAATCAGAGTATCAAATGTTTTAAGGGAGTTAAGACTGTACTTTTCCTAGGAAGCGAGAAAAGAAATAATGCCGCCGCCATCTTGGTGTTCAAACCCTCCTTAAAGCCAATATATAAGAAATATTGTTTTGTAACTCCTAAAATTAACAAATATGAATCTCATTCAACATTAATTAGGGCGTCTTTTGTTCGAAAATTCTGCCGTTATAACCCACGGAGGTAAGCTCGCGTAACCAAGCGTGGGTTTCAGAAGATGGTCAGGGGCATCTTTTTCAGAAATGATTAACATCAGTAATTTTGATTTTGACTTTACTTGCTGCTTTACCTCAAAGTTACTGAATTAAAATTCATTTTGCATGGCATTCTAATTTGAATTCTAGAAACTCTTTTCTGCTCATTTTCATTTTATGAGTTCATTTGGTGAAGAATAGAAAGTACAACAAATCTTTTGAATCAGATTTCCCTAGATAATGTAGTAAAGGCAATGAACAAACTGTAGAATATGACAAAATTCAATCATTTTTATGTGACTGATTTCTATCATTTTGCAAAATGAATATCTTTGATCGAGTTTATTTACAAAGGAAATTGAAAAATAAATCATCTGTATCAGTCATTTCCAAAAAGGACTTAACTCATTTGTACCCCTGACTGTTTATGATGTACAATTTACAAGCTGATTGTTTTATATTTGTTTAGGATACAAACTTGCCTTTAATTACCTCAAGGCCAAACGTATGGTGGATGCAATAGACATATGTCACCAGGTAGGTCTTATATTTTATTGTATATCTATTAATTCTTATTCTGCATTTATTGAAAAGAAAATATGTTTTTCAAATGTATACTGTATAACCAGAAATTTTCACAGTATGTAAGTCCACCGACCATAGTGTGTAAGTCTACCAACCATAGTGTAAGTCCACCTAAACATAGTGTGCAAGTCCACCAACCATAGTGTGTAAGTCCACCATCCATAGTATGTAAGTCCACCAACTATAATATGTAAGTCCACCAACCATAATATGTAAGTCCACCAACCATAATGTGTAAGTCCACCAACCATAGTGTAAGTTCACCAAACATAGTGTGTAAGTCCACCAACCATAGTATGTAAGTCCACCAACCATAGTATGTAAGTCTACCAACCGTAGTATGTAAGTCCACCAACCATAGTATGTAAGCCCACCAACCATAGTAAGTCCACCAGCCACAGTGTGTAAGTCCACCAACCATAGTATGTACGTCCACCAACCATAGTATGTAAGTCCACCAACCATAGTATGTAGGTCCACCAACCATATTGTTCAAGTTCAACAACCATAATGTCTAAGTCCAAAACCATAATGTGTGAGTCCACCAACCATAGTATGTAAGCCCACCAACCATAGTGTGTAAGTCCACAATCCAAAGTGTGTAAGTTCACCAACCATAGTGTGTAAGTTAACCAACCATAGTGTGTAAATTCCACCAACCATAATGTGTAAGTCCACCAAGCATAGTGTGTGTAAGTCCACCAACCATAGCATGTACGTCCACCATCCATTGTGTGCAAGTCCACCAACCATAGTGTGTAAGTCCACCAACCATAGTGTGTAAGTCCACAAAACATAGTGTACAAGTCCACCAACCATAGCATGTAAGTCCACCAAACGTAGTATGTAAGTTCACCAACCATAGTATGTAAGTCCACCAACCATAGTATGTAAGCCCACCAACCATAGTATGCAAGACCACCAACCATAGTATGTAAGTCCACCAACCAAAGTATGTAAGTCCAACCAACCGTAGTATGTAAGTATGTAAGTCAACCAACCATAGTGTGTAAGTCCACCAACCATAGTATGTATGTCCACCAACCATAGTATGTAAGTCCACTAACCATAGTGTGTAAGTCCTCCAAACATAGTATGTAATGTAAGTCCAGCAACCATAGTATGTATGTCCACCAACCATAGTGTTTAAGTCCAAAACCATAACCAGATACTGTGTGAGACAGTTGGCAATCCCTCAGTGTGTAAATTTTACTACTGACATGACTTACCTCGGTTCAGTAAAACTAACTTACATTTGCATCTGTATAATTTTTCATCCATTGATCTTATTCATGATTTATATTGTTCTTTTCATTTCAGGTTTTAAGTCGACATCCCAACTATCCTAAAATCAGGAAAGAAATACTAGATAGAGCCAGAGCAAGTTTAAGAGTTTAACACTTAAAATTTGCAAATGAAGATAATTTGGTTTCTAAATATACTGTACTTGAAAATGTCTTGAGAACAGATCTGAAAGTAAAAAAAACCGCCAAGATTTTGATTCATCTTCATATGCCTTATAATTTCATTTGTTATTGTGTCGTATTAGATTGACTGTTTATTCTCAAAGAATATTTTTGAAGACCCACATGTAGATGCAACATATTTTCTGTTTGTCGTATTGTAACTGAACGGTGAATGTTACATTGAAGAGACATGTGTCTATCTATACAAAGTATTGTCATTTATTTCTACTTACTAAATATGTAAAGAAGAATTTTGACGTTACATGAGACTGTGATTAGAATCGTTCATTCCGTCCATATAGTGTTTAATGTAAAAACATTTATTTGCTAGTATTTATTTTACACATTTTTTTTTTCACGATGTTTGTATAACTTTTTTGTTTCATACTGTATATGCATGTATGTGCAAGAATAGTTAAAGGCTACAAAATATGTTAAATTTGTGTTATTTTTTTCATGCACTTATGATGAACCTATCATAGCTTTCAAAGGAAAGTAAACCTTGTTCTTTTGTATCCTGTAACAGTGTGCGAGATTGACAATGTAAGTCTGATAGACATTCTATCTACAGTGATTTTAGATCCTATTGAGTCTTTGCGGAATACAGAGTTATTTCCCTTTACAGACGGTATCTGACGTAGAACCAGTTGTGATGTCATGAAAATGGTATGTTAACGTCGATTTTATGCCGTCATTTCCCAGACTTTTAGGAATGTTTCCATAGAATTTGATGACGTCATTAATCAGTCTACGTCAGATACTGTCTCAAATGGGAAGTAACTCTGGTTTTCGAAAATAGCGAATAGACTGCAACAATTCCAAAAATCTAATGGTTTGTGCATTTTATTGTATAAAACAATTTACTTCTTTCAAAAATAGAATCATAGACAATGAGTAAAAAATCCATAGAAATTCTTATTACAGTTAGTCTTATAAATTCTATGTGACTTTGATGCTGAAAATTCCTACAGACAAGTTGGTCTACGACTTTTTCTATTTCTATAGACTAATCCAATTACTGTAGAAATTGGCCATCTGGCCAATGTTAACTTTGCACACTGCACATATATGTACCTTGATTTTGATCAAAAAGTCAAAGGTCAAGGGCAAATTGAAAATATAACTGAAAGAAAAGTGCTGCCCCACAGCCATGCAGTGTTTCCACACTTACATGTGTATTCAGTGTTTCTGAACTGTTTCTTCTGGATGAGTAATCATTGTTCTACAGTCATGAAACATCACAGGTAGATAAGGAGAATCCCAATTTATTTGGGGTCAACTTAGCATCTCTTGCTAACTTCATCTCTAGCATGTATGACTAAAGGATTCAGTGGTCAAAGTTCAAGGTCAATCTGGCATTACTTAGAAAATGAGATTGGATTAGATTCCTGAGGCCCAGCAATCGCTTAAACTACATGAAAGTAATTTTGGAGCAACTTAGGAATCCTATACCGAACAACTCAGTTGGAGGGGATATTTGCCTCTGCGGAGGGTTGATACATGAATTGACAATTGACCAATCAGATTGTGAGAAACAAAGTCCTGAATTCTGTTACTACACAACTTCAAACAAATAAGCCTCTAAATCAAATCTCGGTCAAACGACAAAAGTGCATTAATTCATGAATACACAAGATCGTAAATACACACCTTTTGCCCTCATTTTGAACAATGGTTTGAGTAGGAGACTAAATGCTAATCAGGATGGATATGGTGTATTTTTTCTCAATTTTTTTTACAAAATCAGACTTCAAGGCCTTTGTCAATTATGTAAATCTGTCATAAGTCTTTCTTCCAACGTTAATTTTACTCTGAAAAGAAACGCACAAGATAACAACCATATGGAATTAAGTTTATTATAAATTGCATATCTAACAAATAAATAAATAACATAATACATGACCACAATATAATTGTGATGGGTCGTACCGAGTCCAAACGAACAAAACAATCCTGATAATGTACATGCAGCATTTATCTATTATGACTGTAAAAATATCACAGATTACAAGCAATTATTCATGTGCATGTACACTGTACTAAAATGTGCGTTAGATTGAATGTGCAAAAGAATAAAATGTTAATGTACATGTACTTCATTTTTAGACCCCCCCCCCAAAAAAAAAACATTACTAAGTGTACTGTAGATGAACTTAACCTTATGTGAGTATTGCATATAATTATGTATATAGCAGTGAAGAATTGTGCAAAGATAAATAGGTCAAATGAAATGATTCAGAACACACTGTATAATAATGTAACTGTAATGTAAACAAAACTCGATACAGTAACATTGGCAAAAGGCCTGAAGACATATCTAAAAACTCGAAAATTTTTATCCTACTTATAGGTAAATCAATAACAAAAATTCAACACAGAACATTACACAAAAATAAATAAATAAAAAAAAATAGTGTCTAAAAATTAACAAATAAAATTGTAAGGTCAACAACGCTGGGGACTTTACAATCTGTACATTCATATTGTAAACTATAAATAGACCTTTATACTAAAGGAAAAAGGTCCTAGAATGGTTTACTATTGTAATACATGTCCCATCATAAATTTTTGTGATTAAAGTAAAAGTAGTCTCATTCTATTAGCACTCATTTGAAAACACTTACACTAAGGAACATTACATTTCTTTCGAAATTCTACAAAAAGCGTTACGTATAATACATGTACCGGCCTACAATAGTCTGGCAAAACATTCTAATACAACCTTGATTTCATAAAAACGACAAAACTTTCTACGTAAACATGTATAATTCATTTCCCTGACACACCTTGCACAGCTAATATCACAGTTGTTTATAGCAAATAATACCAACCTATAACCATTATAATAGCTGGAGTAAGAGGTAAATTGAGAAAAAGCCTTGTTTTTTTACATCCAGTACCTGAGATGTATAACTCCAGTACCTGAGATGTATAACTTCATTACTTGCAAGTCATAAATAATGCACATAGTACATGTAGTTTGGAAATTGTAATAGTTCATGAATTTATTAAACAAAAGTAACTACTAAGAATCCCCTTCGGCATTGCTGGTAGCTAGGGGACTAATAAGGACAGTGTGACAACATTTTGTGACCCTAAGACATTTCATTTAGCTTTATAATACGGATGTCCAATCACAAATCTTCAGGTGGAAAAAAATATATCAAACAAACAGAATACTAAAAAAAAAAAACATAAAAAAATATGAAAAATTAAATATAGACTGACCTAAATCAGAAAATACAAAATTTGTAAGTCAAAAGCACCTTTAAAAGTTGGCAAACTATGCATTTACATATACATGATTTACACAAGCATGAAATTATGTTATTATCAATGATTCAATCATTTATGATATGTGTATTGAATACTACATTTTCATATATCTAGTAATCAAAATGCACAAAAAAAAAACAACAACAATAAAATGTTCTACATGAGTCCTATAAAAATTTATAATAAAATACAAATGTATTAACAGATCTTGCCTTCCTATGACAAATTCAGAGTATGATAAATATATATTACAATGTATCATAAGAGCAGTCCAAAAGTCATAAACAATTCTACCCATACAACATATCGAATATGGCAGTAGACTGGACTGGTTCCTGACAAATCTTAATGTACTAAATAAATATATTAAAATTGTTTATTTTTCATTATCAATATGTAAATTGTATCAACAATTCAGAGAAGCCCATTTCATTCAAATTACCGTATAACCAGAAATTTTCGCGAGTATCAAATTTCGCGATTTTATGATAAAATGGGATGTCTTTATTTTCGCGAGTACAATTGTTCACAATTCTTGAATTACAAACAAATTTGAACACATGATGTTACTGTTTTATACCTTTCCTCATTGAATTTTTAGTAGTTCTATCATAAGAGTACATTCAATTCACTTCTCTTGACGTTTAATCAGAAAAAAGAAGAATGACACATGTACAATAAGAACAAAATGTAACTAATATACAAATTTACGATAAACCTTATCAAACACAATATTTCGCAGAGATTTATTTTCGCAATTCGAAAACACTCGCGAATATAGCGAAAATTAGTCTCTCACGAAAATTTCTGGTTATACGGACCTAGCTACACAGGGAATAAAAGAAAATTCAGATTTCAAAATACACCCATTCTTTTATAATTGACTCCACATGAGATAGGTACATGATTTCCCACACTTCTTCCCTAGCCTAGCAACAACTTATTGACAGTATGATATACCAATCCAGTTAAGGGATATACATCCATCTGTTTTGATAAGATCTTACCAATCATGTGTATTCTGACATTATGGTTTAAGAGGCAATACTATAGTTAAGTACATCATAAAATAATGTCACTCTTACAAAATCGGCCTTTATTTAAGGTCATGTCACACCTTTATAGCTTGGCAATGGGTTTTTTTCAAATACAAAAAAAAAATCATGTGTACATGTCGTCTTCCACCGCAACGTCATAGGTTCCTTCCACTACTTTCCACTCTCAATATGACCTTGCCTTCACCCCTTAGGTCCCATGTATTTTTCAAATTAATTAAAAAGGAAATTACATAAATTCAGATTGAAGATAGGGATAAAGTTTGAATAACTGTTCTAAATTATGGCGCCAAAAATTAAAAGTAATCGCATTTGTTGTTTTCCGACGTCATTAAACTACAATGACGTGACGTCATAATAGGGCCGCCGACAGAAATCCTGTCGAAACTGGGGACCCCTGAATCCAAGGGTACTTTGCGATGAAGCGTCGCGCGGAATGCGATGAAACCCTTGGTGCACTAAGATGGTGTACATGTATGTACATCAATGATATGCTGGAGATTTTAATTCCTGTCGTGAGTGTGTAATTTGCACCTTTATTGAAAAAAGTGGCATATAAAAACTATTACCAATCAGTTCAAGGTAGTTAAAATTTCTTTAATTCAAATCAGAAAACCACTGATTTTATATTTTTCTGCCACTCATGCAGGCTTAATATGCAATTTTAATAGTTCAGGCACTGACAATCTTTTCAAGGAAAATAATTTGATGGTGCGAATGGGGTATTGGTTAAGCTAACAAAAGTATCAAATTAGATTAGTCTACTTCATAATAGGACGGTGGTCGAGTCTCCCTAACAGCTTCCTCATATGTAGGGGGAGGAGCTTCTGGATCAAAGACGCCATGTGACCTTGATGAGGGGTGATTTGGAGGCACATATATAGCTACACGCGTTTCTGTATTGTCCACCGTGTTTCTAGTTCTACTATCTGTATTTCTGGCTATTCCTGGAGAGGTAGACCTAGACGCACTTCGTTGCTGATTTGTTGTAGTATCTCCATGGTTACGTTGAGTTTGTGCCCTGTTTCCATGGAGATTAGATGCTGTGTTACCCTGGTTACTATTGCGTGCTGACGTATCATTGTCCAATCTGTCGACTACATGGCCATGATGACCAGGACTGAATAAGGCTCTGTGTGAGTAACTACTGCTGGAGTATATAGGGTTATCACTTCTACCATGTTCATCATAGCTTGCCTGCACTTCACGAAGTCTTTGTCCTAAATATAAATAAAGAAATAAATAAACTGATCTGTTAGTGTTACATTAATCTTGCGTTTGAAAGCGATTATGCTTTATCAGCAACTTTAACAGGATCAAATCATGGACCTATCATGATGTTGATAAGACCAAAATCATCATTCTTTAGTTTTGAGAGGAATTTGATTTTTATTTATCTTATGAGAAGAAAAAGTGTATAGTATAATATAACATATAAATCAATCTTATTCCAGCCTAAATGAATGTAGAATGATCAATTAAGTTGTGTCTTTATATCCATGCTTTATATGCTCAGTGATCAATAATTACATAACAGCCAATCTACATGTACACTGCCTTCCAAACAGTAGCTCCTCATATACTTCTTGAAAGAAAAAGTTATCGTGTACATTCACAAATGAAAAAAAAAACCTGTGTTTGTGAAACATGAATGCCCAGTTGGCATCTTTGACAGTCACTTAATACAGCTGAAAAGTAGTTTCACATTCTGAGGTCAAGGTCACAAGGTCAAATTTGGTATCCATGGAAAAGTCTTGCCACATGGAATTCATATGTGAAATATCAAAGCCCTATCACTTAGCATTCAAAAGTTATATCTAAAGTTTAGATTTTCGAAATTAGGTCAAATTCCAAGGTCAAGGTAAAGAGGCAAATAATTCTGGTATCCATGAAAAGGTCTTGTGACAAGCAATACACATGTGAATTATGAAAGCCCCATCACTTACAATTCAAAAGTTATGGTCAAAATTAAAGTTTTGAAAAGTAGGTCAAACTCAAAGGTCAAGTTCACAAGGTCAAAAATTTTGGTATACATTGAAAGGTCTTGTCACAAATAATACACATGTGAAATATGAAAGCCCTATCACTTACCATTCAAAGGTTATGGCCAAAGTTAAAAGTTTTTCAAAAGTATGCCAAACTCCAAGGTCAAGGTCAAACATTTTGGTATACATGCATGGAAAGGTCTTGTCACAAGGAATACACATGTGAGATATGACAGCCCTATCACTTACCATTCAAAAGTTATGGCCAAGCTAATATTAATAGGTTAAAGTTTTTCAAAAGTAGGTCAAACTGCAAGGTCACAAGGTCAAACGTTTTCATGGAAAGGTCTTGTGAAAAGGGATACACATGTGAAATATGACAGCCCTATCACTTACCATTCAAAAGTTATGGCCAAGGTTAAAGTTTTTCAAAAGTAGGTCATGTCCAGAACCTGAATTTTGTAACATTTTCGTTGTATTTTTTTATGTTTGAAAATTTAGTGACCTACTTCTGCGTCACAGTAGGACACCACATGAAAATTAAACTGATACAATTTTTTTTGTAAGTCATTGGCTGAAATTAGTATGATGCATGATAATTGTAAATATAATTCTCCTGATATTACCGTACCTGGTACCTGTATAGTACCAAATTATTCTACAAATAGGGTGCTATACAATTTGTAGTGTCTTGGACATAAAAGTTGTTACAACGTATAAAGGTATTTCACTTTAGTCATGTTAGTTATACATTTACCTTGCTGTTGTTTACATCTGTCAATGGCAGCCCCTACACACCATGCTATGATCAGTGCCATAATACATCCTGGTCCTAATACACCGATAACCACCCAAAAGTCAACTAAAAAGAAAAGAAAAATTCACAAATTATTATCGCAGATATACTTTATATTACTAGTACTGTAAAATGTATCATATAATCTTGGTCGATACAAAACTTCAGCATTAAGGAACTATTTATCTGCCTTGAAAATAGGATTCCTTTGTTTTAGATACCGGTAAATTGCTGTGGCAGATCCAGCACCCCCTTTGCCTCGGGTGTGGTGGAGCCACTATCTAGATGATAGTCCAAAGTATAGGTTTTTGTGAAAATTGAGTCACTTCAAGGGGAGAAGGGATCCCTGCATCCATGCTCCCTCTAATTCTGCCACTAAATTGAATTTTTGAGCATGTTGAGAAAGGAAGAAAAGTACTACTGGTACGATACGTGTACATGACGTCAAGATAAAAAAGATGCTGGAAGAACTAGAGTAGAGAAGAAAGATGAC
This sequence comes from Pinctada imbricata, assembly GCA_033119305.1. NCBI lineage: Eukaryota > Metazoa > Mollusca > Bivalvia > Pterioida > Pteriidae > Pinctada > Pinctada imbricata. The sequence continues at coordinate 27,175,308 of VSWD01000003.1, read as the reverse complement.
TCAATTTACGCCTAATCCCGATGTACAAGATAGTGCCAGGGTTGGTGCCGGCTTTACCGACTGATAAATTTGTAAAATTTCAAAAATCTAAACAGCAAATAAAATCCACCAAGTTTCAAGATTGTGAGGCAACAAATCTAGTAGGAAATGCGTCTGTAAAAACACCTTAAGTCTTACAATGTCTTACAATAATACTGGAGAGTCTATATATATGGGAATTGTATTTTGAACTCCACACTGCAACACAAAATAATTAGTGTAGATATAAAAGAAAGGAGGGGATCTCCAACAACACTAGGTTGCAGCACCCACAGCAAAATCCCAAAACACCCAATGCAAAATACAAAGAACAAACACCCACAGAAAGATCTCAGACGTAAAGGGACAAGGAACATCTCAATACAAGAATATGCAGCTCTCTAGTCAGTACATGACATTGTACAACTGTCCACTGGAACCATCTTACCAGAAGACGACATGAATGCAAAGTCTGTATGCATGTAAGCATTCAAGACAGCTCTTGCAGACCGTCGCAACTAAAATCTAGCAACTCTCTCTACAGTTGCATAAAAACCAAAAATAATTGGGTTCTGCATGCAACGTAGTACCAGATATAGAAGATGTTTTAATTAACTACCACTGAACAAACAAGCTTTGAACTTTGTTTTAACATAAAATTGCATTGCAACATCATGATCACAGTCTTACTGAGTGAATTTGTGATGCAACAACTAAAAGTTCATACTCCAATAAACTGTCCAATGTAAACATCTATGGTAATAAGTCAAATTTTCTCTTTTAAATATCAAAAAATATATTGTTCAAGACAATTGTATGATAAAAAGGAACCCCACATAAATACATCCTGCAAAATTTAAACAAATTATGTATGAATCTGTATTACACATTTTAACATTTATCCTACTGGCTGTTCATGAGACAGCTATATAAGTTGTTGAAAGAAAGGGTATAGGATTCAACAAATGTATGCATTGTTTCATTTCAATACACGTTTTATTTTTGGATGGGCAGTGGAAAATACACAGATAATCAAGAGATACACAACATATTTCCCCACACACTTTACGAAGCATGCGCGAAATGAACCTCAGAGGTTGCACAGACAAAAACACAGGGGTGAGGTATCATCGCTTGGTCATAAACCCTTTCCTCCATACAAACCTTTTCTTCTATTTGTCTATAGACATATAGAGAAAGGGTTTGTGACCAAGAGATGATACCTCACCCCCAGTGGAAAAAAAGTAAAGAAGCTCCTCAGTTTCCATTGAAATTAATAAATTACATAACTCCCAAAAGATTATTTTCGAAATATTAAATTCAAATAAATCGTTACTTAAAAAACACTTCTATGAAGACACATAAACGGGCAAAAAATCCAGGACACTCACACATTTCTTTCTGCTAAATTTACAGCTGAACTGGTTACTTTCGATTTGTGTATTGCGCAACAAAACTTTCAGCGACATATCGTATGTAAGCTTATTCGCCTTTTATGAGGAGCGACTCAACCTGTCATTCAGATATTCAGATTTAGAATAAAATGCTTGGGAGGGGGGGGGTTGCATTTTTTTTTTTTTGGAACTTGAAGGACTTATAAACAGATGTCCATTTAAACATTTCGTCACCCAATAAAATCATACTACTTAAAGAAGATATCTTGACAACAATATCTCAACAGCACTCACAATGAGCACAAAATTGAGCATCGACGGACCCCTAGCAAGCTAGAGGTGGGACCAGGTGCCTGAGAGGAGTAAGCATATCCTGTTGGCTAGCCGCACCTACTGAGTGGTCACTTTCTGATAACAATAGAATTGATAAAAAAAAAAACTTGTCACAAATTTGTGCACAATGTTAAGCAAGTCAGTCAATCCTTTATATATCGTATATCATAAAGTTTAAAATTGCTACAGATAATCAGGGGTGGATCCAGAACCACAACTGCCGGGAGGGGGGGGGGGGGCACATACAATTTTTTATGGGAATGACTTGCGAGGCCCGAAGGGCCGAGTGGGGAGGGGGGGGGGTATGGAGGGGGTTTCAAATAGGGTTTCTCGGGGGAGATGATCTTCCCTTTCCTTGACTCTGAAAAATGTCTTTTATCAATTTTTTTAAAATAACATTTTCAAATGAAATAATATTTATTCAAAGTCGGACATGTCAACAATACAAACATTAGCTTTTGTGATCAATATATGGACTAATGGAGTCCTAGCTGAGAAAAATAAATACATCATGAAAATTACGTCCCTGGCGATGTCCCCTGCCTTCCATGAAGGAGGGGTGGACAGGGTGAAAGGGAGGGGAAGGAAGGAGGCGGGAGGAGGGAGGGAAGGGGTGGGAGGGGGGGAAGGGAAGGGAAGCCGAGGTGAAAAGGAGGGGAGGGAAGAGGGGGAGGTAAGGGGTGGGAGGGGGGAGAGAGGTACCCCCAGTCCGCCCTCCCCCATCAAGGATGGAAGGCAGGGCTTGGACATCGCCAGGGACGTACATTTGTACCAAAAAAGTACGGTCTACTTCGTTTTCGCAAAAAAAAAAAAAAAAGCTGAGAGAGATCTCGAGAAAGCCCCCTGGTATAGCAACCAAAAAGAAGAGGCACTTCTGAATTTCAGAAATGGTTTTTAAAGAAACTTCTGTTCAAAAATAGCCAAAAGACACTCAACTGAGAAATCATCGATTTGAATACATTTTTCGACATTTTCTCTGGTTTCCCCGTTGCGTATTACATTTGTAGCCAGTATTGGATATTGCCACACGTTTAAATGTGTACAGGATACAGATTCGACATCAATACAACGATCGCTTACGATTGGAAAAAACTTCTAATACAAAATGTAGCTGTATAAATACATGTATGTATAAGGATATCGGAAGTTTTCTTCTTGGATACGGTTCATCATATCCCATCTAAATTCAGCTGAAATACGCTCTGCATGGAGGCTATGCAGCAATTTGCTTCATTTTTTCAAAGTGTTCTCGCGGCAGCCCCGAACCCAGTAACATCTTTTCATACTGTCCCCACTGTTCCTGACTGAAGTCAAATACTAGTAGTCTTTTTGTGTAAGGGTGTGTGTGTGTGTGTGTGGGGGGGGGGGGGGGGGGGGGTTAGGGTGAATTTTTTGTTGATAAATTAGAATAATTATTTCTAGTTTGTGTTTAAAAAATATTAATTAAATACTCTTAATTGAACATATTATGAAAAATGGATAACGGGATACCATGTATTTAAATTTCGTATACATTGTACAACCAGAAACAAAGGTCTCTTACGATTGTGATTGGTTAGCAGTGCTTATAGTTATATTAGTTGTATTGATTGAATATGTCAAAGCTTTGAATTATCGTTTCCCCTGTCTCCTGATATGTTTAGAGACTTTCGGCAGAACTGGAAAAAAAAATCTCCGCGGAGTTCAATACTGACATTCATTCTGTAGCTCGGATACACAGCCAATTGTGCCTTACATGAAATTCATGTAAAATGAGCATCATATATAAATTTCACATACAATTTACGTTAAAAAAAATTCACATGAATTTCACATAAATTTACTTCACATGAATTTGACATGAATTTTTCTTTGTGACCTTCACGCAAATTGAATTCACATATAATTTATGTCGGAAACTTCACATGAATTTCAATGACATGTCCAAAAAAAATCATATAAATTTCATGTTCGTGCTCGTTTCACATAAATTTCATGTGAACTTTTATGTATTAAAGTTCATGTAAATTTTCATTTCACATGAATTTCATATGAGGCACAATTGGCTGTGTAAAGAGCCAGTAAGACACAATTGTTGTAATCACCTACGCCTCAATCTAAAATCATCATGAATTCCATTTTCAGCCTGAACAATGTACAGTAATAGGCATCATTACGTCTTAGCTCATCTGAGGGAAGCTCAAGCGAGCTATTGTCATAGAGCACCGTCTGTCCGTAGTGAACTTTTTACATTTCGACTTCTCCTCTGCATTTCACGAAACATAACAGGAAGCAAGTATTCAAGGTCCTCCTACAAACTGTGTGTTTTTCGTGCCGATCAGTCAACAAAAATAGCCGCAGAAGGCTCGGATTGGCTGACGCATTTTCGACTTCTCCTCTGCAACCACTGTACAGGATTTCACGAAACCTTACAGGAAGCAAGTACTCAAGGTCCTCCACCAAGTTTGTGTGGGTTTTTTTTTGTACCGTTCAGTCAACAAATATTGCCGCCGATGGTTCTGATTTGCTCAATTTGGCTGACGCATTTTCGACTTCTCCTCCGCAACCGCTGCACAGAATTTTACGAGACCTTACAGGAAGCAAGTACTCAAGGCTCTATACCACGTTTGTGCTTTTCGTGCCGTTCGGTCAACAAATATAGCCACCGAGTGCACTTATTGGCTGACGCATTTTCGACTTCTCCTCTGCAACCGCTGCACAGAATTTCACAAAACCTTACAGGAAGCAAGTACTAGAGGTCCTCTACCAAGTTTGGGTTTTTCGATCGGTCAACAAATATGGCCGCCGAGGGCTCTGATTGGCTGATCAATATATTTTCAACTTCTCTGCAACCGCTTCACAGAATTTCACGAAACCTTAAGGAAGCAAATACTCAATTAAGGGCATCCTACAAATTGTTCACTATCATAATATTTCGTCTGCAACTCGATTGATCGATGTAGCCCCCTTGGGCCTCTTGTTATGTGTTGGTTTTCATGTTCCAAGTGTTTTAACTTCTGATGATTGTTTTTGTTCTTATAATTGTAGCCCGCTCATTGACTTTTTACATTTTTTTAAGAAACGTGTTGTCCATCCTTTTCACGTATAGTGTTTGTGTATTCCGCTGTGATCATTGTAGGGCAATCTTTTGGGTTTTTTAATCTATTTTTAAAAACATTTCATGGACCAGTCTGTTTCACAAAAATACTTACGAATTTTTTTTTTTAGTAATTTTCGTAACTTTTGATCGCTTGGTTCTTCTTATAGACTAAAATTGCTGTTTTGTCGGTAAGATTGAATTTAGTTCTTAGGTCTTTTTTCTATTATAATATCATTAGAAAATATATAATACGATGTAAATGTTAAACATTTAAAACCTTTATTTTATGACGAAAGTTACAAAAATTCCTGAAATATTTTCGTAAGAATTTTTGTGAAATGGTTTTGCAATCCAAAAACTCTGATACGCTAAACGAAAAGTGCTTTTTAAAAGGGAAATAAATCAAAACCAGAAGACTTGTCAAGAGCCATAAAGTTGAACTTCATTAGCTGTTACCCTTAAGCTCCACAGAAAGTTTGATCCAAATGTCTATAAATTGGTCGTAGAGTAAACTTAATTAGAAACAACTCTGGTTACAAAGAATGGTCAACAACATCAATATACGAGTCGATCTGAATCTAAACTGTCCAAAAGCAGACAAGTTTAATCCGAACAATGGAAAAAGGTAAACTTAGTATGGTCAATATGGCTGCTTTGGAAAGCAATTCATCTCCAAAGGACAGTAAGTCCTAAAAATCAATTATAGCGCGCGCTAGCGTACTCCTGTTTTAAATAATCAATGAAAAGCAATCTGAATTTTGATGTTCAAGAACAAAAATTAAATATGACAAATATAATTGACCCTTCCAATTGCGGGAAAAAATGCCAAATTTTTTGACGTCACATTATCATTTATGCTTTTACCTCCGACAAAAAAGCTTTGAACCTCGGTCAAAAATCGAAATTGCAATGAGACGTCATGGAATTTCGCGATTTTTTCCCATGTTCAGAAGGTTCAATTGTAGACTTGAAGTTTCCTCAAAAGCACCAAACCAGATAAGTGGAAAAGTCTCCGTAACCTTTGATTAAATCATCCTATAAACCAAAAGGTTCTTCCCCTTCTAATCTCCAAAATTGATTTTGATTGGCCAAAAGGTTGACCAATGAGCTATCACTTTGAACTTAAGAATGTGATAGATGGGTGGAATGATGAAATGGAGTAGGGACAGACAAAGCAAACTGTTACTAATGACACCATTACATAGAATGGAAAGATGTCAAAGGTCAAGGTCACATTGGTTAATGAAAACCTATCAAAAATATTGGTGCTGCATAAAGTTTATTATAATGTAGAGATCTATATGCCAACAATGATAATGAAAATAAATAATAAACAAACTGAGAATATTGCTGAAGCAATGCATTTTCTTTACTAGTCAGATATGGTGCTTTTTTTAAAGTATAGGTCCATATAAGAATCAGGCAGGGGTGATACATCAATACTTTTTTTGCAAAACTTTTTATTTCTGTTTTGAGACACATAATTATGTGGTGCCAATCAAACAAATAATATTCATTTCTCAAGGTAGCAATGGTGAAGCAAGATATGCACCTCATAATTTATAAAGGATATGAAGGAAAAATGGCAGGAAAATTTTCTCTATATAAAATTCAACCAAATTTGCTACTTTTATAACTTTCTTCACCATCCAAGTATGAGGAAAATTCTTGCAGAACATTCATATGGAGGCTGATTTAAACAAATTTCACGAGAAAAAAGTTCTGCAAAAATTTTAAGGTTTTTCAACTGCCTGATCCTTATGTGGACCTGTACCCCTATTGTTTTACATGTCATTATGGCACATACAAGTTCTAAACTTAAAGTTATTATAAAGAGCTATTAATAAATATTTCTTAAACTACGGCAACGGAATGCAGAACAGATTACCTTCATGCTCATCATAATATTCTTGATTTCAAATCATTCATAATATAAATTAAGCAAGAGCGGATGTGCTACCCAAGTCTAAAGGGTCATAAATCCTACAAAAAAATTACAGAAAGATCAAAATCAATCATTTACCTTTAAGTAAATATATTATCATGTCATTCTTCAAAAGTTTTGTATAATTTTATAAATTCTCTTGAATTCCTTTAAAAGGAGGACTTGCATTGACATGGTATTAATTGATTTTCTAGAATTAAAAATTTTTTTTTATAAACTTCTTAATTCTATTTGGGCATTGAGAATGAATTTCTAATTTGTACTGCACAAATTTTAAAAATATAAGATGAAATCAATACTGGATAAAACTCAATGTCATATGTAACAAGTATGACATCTAAAACAACATTAAACAATAAATAAAACACCGCTAAAGACGGTATGGCCGGATTGCAAAGTAAGTTTTTGTCACTAACTGGGTCAAGGTCAATAGGTCAAATAATACAGCATAAATTGAAAGGTTTTGTCAGAGGCAATCTACATGTATAAAATAAAGTTTCTACTGCATACAGTTCCATAGATTTTGCTTAAACCAGTAACTTTAACCAAAATCCTTAACTAGGTCAAAGTCCAAGGTCAAGGTCACTAGGTCAAATGTTATGGCATAAATTGAAAGGTCTTGTCATGGGCAAGCTTCATTAATAATATAAAGTTTCTACTGCATACAGTACCATAGATTTTGTTTAAACCAGGAACTTTAACCAAAATCTTTGAGTAGGTCAAAGTCCAAGGTCAAGGTCAATAGGGCAAATGTTACGGCATAAATTGAAAGGTCTTATCTTATGCCCTTTGCCGTGTGGAGCTCGTAAAAAAGTTCCCCGCGAGGGGTTTGACAGTAAGTGTTTTGAATATATTTCCCTGACATTGTCGCCATAGCACTTTCTATATAGACATAACGTCAGACAGTGCATGAAGTTTTTATATTGTTTTCATTTTCGTGCTTGAACATCGACGGCGGGTGCGGCTAGCCAACAGGGGATGCTTACTCCTCCCGGGCACCTGGTCCCACCTCTAGCTTGCTAGGGGTCCGTCGATGCTTAATTTTGTACTCTATTGTGAGTGCTGTTGAGATTGTCGTCAGGATCTTCTTTAACTCATTTGTGTCACACTTATGCCCTTTGCCGTGTGGAGCTCGTAAAAAAGTTCCCCGCGAGGGGTTTGACAGTAAGTGTTTTGAATATATTTCCCTGACATTGTCGCCATAGCACTTTCTATATAGACATAACGTCAGACAGTGCATGAAGTTTTTATATTGTTTTCATTTTCGTGCTTGAACATCGACGGCGGGTGCGGCTAGCCAACAGGGGATGCTTACTCCTCCCGGGCACCTGGTCCCACCTCTAGCTTGCTAGGGGTCCGTCGATGCTTAATTTTGTACTCTATTGTGAGTGCTGTTGAGATTGTCGTCAGGATCTTCTTTAACTCATTATCATGGGCAAGCTTCGTGTATAATATAAAGTTTCTACTGCATATAGTTACTTAGATTTTGCCTCAACCAGAAACTTTAACCAAAATCTTTAACTAGGTCAAAGTCCAAGGTCAAGGTCACTAGGTCAAATGTTACCGCATAAATTGAAAGGTCTTGTCATGGGCAAACTTCATGTATAATATAAAGTTTCTACTGCATATAGTTACTTAGATTTTGCCTCAACCAGAAACTTTAACCAAAATCTTTAACTAGGTCAAAGTCCAAGGTCAAGGTCACTACGTCAAATGTTACGGCATAAATTGAAAGTTCTTGTCATTGGCAAGCTTCATGTATAATATAAAGTTTCTACTGCATATAGTTCCTTAGATTTTGCCTCAACCAGAAACTTTAACCAAAATGTTGACGGCAGACGGACGGACGGACGGACGGACAGACGGACGGACATCGTCAATCTATAGACCGGAATTGCTTTGCAATCCAGCCAAATATATCAAATATTTGATGTAGTATTTCAAATTGACACACATAAAATATGTGGTGAATACTAGAATACTATAGCATGAATCAATATGATAGTCATACATACATGTACATGTATATATACTAATAAGAAGAAAAAAAATCTATAACTATTTATCAAAATATATTATGCAAAAACATTGTATACAAACTAAGAGAAACAAATAAACATGATGTGCTTTAAAATAAATCTTGATGATTTAAAAGTCAAATTTAAGCATTTTAACATTTCCTTAACTTTCTGTAAAATATTAACATTTCTAGAAAATATTGAAAACAAGGAAGACACCTCTTCAATTGAAAAGCAGCATCTCTTCTGGAAAACTATTTGATTGATAATCAAATTGAGAGTGACAGCTGTAAAGGTCCAGAGTCCCTGTACAAAATGATCACTCTCTGACAGTATAGAGAATATCAAAGTTATACAATCATGTACTTCCTAATTACAATTAATCCAATAGACCATTTTCGAGTTACCGATCACGTTCGGATATTATACTCCGCTTCGACGTTTTGTCAAGATGCCCTACTTCCGGTTTACATTTGAGTCTAAAATAACCTGATCACGATTAAGAAATAAACTATTTACGCAAACAAATGGCATTGTAGCGTTTTAAATGTGCACCATATACATGATTTGGGGATGGAAAAATTCAAGCAAAAGGTATCAGTCAAAGGGGATGCTCTATGTAGAAGTTGAATGAGCAGGAAAGGGGGGGGGGGTTTACGAGGAGACATAACAAGAGACTCTGGACACGTGTACGCGTGTCCAGGTGTATGTGACTGAATTTATTGTTTGTGACAGTTAGATGGGGGTATGCATTTGACACGACAGGTGTTTAAATGTTTGATTTTGACATGTACATCTACCCAGTACCCCGGCAACCGGCCAACGACGTGATGCCGGGTAAAGCTTATGAAGGTGAGGGGGTGGACAGGGTGAAAGGGAAGGGGGCAGGAGAAGGGAGAGAGGAGGAGGGAGGAAAGGGGGAGGTAAGGGAAGGGTGAAAAGGAAGAGGAGGGGGAGGTAAGGGGTGAGAGGTACCTCCTCCCCCGACGGTGTACACTGCTGACGATCAAATATCATGATAGTATTGATATACACAGTGACATTGTAGATCTGTGACTCTGTAATCCGAAAAAAAGATCATGCATAATCTAAAAGAATGAAGAATGAAAAAAAATGTTTGAAATAATTATCTTCTCGGACTCAGGACTGATATATTTCCCTTACCCGGCTGATCCCCCCTTCCTCCTATCGGCTTTCCCTTCCTCGTTTGTAAAATATTGATCAGGCCATGGGCGTCCTCTGTCCCCCAGAGATTCACGAGAACAACTTGATTTTCACTTTAAAGTTTGCAGGCCAGATTTATGTATTGAGATGTATGTTCAAGGATCATGAATAAATAGAAACAAGAAGGTATATCTGTGAATACGGCAAATGAAACGTTTACTTGATCTTTGAATCTCATAGGATTTACATTTTATTTTGCGTGAAATTTACACCCACGCGGGTGTTGAGGCTCTGAACTCCCCTCCCCCTCAAGATGTCATTATTCTATTTCTACGCTCCCAATTTCTCAACTTCATAGCCAGGATGAACCCCGTCCTTGGAAAAATGTTTTTGATCCACGCATTATTTGTTTTTTCATTATTCCAAGGTACCGTTTTTCAGATTTTTTTTTTTCAATTTTGAACATCTTTTTTTAATGCCTTCGTCAGGTGTACAGGGACATATCTTTCGTATCTTTTTTTATTTTCTCAAGTTACCACTAGCACACGCTGCCATTTATCAAAATAGTTTTACCCCCCCCCCCCCCAAAAAAAAAAACCCTGTTAATACCGATTTTCATACTGAATTGATGCATTCAGACGAGAAAGCGGCTTATATTACTTCAGAAAAACTTAGCGTCATTTAAATTTTAGAACCTTTTATTTACTGACAATTTCTTAGGGATATATTTGCACAAAAAGGCAATGGCGTTAAAATTTAAAAGTTATAAAAGGGGGGAGGGGTTAAATCACAATTATTGTCAGTTATGTTCTAAAAATGAAATTCAATTGGGTTACCATTTTCTATTTTTTTTTTTATGTAAGACTTTTAAATTTTCCGTTCAAAGAATTTCCTGTTTTTCACTATTTCAATATTCATTCGAATCTCTATATGTCATAATAATATGATATATTACTGAAAAAAAAAGTAAAATCCGATTACTTATAATTTACATTGTCATTGATGACGTAAACAAATTAATGGTCAATACAAACAAAACCAGCGATTATAATAATTTCCATATTCAAAGAAAAGTAGTTTTTCAATTTTGAGTAGATTAGATCGATTTTACACCGTTGATGTCACAATATGTGACGTTGCTAAGGTAGACCGGAAGTAACCCTACTTGACGTAACTAAGCAGGTGCGTCATAGCAGTGACTAAACTGAAGGTTTATAACGGTCATTAGTTGTAACTCGAAAATGGTCTATTGATAGGCATGTATTAAGTAAAAATTGAAGATCTTTTTAAAAAGTAAGACACAGATTTCTTACTTATGAAAATTTAAAATTACAAAGGCCGTACATTTAAAGTCAAATTCAAGCTAAGTGAAATGTATATGTAAGTCAAAATACATCAAGGTGAAAGCCATTAAGTCCAATGTCACGTTACAGAAATTCTCGTCATAGACAATATCAACACTTTATCCTATTATGATATGTAAACATAGTGTAATCAAAGATTACAAAGCTCACCTCATGGCAGCATTCTATCATGACAGGAGTCAAAGAATACACAGTTTTGAATTTGAAAACCTGTCCTACTGAGAACCAACAAAAATGATACCACACAAAAACAAAATAGAAAAGGGAAGTAGAGTATTTCATTTATTGACCGAAATTTTGCCTGAATGGGTGTACTCTATTGATACCCAAATCTCCCTAACATATGCACTCAAGCAGAAAATGTAGGTCATGACCTACATTTGAATGTAGATTTGTGATCTACTCATAAAGATGCATAAACTGTGCAAGTTTGGACTTCCTAGCACTTACAATAAAGGAATAAAACTTCTTAGCATTGATACCCAAATCTTCCTAACATGTGCACTCAAACAGAAAATGTAGGTCATGACCTACATTTGAATGTATATTTGTGATCTACTCATAAAGACGCATCATCTGTGCAAGTTTGAACTTCCTAGCACTTAAAATAGAGAAATAAAACTTCTTAACATTGATACCCAAATCTTCCTAACATGTGCACTCAAGCGAAAAATATAGGTCATGACCTACATTTGAATGTAGGTTCATGATCTATTCTTAAAGACACATAATCTGTGCAAGTTTGAACTTCCTAGCACTTATAATAGAGAAAGAAAACTTCTTATCATTGATACCCAAATCTTCCTTACATGTGCACTCAAGCGGAAAATATAAGTCATGATCTACATTTGAACGTAGATTCGTGATCTACTCTTAAAGACGCATCATATGTGCAAGTTTGAACTTCCTAGTACTTATAATAGAGAAATAAAACTTCTTAACCTTGATACCCAAATCTTCCTAACATTTCCACGTAAGCAGAAAATATAGGTCATGACCTACATTTGAATGTAGATTTGTGATCTACTCTTAAAGACGCATCATCTGTGCAAGTTTGAACTTCCTAGCACTTATAATAGAGAAAGAAAACTATTTAACATTGATACCCAAATCTTCCTAACATGTGCACTCAAGCGGAAAATATAGGTCATGACCTACATTTGAATGTAGATTTGTGATCTACTCTTAAAGACGCATCATCTGTGCAAGTATGAACTTCCTAGCACTTATAATAGAGAAAGAAAACTTCTTAACATTGATAACCAAATCTTCCTAACATGTGCACTCAAGCAGAAAATATAGGTCATGACCTACATTTGAACGTAGATTTGTGATCTACTCTTAAAGACGCATCATCTGAGCAAGTTTGAACGTCCTAGCACTTATAATAGAGAAATAAAACTTCTTAACATTGATACCCAAATCTTCCTTACATGTGCACTCAAGCGAAAAATATAGGTCATGACCTACATTTGAATGTAGGTTCATGATCTATTCTTAAAGACACATCATATGTGCAAGTTTGAACTTCCTAGCACTTATAATAGAGAAATAAAACTTCTTAACCTTGATACCCAAATCTTCCTAACATTTCCACGCAAGCAGAAAATATAGGTCATGACCTACATTTGAATGTAGATTTGTGATCTACTCTTAAAGACGCATCATCTGTGCAAGTATGAACTTCCTAGCACTTATAATAGAGAAAGAAAACTATTTAACATTGATACCCAAATCTTCCTAACATGTGCACTCAAGCGAAAAATATAGGTCATGACCTACATTTGAACGTAGATTTGTGATCTACTCTTAAAGACGCATCATCTGAGCAAGTTTGAACGTCCTAGCACTTATAATAGAGAAATAAAACTTCTTAACATACTAGTGCAGACGCCGACGCCAACGCGGACGACAGGATGATAGCATAAGCTCCCTCTCACTTTGTGAGGTGAGCAAAAAATCATATCCTATATGATGTTCTTAAAATGTAGTTCAACTTAGAATCTTTCAATTACACAGCCAATAATTGTGCCTCACATGAAATTCATATGAAATGAGCATCTTGTAAATTTCACATGAAAGTTCATTTGAAATTCATATAAATTTTACATAAAATTTATGTGAAAAAAAATTCACATGAATTTCACATGGATTTACTTCACATGAATTTCACATGAAATTTTCTTTGTGACCTTCATGCAAAATTGACTTTACATGCAATTTGTGTCAGAAACTTCATATGAATTTTGTGTGAAATTTTTCCTGTAAATTTCATGTTCGTGCTCAATTCACATAAATTTCATGAGAATTTTTATGTAAACTTCATGTGAATTTCATATGAGGCACAATTGGCTGTGTATTGGTAAACACATGGTAAAGCAAGTTATGGAATAAAAGGTCAAGACCATACATATAGGAAGCATGCACTCATCAAGGTTTCTCTGATAACTAAATACAAAGTCAGTACAAATTATCACTATTAGTATTATGAAGAATGTATGTTAATACAAAGGTAGTTAAACCTTGAACAAGGGAAAACAAAGCTAAGTTCAACCTTAACATAATGATAACAATTCCGTAATAATAGTCACGGCTTATCAATTTACATTAGTACATCATGAACTTGTCAGATTTTACCAATTTCTGCATGTAAATCATAAAGAATGAATATTTAATGCAAAAGATTAATCCAAGCTGTAGACACACAGACAGTCAGACTGATGGACAATTGCCAAACCTGTAAAATTTGCACTGACTGGCTAAAAGCTGTGTCACATTTGTCATAGTAATTAAGTGTACCCTTCTCACTACCATTTATGTATACAAGAAGTCAATAATTATTTACACAAGATTATGTCATAAAAAAGAAGAATCTCCTTAGTCATTTCAAATGAAGTCATAATTTATGTTTTGAATCAATATTTCATTCTGTTATCATCATGGCACATATAATAATTATAGTAACTGATCAATGAAAATACTACAAAATAAAATAATCAAAAATAAATATTATCACAGATCTTATTTCCTACACGTACAAGAGCAAACTGTCACAGCACATTTGAGATTTGTATAAAAATATAAATAAATGCATAACAAAACACTAAAATATTATGAAATTAATCTACTTCATAATATGACGGAGGTCGCGCCTCCCTCATAACCTCCTCATAAGAAGGAGGTGGTTCCTCTGAGGAGGGGCTAAAAGGAGGTAAATAGACAACAATCTGTGTCTCTGTATTGTCTGTTAAGGTCCTTGCTCCACCATAAGTATTCCTCTCTGTTTCTGATCTATCAATTGAAAATGAGGTTTCATGGATATGGCTTGTGTTTATGAATGGCGTAGACTCAGAGTCAACATTCCTGCTCGGACGTACATCAGCATAGGATCTGGGAAGAGTAACTAGTGAAAGTCCAGGACTGTTTGAATCAGCTCGATGTGGTCTAGACTGTGAGGGTCTAGAGGGTGAGGGTCTAGACGGTGAGGGTCTAGAGGGTGAGGCAGATCTAAATGATCTGCGGTATTCAATGGCCATGTTATTTCCCTGGTTACCTCGATCTATGTTGTCCTGGCGATTTGGCGAAGTGTTTCCATAGCGATTTGGCATAGCGTTACCATGGTTACTGTTCGAATCTGGTGTCTGATTCTCAAATACTCTAGAAAAATGATCAAACAATCTCTGTTGATGGGCACGGCCTTCTTCAATGCGATTTGCGAATGTCCGATGAGCAGAATTTATAAACGCTTGATTTGAGTGACTCCTACTTGAGTATAAGGGATTATCACTGGTCCCTTCATCACGGGACCCAAACTCTGGATACCTCCTTCTACCAAGGTTAGGGTTTCCTATATTAAGAAAAAATGTATTTCTGATTTAGGCAAAACAAATGACAATTTATTAATACATGTATTGATAATATGAAATACAATAAAGACAGCAAAAGGTAATAACATTAAAGATTTACCTTTTGCTCAGTTGCTTTAATCATGTTAATTACAAAATGATGACTTTAGTTGGTAACTTAAAGTTCTTTGATTATATTCTTACATTTTGAAATTATTTTAGAGTATCAGACTTGACTTTATTTTAGAGTATCAGACTTGATTTGATAACATACAGATTGTAGTTACACTTTTTATATCTGAATTAGATCAATTATAACAATTAATATCATTATATTGTAAGAATCTTGTTCTCGTTTGTAAATACCTGTAACCAATCATCTTAACTGGAATATTTTAATCAAATGATACAGGCATCATTAAAAATTTATGTTGTTGGTGGTAATTAACAGAATTTAACATTTGCTTAACAAGTGAATTTACATAATTTGACATTGGCCATTTCAAATTCAATCAGAAAATATTATCAGTGTGGACAAACATGCAAAGAGCAACCTGATTTTAGATCAAAAATGATGAAAATGATAAGGAACAGTGAATCGCAATATATCGTAATACAGCCAATGAAATATCGCTAATAGCGGGATTCACTTTTAGCGTATTGTTTCAACCCTATCAAACAGATAGTGTACCATATATCAATATTCTAATGCACTCCGTTTGTAACGCGCATTCTGACTGGCTGGGCGATTAAAAAACTCGTGGGGATTCACGTTTCACTGCAGTGCCTGCTATGACGTCATGCATTGCTGACCAAAGCATAAGAATAGGGTTACCATACTGATGTTTTACAAAAACTGACAGGGTATCGGCGAATCCCCTGTCAGAAATATCCGTTTTACCGCTCGGCTAACGACTCGCGGTAAAACTCAATTTCTGACAGGGGATTCGCTGATACCCTGTCAGTTTTTGTAAAACACACGCATGGTAACCCCTAAGTACAAACCTCGTTGATTTTTACATCTGTCTATAGCGGCTCCCAGGCACCAGGCTAGGATAAGTGCTGCAATACCCCCGGCCAATATACCAATTATCTCCCAGAAGTCAACTGAAAAAAACAGTAATATGTGGTCATACATCCCACTGTAAATTTTTAATTTTGAATTGAAAAGTTTATCAAAATTCAATGAACACGTAATATGAATTGATGTATCATACACATGTATGTTGTGATAATTCATTTCATTTATTGTTTGTTTTTTTTAATTTCACACAGTCAATCAAATAATATAAAAAACTTAAAGAATAAAAACATGGATTGTTATGAACATGATGAAAGCAGGAGAGTACATGAGTATGCACATGGCATACAAATTATGTACGACTATTTAGTTCAAGGTAATTCTCAAGTTTGGCTTTATACTTTATAGATAAATCTGATAATGATATAGTGTATCTTATATTATCCACAATCTCAAGTTTTTACTGAAATAATTACATTCTTGCCCTTAAAACTCCAAAGAAATTCAGAATTTCATAAATCATATAATAAATCATATATCAAGTTTCCATACTAATTAACTATAACATGATAACTTAACTGGGGTACACTGGTGTACTCATTCAAACACTCATACTCAGATAAATACTGGGAGAGACTAATTTCAATAATAGGTATGTCACATGTTTGATCCTGAGTAGATATATACATTTCGTCTTCCACCGCAACGTCATAGGTTCCTTCCACTACTTTCCACTCTCAATATGACCTTGCCTTCACCCCTTAGGTCCCATGTATTTTTCAAATTAATTAAAAAGGAAATTACATAAATTCAGATTGAAGATAGGGATAAAGTTAGAATAACTGTTCCAAATTATGGCGCCAAAAATTAAAAGTAATCGCATTTGTTGTTTTCCGACGTCATTAAACTACAATGACGTGACGTCATAATAGGGCCGCCAACAGAAATCCTGTTGAAACTGGGGACCCCTGAATCCAAGGGTACTTTGCGATGAAGCGTCTGGCGGAATGCGATGAAACCCTTGGTGCACCAAGATGATATACATGTATGAATGCATATGACAGATCTTGACCTTGAAGGAGACTTAAAGTTGACCTTTATGAAATGTAGAATCTCATCATGCGTGACAATTCCTGCAAATGTGACGCTTCAGTCTTGATCAAAAAAGGGCAAAAAATTATGATAATTATTATTATTTCAGATGTTTTCAAACATGCATAGAGAGAAAAATAATCCATCACTAGTCTGCTAGACGAGATCATTGTCAAGGAAATCCAACCCTTGTGTCAGTGATTTGCTTTAATTTGTCCATGATGCTACAAGCCACATCAGTCGGGTTGGATTTCCTTGTCAATGAAGCACCCTGAGTGATCAATTCTAGTAGTCTTAGGGTATTAGGTTACATCATTTTTCTTTCACTTCAAAATTCAATAATTACAAAAGAAAACACCCAGGACATAGTAAGCCTCAGGTTGAATTTCTTTTTCACTTTCATATATGGAAATTAATTTTATCAGTTCCTAGTAACCATTATACAACAGCAAACAGCAGCATAAAATAAAAGATTTTGTCAAAACTACATGTATAGGTTACTAAGACAGGTCGATGGACAGGTACATTTTTTTTTTGGCAGTGGCTCCGGATACGAACGTTCGTATCTTTAGACCTATGTCTCGGCATACGAACATGTTTCTGATTGGTCTGTAACTGTCACGTGACTTGGGTCATGTGTCCATAACAAAATAAATTGATTTTTGTAACCATATTAAGGTATACGAGTTTATTCTGCATAATCTGTACTTTAGCAACAGGGACAAAAGGCTGTTTTCTATGCTCTCAATCATTATAGTGATCACTGATCAGTAATAGACGCGCACTTGTCGGCTGTTGTGTGCACGTACTGACCTTCTGTCGCTCCAGCGGAAGTTGAAGTTTTTGAGAGTTTTGAGACGATAACAAATACGTACATGTAGATACAACTCCGTGCTTTTTACTTAATTAACTTTTCAGAACATATCACAAAAAAGGTACAATTTGAACACAAGATGCCTTGAAAAAAAACGAACCAAATTGAAATATATCTGCAGTAGCTCACTACGATTTGTGTTCGTACACCGAGACATAGGTCTAAAGATACTAACGTTCGTATCCGGAGCCACTGCCTTTTTTTTTTTGAAGAAAGATTAAAAAATTCAAATTCTTTTTTTTTATTGGCAAAATGCTGCTGGCTTGAAATCTAAAACATAGGAGTTATGAAAAAAAAAATGTCAAGGTACAAGCTATGATATTTTATAAAACTCACGCATTTACGACCAGCGCGAATTGCCTGCTGAGCAAGGTACTTTCGATTTCGAGTAAGCTGGTATTGCGCAATATACGTTCTACATAAAAAGACGTGTCGTACGATGGCTTGTTCGTGGCTTGATCATATTGGAATGCAGTGCAGGGTCGAGGGAGTGGGGCTGGGGAGAAGGAGGGGCGGAGAGGAGGGGGAGAAAGGGTGAAGGAGAAAAGAGGTTGAAAGGAGGAGAATGAGGATGTGGAAAGCACAGGGATGGAGGAGGTGAGGAGGAGGAGTTGGACTTGAAGAGATGGAGGTGCATATGGGGAACGGAGGAATGGGTCAGGAGAGATTGAGGAGGTTAGGAGAAGGTGGGGAGAAGAGGAGAGCAAGGGAGATGAGGAGAAGGGGATTGGAGGACAGGAGGGCGGAGGAGGAAAACGGAAAATGCGGAACCCCAACCAATCCTACAGATTCGCGAACGAGAATAAACCTTTCTCAGTGTATTCATGCCAAGAAATCCTTAGCGATTTAGTTTCTACAGAGTTAACCGTTATAAATTATCATCTATTATGATACCAGCTGTTTTAATAAGCTACTGTATCGAGACGACCGGCAGATTTGAACAGAATTTCTTGGCATGTTATGATTCCATATATGTGATCCATGCTGGTGAACAATGGACAAGAACAGCTATATTCCGAATATTCTGTATTTATATAAATGCTTTGAGAAATGAATTTGAATAAGCGTTACGCTTTTTTTCAAATCCCGTTTATTTTTCATCATATGTATAGACCGAGAACAGGCCAAAATTTTATTCTTGAGTTGGTGTTTACCTGTCCTCGGTCTACATATGTATTGCTCATTCTATATATGCTTATATTTGAATAAATATGTTTAAACTATAAATGCTTGATGAGATAAAGAAAATCATGACGATCGACAATCTCAACAGCACTCACAAATTAAGCACCAAATTGAGCATCGACAGACCCCTAGCAAGCTAGAGGTGGGACCAAGTGCCCGGGAGGAGTAAGCATCCCTTGTTTGGCTAGCCGCACCCGCCGACGTTGTTCACGCACGAAAATGAAAACAATATCCACAAAGCATGCACTGTCTCAGGTTATGTCTATAAAGAAAGTGTTATATATGACGACCATGTCAATTAAGGAAGGCGTTTAAAACACTTATACTGTCTAACTGCTCAGTTTCGATTTTGAGTTGTATTTCGGTGTTATTTTAAAAAATACCGTAATAGTATGTAGTGATAATTAAGTTGAGAGATTTCAAATTCTTTATTTATATATTATCATATATTTCAACCAGAAGTCTCTGATGAGATGGAAGCTCTCCTGGTTGTTTGCTTAACTTAATCTAAATGACACATCATACCATGGGGATCAGGGACTAAAACAAAATGCAACTCAACAGAATAATTAATATAATGCAGAAAGAATTTACTCTCTATCAATTACACTTTCAGAGAATTGATGTTCACAAGATTACATAGAGTTGTATAGGAGATAATTACAACACACCAATTTTCAAAGACCCTGGGGGTCAGGTGCTCAAACAAAATACAAGGTGCATATCTAGACCACAAACTGCGAATAATGCAAAAAAAAAAATATCTCTGTATCAATTATACTTTCTGAGAATAGGTGCTCGCAAGATTACATAGACTTATAAGAAAGAAAATGACCAAACCCATTTTCCAAGACCCTGGAGGCCAGGGGCTCAAACATAATATCAGGTGCACAACTAGCACAGACTGAGAATAATGCTAAAAGAATAATCTTTCTTTCAATAATACTTTCTGAGAACTGTTGCGAACTCACATGATTACATAGAGTTATAAGAAACAAAATGACCACACCTAATATCCAAGACCCTGGGGGTCATGGGCTCAAACAAAATATCAGGTGCACAACAAGACCACAGACTGAGAATGCTAAAAGAAATATCTTTCTATCAACTATACTCTCTGTTAAAACATTGATGTGACGTCATGCCTTTGTTCGAACAGTCCGAAATTTACCTTTGACTGTCCAATATCAAATCTAGGTCGCGTTTATTAGAAAAAATATACGCGACCTAGATTAAATATTGGACAGTCAAAGGTAAATGTACTTTGACATCTACAGGACAACCGTTACAATCCTTATTTAGAAATCACGTGACAAGAATTCCATGTATCGTAGTACTGACTAGATGCGCATGCGTGGGTATGAGTAGACGCATTTTGTAGTGCTCCGGAATTTATTATCAGAAAAATAACAAAAAAGGTATGAAAAACCATTTTACCCCACTTTTCACATCGGAGGCACTTTTTACATAAACGTTGAATATTTTTCGAGAAGAAATTGATGACCTATCAGTGATAACTTGACAACGTGTAAAGGCAAATCGAACACTCTCATGGTTCACGTGAAAAAATGGCCACCAGCTCGTCAGTTGAACTTCTAAACCAAAGCAGAGAAATATTATATGGAGAGATAGAGAGTGAAGTAAATGAAAAACAAACTGAAAACAAAGATGAAAATATAACTCTTGAATCTATCTTTTCTCTAGTAAAAGGAATGGACAAGTCCCTGAATGGACGCATGAATTTGCTCTTCGAAAAAATAAAATGTCTTGAAACTTCGGTGAAGAAAGTGAATGAAATGTGCGAAGAAATAAGTAAGCTGAATTCCAAAATGGTCAATGTAGAAGTAGAAATTTCCAAATTAAACAACAGAAGTTCAGATTTCGAAAAGGATCTGCAAGGTTTGAGCGATGTTTTTGATTCAGTAAAATCGAAATGTGAGAGTTCAGAGAAAAAAATGAACGAACTGAACAGGCGTTTAACCAAATGTGAAGAGGAAATGGTGAAAAATGAAAAGAATAGTACAAGCTTTGTGAAAAAAATACAAGAGGAGAAGGAGGATTTGAGCGAGAAGGTACTTGATCTAAAATGTCGATCCATGAAAAACAATTTAGTGTTCACGGGTATTCACGAGGAGGCCAGCGAAGACACGGGTGAGGTGATCCGTGACTTCATCCACCGAGAACTAGATATAGACGAGTATATCGACATAGCTAATGTTCACCGGTTCGGAACAGGAGCGCGACCAGGTCAGAGTGGAAGATCACGTCCCATTGTAGTGCGTTTTATCTATTATCGTCAACTTGCGCTTGTGCTTTCTCATGCCAAGTATTTGAAGGGCACGGGGATAGGAATAAATCAGCAATTCCCGTCAGAAATAGAGCAGGCGCGCAAAAGTCTCTACCCTATCATGAAGGAAATGCGAAACAAAGGTCACCATGTTAGATTAGTGCGCGATGTGTTATTGGTCGACGGCGAGCCATACGAGCCCTCGATTTCTGAAGGTGCCGGACCTTCACCGCACAGCTCGAGGGGCCGAGGCACTCCTGGAAACCGCACCACACCTACTAACTCTCGCGGCCAACATCCAGCGACTATCCAACGCACCCCGGTTCGGCGCCCGCCATGTAAGCGATTCCGCACTGGTTCCACCCCTGACTATGATAGATAGGGAGGTGAAGGGGAGCAGTCCATTAGTGACATCTCTGTTCTCTCTTCAGAAACTTGTGTCAATGATGTTCATGATTCTACATTATGTTATCTTTAAATTGTTGTGGGTTAAAGCGTAGATTAAACTATCCTGATTTCAAAGAATTATTGCAAAAATATGATTTTTTATGTCTCCAAGAAACCAAAACGGACAATTTAGATGAGATAGATCTGCCGGGATATAAATTTGCTATGAAAAACAGGAAAAAGATATCTAGAGTGCGATCAGGTGGCATAGTTTTTGGATATCGTAATGAGCTAGAAAAATATGTAACTATACATGAAACAGAAAGCAAATTCATTTTGTGGGTAGAAATTTCTAAAGATTACACAAATTTTAATGAAAATCTATTTATCGGAATTGTATATATACCACCTGAAGGCTCTCGGTACACTGACAGAAATGCTTTTAATGAAATAGAAAAAGAAATTTTGGAAATGATGGCTAAAACAAATCTTATTTTACTCGCAGGGGATTTTAACGCTAGAACAGGTTTTGAAAACGATTTTTATGATTTCTCAAATGACAGAACTGTCGATAACTATCATGTTTTAGGAAATTTGAACGATCTGTCCGTTTTCGGATTTGAAGATACTAGAAAAAGTTGTGATCTTACTGTAAGTACATATGGAAAATTATTACTTGATACATGTCGGTCTATGAATATGTTCATAATGAATGGACGTCTTGGTGAGAATAAGAATGGTCTTACAACTTGTAAAGGTGTTAGTGTAGTGGACTATTTCATTTGTACTTATGATGTAATTATCTACCTTAAAAACATGGAAGTATTGGAGACTAGCTCTCTTTTCTCTGACGTTCATAATCCAATCACTCTATCTATAGATATAAATCCCCCTCCGAAACTCTCCGAAAATAAAACAATTACTGAAGTTATAGGAAAATGGGACCAAGAAAAAGAACCTCATTTTGTAAATGCAATAAACACTGAACAGATAAATGAATTATTAAATATCATAAATCAAAGTAATGACAGCGATAACAATAAAGATGTTATAAATGAAGTGGTCGAAACATTAAACAAAATTCATATAAAAGCTGCAGAAAGTACTTTTGGTGTTAAAAAGATAAATCTAGGTAAAAAAAAGAAAAATAACAAAAAATAAATTATGGTTTACCTCTGAATGCAAGGAAGCAAGACGAATTTACAGAAAACAAAAAAGAAGAAAATATAACACAAACTCAGAAGAAAATAAACGTCAAATCCGGGATGCAGAAAAAAGATACAAGAAAATATTAGACAAAGAAATAAAAAACTATAGAAAAAATCTTCGCCAAACGATGAAAAATATGAAAACTAAAAATCCCCGAGATTACTGGAAATTAATTAATGAGAAAGGTAATGAAAGAACGCCAAATATAAATATAAATGAGTTGCACGATTTCTTTAAAACCATAAACGAACCTCCAAATATACCAAACGAAGTAAATCAAATTTTACAAAATGAAATAGAAAATCGAGAAGTAATCGAAATTAACCAAGAATTAAATGCTGAAATTAAAAGTGAAGAAATAAGTAAATGCATTAAAAAACTTAAAAACAACAAGGCACAAGGAGAAGATAAAATAAAAAATGAATACATAAAATCTACTGTAAATTTGCTTCTACCACTGTATGTGAAACTTTTTAACATAATCTTAGATTCTGGTATAGTACCTGAAAGTTGGTTAGATGGTATTATAAAACCAATATACAAAAACAAAGGGGCCGAAAGTGATGCAAGAAATTATAGACCCATAACGATCCTAAGTTGTTTTGGCAAATTATTTACCAGTGTTCTCAATGACAGGTTAAATAGCTTTTCAGAGGAATTTAGAACAATACAAGAAAACCAATCAGGCTTTAGGCGAAATCATTCTACCACTGATAATATTTTCATAATTCATATGCTCTTCGAAATTCTTAAATTGAAAAAAAGAAAATTATTCTGCGCTTTCATAGATTTTGAAAAAGCTTTCGATACAGTTTGGCGAGACGCACTTTGGCATAAACTACTCTTAAATAATATAAACGGTAAAATATATACAGTAATTGTGAATATGTATCATCATATTAAATCTAAAATAAATTTTGATGGACAGATCTCGGATACTTTCAGGTGCGAAAATGGGGTTAGGCAAGGGGGAAATTTATCCCCCTTCCTTTTTTCTATCTATCTTAATGACCTTAATGATTTCTTTTTACAATCTGATATAAATGGCCTAGAAACAATTACTGAACAGCTTGATGAAAAACTTGATTACTATCTAAAACCCTTTGTGATCCTATACGCGGACGATACTGTTCTTCTAGCAGAAAGTAGCACCGATCTTCAAAATCAACTATATACCTTTGAAAATTATTGTAAAAAATGGAACTTAAAAGTAAACGTCGGTAAAACTAAAATTCTGATTTTCGGGAGAGGAACTGTTAACATAAATCCTTCCTTTAAGTTTGGTCAAAATTTTATTGAAATTACTCAAGAATTCAACTATCTTGGTACTATTTTCCAAAAAACAGGAAATTTCCAAAAGGCAAAAAATACCAAGCAGAAAAGGCAACTAAAGCTATGTTTAGTGTTCTAAAAAAGGGCAGAAATAATAATCTTTCAATTCAATGTCAACTTGACCATTTTGATATGATGATTGAACCAATTTTAATATACGGCAGCGAAGTATGGGGTTTCTCAAATAATATAATATTAGAAAGAATACATTTAAAATTCTGCAAAATTTTGCTTAACCTTAAACAAACAACTCCTGACTTCATGATTTACGGTGAATTGGGTAGGATACCATTAGATATTAAAATAAAAACAAAAATATTAACATATTGGACAAAACTCATAACAGGACAGGGTAATAAAATTGCTTCAATACTTTATAAATTAGGTTATTCTCTTTACCGTGAATTCATTCTAAATTCCCATGGATAAACAATATTGAAAATATACTAAATCAATGTGGATTATCAAATATTTGGCAATCTCAGTCGTTCCCTAGTGATAAGTGGTTAAAATCAAAGGTAAATTTAGTCCTTACAGATCAATTTAAACAACAATGGATTTCAAAAATAAATAACTCTCCAAAATCTTTAAATTACAGAATTTATAAAGAAGAACTTGTTTTTGAAAATTATTTTAATTTACTTTCTACTAAAGATGCAATAACCTTTTGTAAATTTAGAACCTGTAACAATCACCTTCCTATAGAAATTGGCCGATGGAGTAATACTCCTAGAGAAAACAGAGTCTGTCAAAAGTGTCATACAAACGACCTGGGTGATGAGTTCCATTATATTTTAAGCTGTAATTTTCTTCAAACTGACAGATTAGCTCTCTTACCAAATAGATTAATTAGGAATAAAAATATAATATCATTCAAGGCAATCATGTCATCAAATAAACAGACAGTACTACGTAAACTATGTATACTTATTCGTAAAATAAATCAGGCTTGCCCCCCTCCTTAAAACCATTAAATATCTCTCTCTCTCTCTCTCTCTCTCTCTCTCTCTCTCTCTCTCATTGTTAAGATAAGATCATATTATATGTTGTTTCTATGTCATTCCCACGCATGAATGAATTTTGTATTATTATATCTTGAAATCTGTATATCTCTCTATGCCATTGTAAAACGGTTACGAGAATAAATTGATTGATTGATTGACTATTCCAATTTTTGCTAGTTTTTTTCGGTGTTGAGAAAATCCAGCACAATCTTATATTTCTAAAGAATCGGCCGTTCTGTCGGAATTGATAATGTAAGAGGCACTATAGTTCAGTCTGGTTTTATTTTTCGGTCTTAATTTTTTTTTCTCCATCTTTTTAGTTTTACTTATAATTAAGACTTTTGCTCGACTTCTCCTAGTCCGAAAAACCTGATCTAAATCCAGCCTTTGACGGTTATTTTGACCCCGTCCCCCCCCTCCCGGTGCAAATAACCGTCAAAGGCTGGGTTAAGATCAGGTTTTTCGAACAAGACTCCTTCAAAATATCTTCCTGAATTGTTTCTTTCATTTAACCTTGCACATAGTAAGTTGAACGTCCCCACTGATTTCTTTTCGGTATTTAAAGGCACTATATTATTTCTTGCTTGTCCGGAAAACGACAATTTTAGAGACACGCCCTTTTTTATATATCCAAAGAAGCTTCAACTAAATTGTCATCACGCAGAGTATTCTCGTTGATTCTTTTTCTAAAAATTTCATCCAATTTCGTCTTGGTTTACGGAATCCGCGTCATAATTTATCTAAACTTTTTTAATTGAAAATTTCAACTCCATTATCTTCTTTTATACACGACTCACTACTACGAGTAGCGAGAATGTTAGAACCTGAAGTGATTACATTTCGTTACAGTAAAGGCAATTAACATAATAAGAAAAAAGTCAAAGGTCATGTCACTTTGAAAGGTGATCAATGTTTTAAGTACGATATACGCCTCAAACAATTCACTCTTAAAGATATTGGACAGTTTTCGGCCCTGCGAGCCTCAAACTGTCCAATATCTTTAAGAATGAATTGTTATCGGCGTATATCCAATACAGAATTGGTGCTCACAAGATAACATAGAGTTAAATAGGAGATAATGACCACACCGATCTTTCAAGACCCATGGGGTCAGGGCTCAAACAAAATACAAGGTGCAAATTTAGACCATAGACTGAGAATAATGCAAAAACAATTATCTTTCTATCAATTTTACACTATGAAAATTGGTGCTCACAAGATTACATAGAGCTATATAGTAGAAAATGACCACACCCATTTTCCAAGAGCTTGGGGGTAAGGGGTTCAAACAGAATATCAGGTGCACAACTTGACCACAGTCTGAGAATTATGCTAAAAGACTGATCTTTCTATCAATTATACTTTCTGAGAATTGGTACTCACAAGATAACATATTTATAGGTATAGGAGAAAATGACCACACCCATTCAAGACCCTGGGGATCAGGGGCTCAAACAAAATATCAGGTGCACAACTAGACCACTGGCCCATTACAATGCAAAAAGAATTTATTTTGTACTATACACAGATTCAGAGGATCCGCGCTCACAAGAAAAGCTTAACGGACCGACAGACAGACAAACGGATGGACGGCCGGTGTAACGACGAATAATGACCCCCGTCGAATAATGACCGGGGGGTCATTATTCTACGTAGAAAAATGACCCCCAGTCGTAGGATAATGAGTCCAACCTGTAGAATAAATACCCGGGGAGTCATTATTCAACGTGTGGGATATAGAAAAATGACCCCCATAGAAAAATTACCCCCTATACATGTATATTATTGTGGTGCCAGCGAAGCATAGCGCCACTTAGGGATCACTTAGCCCGTCGTCTGTCTGTCTGTCTGCCTGTCTGTCCGGACTTTCATATTTGGCATGTGTGTATTTACAAGACCTATCCGATGGTAATATATATTTT
This sequence comes from Pinctada imbricata, assembly GCA_033119305.1. NCBI lineage: Eukaryota > Metazoa > Mollusca > Bivalvia > Pterioida > Pteriidae > Pinctada > Pinctada imbricata. The sequence continues at coordinate 27,147,835 of VSWD01000003.1, read as the reverse complement.
GAGCACGTGACCTTGACCGCGACCTTTGACCTAAATTTGGAAAACTTTAACTCTGCACATAACTTTATTACCATTAGACGTAGGGCTTTCATATTGGGCAAATGTGTTCCTTATGGCAAGACCTTTTCGATGATGCTATAAATTTTGAGCACGAGACCTTGACCGCGACCTTTGACCTACATTTGAAAAACTTTACCTTTTTTTCAACTCTGCACATAACTTTGATATGAAATGGACAGAGTACTAACGATAGAATTATATTTTAGTTGCTAAAGAGAAATCCCGAGCAGGCGCGGATTCAGGAATTTTCGTCAGGTGGGGGTGGGGGGTGTCCAACCTTCCGAAATTTTTGACAAGCAAAAAAAAAAAAAAAAAAAAAACACACACACACACACACATACGAAAAGGGGATAGGGGGCTTCAGTATCTATTGCTTTAGTATGGTCGAAATCTATTTTTGCCATTGAAACAGCTTTACAGACAATACTTTTTATAAATATGACATCCCGCGTTTTTTCCTCCATGTAAAACACATTCGAGATGTTTGTTTTAGCTTTGTAAAATGTGCAAGTGAAGTCACAATGGGGGGGGGGGGTATGGGGGTCCTTCCCTAGAAAATTTTTGGTTGAAATGGTGTAAAATCGTATAATGTTAGACAAAATAAACATGGAAATAGCACTTTCATGAAAGCCAGGGATATGTGTGTATGACGGGAGAAGGGATAACCCTTTGAGCTTTGAAGTGATTCGGATTTTTTAAATATTTACAATGTTTGGAATACTGGCGAGCGGATCGAGCCAGAAAAAAAAATTAAGATAAAAAAAAAACCTTTGTACCCCCTCTCATACCCATCAAATATCCACACAAGACCCCACCTCTGACAAATCTGAGGGGGGGGGGGGGGTCCGGTCCCCCCCCCCCTCTGGATCCGCGCATGCCCGAATTAAAAAAAAATTGTTTTGAAGCCACTTCATAGGCAAAGTACATGTTGGCTTATTTAGTCGGGCGCATACTCTTCAATCTATTTTTTCAGAGTTGTATTTCCCATCCTTATTATTATATATATATACTTACAAACATCCCAAGTGGCGGATTCAGAGTGGGGCGGAGGGGACGGTCTCGGCTCCCTTAAATCCTAAATGTTCTAATTTCACTATTTGTTCATATTTGGTGGTTAAATTTAACTGCTATTTTTCAAAATGTTCTTAGCTCGCTTCGCTCGCCAGCATTATTCGTTAATGTTATCAATACGTACAGCTGTAGCTCACTTAAAAATATTGAATGAATAATAGTTCGTATAGCCTTCCTTCATTTTAGATAGCGGTTACCTACCGACTGGGGAAGATGAATTGACATGAAAATGCACGATTTCTAAACATAAATATACCTGAGCACCGCAAACGGCGAATAATACGCCCGTCATGAACATTTCAAAAGGCTATTTTTGTATAATACTTTTCTAAAAGAAACGCGTTAAAGAAACCAACATGAAATTTTAAATTTCAGCTAAATTTGTAAATGCTTGTAGGAAGATCACGTAAGAGAAAGCGCGGAAAACTGTGTATTTCCAGTATTCTAGGTTCCAATCGGGCATAACTCCCACAAAAATTGACGCAAGTACAGTAAAGCAAAGTCATATTCAAAATTTCAGCTCATTATGTCAAAGCATGTAAGAGAAAAGTGCGGAAAACTGAGTATTTCCAGTATTCTAAGTTCCAAAAGGGGCATAACTCCAACAAAAATTGGCGGAAATTGATGACACTCTAACTTGATCTGTAGTACATTAAAACAAAGTCATGTGCACAATTTCAGCTCAATATGTCAAAGCATGTAGGAGAAAACTGCGGAAAACTGTGTATTTACTATATTCTAAGTTCAAAAAGAGGCATAACTTCTTCAAAAATTGATGCAAAAGAGTGACACTCGAACTTGATCTGTAGTACAGTAAAACAAAGTCATATGCAAAATTTCAGCTCAATATGTCAAAGCATATAAGAGAAAAGTGTGGAAAAATGCACATTTCCTATATTGTAAGTTTACAAAGAGGCATAACTCTTTCAAAAATTGACGCAATGTGATGACACTCGATCTTGATCTGTAGTACATTAAAACAAAGTAATGTGCAAAATTTCAGCTCAATATGTCAAAGCAGGTAGGAGAAAAGTGCGGAAAACGGGCGGACGGAGACCCGGACGGAGAGTCGGACGGACGGAGACCCGGATGGACGGACATCACCATAAATTGAGATGGAAAGATTTTGAATCCATTGAAGAATTTAAATGTTAACAAGAAATTGAAAAAGAAATCGGGGGGGGGGGGGGGGGGGGTATGTCTTTGTGAAGTGTAAGTTAGTTTTTTCCAAGTTGAATATGATCTACTCTATGGCAATTTTTGGTGCGGCTTAGTTTTGTATTTTTATGACCATCACGTTTTGTGCTAATTGTTTTCGGTGAAATTAAGTCAATGCTTATGTCATGATATCTCAACATATATTGCTAACATTATACTTACACAAGACTTCGACTATTTCAAGTTTCAATTTACATAATCTATGTAAATGACTTGATTAAAGTATATGTATTTTAGCCTTATATTTTGTATCTTTACTTTGCCAAGTCACATATTGTACAGATTCGAGAAGATATTTAATTTTACATGTCGGGTTTTACACATATCATCTTTGGTGTCACTCAGAGTCAAAAATAAGCCCTCTCTGCAAAGTGAAAATACGATGTCCTCCATGCCCGAGTCACTCAATTTATAAGGGATCCAAAAGGCCACATATCGTGCACCTGAGTACAATGTGCCACCTTTGTTCAAGGATCGACCGGGACGGCCATCTTGGCTTTAGAATTTGCCCAAAAACAAAAATTCGGAAGAGGACATTAAGATCTGGTTTCTAGTCAAGTTTCGTTGAATTCTGTTCAGCAACTCAAGGGGAGAAGTTGTAAATGTCTCAGCCAATCAGATACCTAGGCGACTATCTTGGTTTTTTTACTTAGCAGAGGACATTGAGATCTTGCTTGGTGTCCACCAAGTGTCGTTGAATTCCCCTGAATGGTTTCAAAGCACAAATCATAAATGTCTGAGCCAATCAGAGGCCGAGGCGGCCATCTTTTTTTCCGATCGGCCTGAAATACACAAACTCGGTAGACATAAAATTGAATCTGTTCAGTGGTTTCAGAAGAGAAGTCGAAAATGTCTTAGCCAATCAGAGTCCAGGATTGCCAGCTTGGTTTTTATCAGAGTCCAGGTTTTCGATCGGCTAAAAATACACAAACTAGGCAGGGGACATTGAGTTCATGCTTCCTATCAAGTTTCCGCTAATTCAACTCAGCGGGTTTGCTGACATGTCAGTTTTAGAAACTGAGTAAACTCAATGTAAGAGGTATCTCTCTTCCTCTGCAAATCACAGGCAGTAAACTCTATATTAATTAGTTAATAATTAATTAGTGTTAAATTAATATTTTTGAAATATTTATCACTAATTAATCAAAAATATTAATTTATCACTAATTAATTATTAACTAATTAATATAGAGTTAATTGCCTGTGCTGCAAATCTATCAAGCAGTGACTAATACATTTAGTTGAAAATGGTGATTTAGAAAAATTTGTTAAAGATCTGTAGAGCAAATCTGAAGGGAAAAAGCAATAGTATATGAAGATAAAAAGGAAGAGATCTGACTCAGTCCTATGACAAAAGCCCCTACACCCAGAGAAAAATCCAAAAAGCAACGTGACAACACAAAAAACGCCACCAAAACATCGATTACACAACGATTGCGGACCGGTCAGTTGGAGTAACAACAGCAACCCATGCACTGGTGTGGTTAAACCGGTTTACGAGCGCTCAACCTTTTAAAAGTTTAATTTCATTTGAGCAGTACACAAAAGAAACAAATTAAATTTTTGCAATTATTCTTAATTGAGATAAATGTATATATTAATAATTCAATGATAAGATTTATTTTGTTGGACTGCTATGTAATTCAGTGTCACAGTTGGTGCGTTTCCACTTATCAGGGTCAGGGTGGCCATTTCTGTTTTCCGATCAGCAACAAACCTGGTAGCGGACGTTGCGATCTTGATTTCTGTCAAATTTTGTCGACTTCTGTTCAGTAGTTTCAAAGGAAAGGTAAAAAATGTCAGCCAATCGGAAGCTGGGGCGGCCATCTTTGTTTTCCGACCGGCTCGAAAAACAAACTTGGCAGAGAATGTCGGGACCTTGAGTCCTGTCAAGTTTCGTTGAATTGCGTTCAGTGGTTTCAGAGGAGATTTTCTCAGCCAATCAGAGGCCAGGGCGGCCATCTTGGTTTTCCGATCGGCCAAAAAATACAAACTTGGTAGAGGACGTTGAGATCTTGCTTCCTGTCAAGTATAGGCGTCCATTTGTTTCTTGTCTACAAATGTACAATCTTTCAAAACAGCCCATATGCATGAACAATGAAGAGTAATTTAGCATTTTATTGGACAATTTAGACAGTCTTAAGTATAAAAGAGGGGGGTCATTATTCTACGGGGGTCAATATTTTTCGTGAGGGTGTGTGCAAATGACACTTATTCTACGGTCGAAAAATGACCCCCACAGTCGTAGAATAATGACCGGGGGTCATTTTTCTACGTAGAATAATGACCCCCGGTCATTATTCTACGGAGGTCATTATTCGTCGTTACACCGGCGCCGGACACAGGGCGATCGCATACGCTCGACTGGTCTTTGACCAGTAGAGTTAAAAAAAGTAGGGTATGTCCAAGAATAAGGCAACTCGAAGTTATGTCAAGGACTTTTAAAAATAATTTGTAAGACTTTCATCGAAAAATCTATAGGAAAACTAATTTCATCGGTAATTAACCTCCTTTATTCATTCAAATTGACGTTCTTGTGTAGTTGTTGCTACCAAACGTCGAGAAACGAATTTAATTAGATTGAAATATTGATTGTTTAAAGATTCTTTTGATACAGCTGTAGTTTTTACTCGTCGCTACATTAGCATTCATTTTCTTTTCATTGAAAGTAGTTAACATTTCGTGTGAATGGTTTCTCTGCTCGTACCCTATAACATTGAACTTGCATGTCTATTTTCATTTGATTTAACTTAATTATATTAAAACTGCATTGAAAAGTATAAGTTAAAACAACTCTCGCTTTTCATATGGTAAGACAAATTAATACGAGGGTTGTTCGATAAATTCGTAGACAAGTTCGATAAATTCGTAGACAAGTTTAATACATCTTTTATCGTTACCGTTAAACGTTTTGTTTATATACCAATTTATTCCTTAAGATTGTATACGCATACGCATACGCAAAGAAATACGATGTTTTTCTGTAAGAGTCAATTTGGAAAGCGGCGCAGCAAATGGCTTCAAAAACGACGCCACACAAAGTATGGAGTAATAAGCAATTTTCTGCTTTTGTACTGTCTCTAAATTTGAAATCATTTTATTTCAATTGGTTCAAAAATAACTGAAACAGATTAGATTAGGCAATTATGCGCTAGAATTATTCCCCGGTCCTTTCTATCTAGAATTATTCCCCGGTCGTTTCTATCTGTTCACAGACGATCGATGCATCAAGAATTTCATTTCAGAACGTTTGGATCGGTCAGCTTTTTTTTTTACAGGATGTTCAAGCCATTCTCTTCGAATGGACTTTCATCACCTTTTCATCCTCGTTGCAAATTGTATGCATACTGACGTACGCTCGAAATATTTTTCTTGCAGTCCATAGCCATGTGTACCATCTACGAAATGTATAAGATCTTTCATGGTATTTGTATTAGCTTCAAGTTGAATAAAAGTTCAATGATATCACGTCGTTTAAAAGTTGTAGGGAAACGTCATTTTCACCACTCTTACGTCTTAATGGCGCTACTTGTAATAGTGATATCTAAATACCAATGCATCGTAGCAAGGTCAAATTTCAGTATGACAACTTCCAAATACTGTTAAACAAAAAAGTATATACCGTAACGTTGTTTTTCTCTGTGTCTGAATTTAGAAATAATAAAGGAATCACCTGCGTGTACAAAATTTTTGATATCTCAATTTTCGTATAGCGCCGCTTAACGTCACGACACATAATTAAAGACGATGACTCAAATGACAAAATATTTCAATTACCTTGGTATAGTATGGATTGATTACAATAAACCTCATGAATTAATGTTTGGTAAGAAAACTGTACACTTACTGTCACGCATTTCTGAAATATTGCGGTTGTCTACGAACTTTTCGAACAACCCTCGTACACAACACAATCCGTTATGATCCGGAAACCTTTTTAAGTCATCAGAAACCTTAAACATTGACCTTTGACCTTTTGACCATAAAATCAATAGGAGTCATCATTGACTCATAGTTGAAATTTCTAGCAAGTTGCATGATGATAGGTGTTATACAAACTCTGTTGTGTTACCACAAACAATCTTTTAGATTTGTGAATGAGAATGAACCTTTCAGTAGAATTAGGATTCCATATCTATGATCCATGCTAGTGAACAAAGGACAAGAACAACTATATGCCGAATGGTCTGTATTTATATGACAAATATGGATAAAGACCATATCCCAATACACAGTACAAAATCGGCAATTCAGAAAATCATTAACCAAAGGTAAACAAAATCAGGGCAAAACAAGAACCAAAACAAAGAAGAAAAACCTCCACCAAAAATGAAGAGAAGCGAACTCCCAAAATAGGAGTGAGGCCAGATGCCAAGGAAGAGCAAGCATCTCCTGCTTGCATGCAACACCCGTCACTTCAAATCGGTAGAATTATCACATCCGGTTACTTCCATTTCGGAAGATACAAGTATATTCGGTGGTTGGATGGTTCAAATGGTCTAAGACAGAATATCATCCACCATTCTGGAGAGTGGGACATCATAATGTATGACGAGTTCCCCATATCGACCGTATAACTTCATACGTATGATTATGTTTCGGTTTTGAAGCGTCTTATAAAAATACCGTAATGGTATATAGTGATAATTGAAGAGATTTCATTTTTATACGCCCGTCATTTGACGGGACGTATTATGGTATGGCGAAGTCCGTCCGTCTGTCCGTCTGTCCGTCTGTCCGTCCGCCTATGGAACGCAATAACTTGAATACGCGTCAACGGATTTTTATGAAATTTATACATAGTGATCAGACTGTGGAGAGGAAGCCGCCTTTCGATTTTCAGGTTCATCCGATTTGTCGTTACAGAGTTATGGGACTTAGATTTTTAAAATACAGTGAAAATATACTAAAATATTTAAAAATTATTTAAAAATCTATTTCTGGTCGAAATGTTTTGAAATTTGGTATACTTCAAGTAGAAAGGATGTTCTTTGACATATGTAACGGGTTTTTAATTTTTTTGTCGCATAACCGAGATATTGTGTGTAATAGGAAGGGGGGGGGGGTTATATGCACATACATTTTAAGCTAAGGGCAAAATATAGGCGCATGGAACGCGATAACTTGAATATGCGTCAACGGATTTTCATGATATTCATACATTATGATTGGACTGTGGAGAGGAAGCCACCTTTCGATTTTCAGGTTTATTCGATATGTCGTTACAGAGTTATGGGACTTAGATTTTTAAAATACAGTGAAAATATACTAAAATATTTAAAAATTATTTAAAAATCTATTTCTGGTCGAAATGTTTTGAAATTTTGTATACTTCATGTAGAAAGGATGTTCTTTGACATATGTAACGGGTTTTTAATTTTTTTGTCGCATAACCGAGATATTGTGTGTAATAGGAAGGGGGGAGGGGTGGGTTATATGCACATACATGTTAAGCTAAGGGCAAAATATAGGCGCATGGAACGCAATAACTTGAATATGCGTCAACGGATTTTCATGATATTCATACATTTTGATTGGACCGTGGAGAGGAAGCCGCCTTTCGATTTTCAGGTTCATTCGATATGTCGTTACAGAGTTATGGGACTTAGACATTTTAAAATACAGTGAAAATATACTAAAATAGTTAAAAATGATTTAAAAATCTATTTCTGGTCGAAATGTTTTGAAATTTTGTATACTTAAGGTAGAAAGGATGCTCTTTGACATATGTAACAGGTTTTTAATTTTTTGGTCGCATAAGCGAGATATTGTGTGTAATAGGAAGGGGGGGGGGGTTATATGCACATACATGTTAAGCTATGGGCAAAATATAGGCGCATGGAACGCAATAACTTGAATATGCGTCAACGGATTTTCATGATATTCATACATTTTGATTGGACTGTGGAGAGGAAGCTGCCTTTCGATTTTCAGGTTCATTCGATATGTCGTTACAGAGTTATGGGACTTAGATATTTTAAAATACAGTGAAAATATACTAAAATAGTTAAAAATGATTTAAAAATTTATTTCTGGTTGAAATGTTTTGAAATTTTGTATACTTCAAGTAGGAAGGATGTTCTTTCACATATATAACGGGTTCTTGAATGTTTTGTCACATAGTCCAGAAATTATGTGTAATGGGGGGGGGGGGGGGGGTTATATGCACATACATGTTAAGCTAAGGGCAAAATATAGGTGCATGGAACGCAATAACTTGAATATGTGTCAACAGATTTTCATGATATTTCTACATTTTGATCAGACTTTGAAGAGGAAGCCGCCTTTCGATTTTAAGCTAGGTTCATCCAATTTGTCCTTATGGAGTTATGGGACTTAGATATTTTGGTGTTGTGAAAAAAATCCCAACGGGCGTATCTTGCTGCGTGAGCGTAGGCTTTATTTTTTTTTATGCAGGCATTGTCTCTCTGACTTCTCTCAATATAATATTATATGTATAAAAAATAAGAGGAGCATGTCCAAGAATAAGGTAACTCCAAGTTTTGTACGATTAAGTCAAGGACTTATTTGTAAGACTTTCATCTAAAAATCTATAGGAAAACTAGTTTCATCGGTAATTAACCTCCTTTATTCATTCAAAATGACGCTCTTGTTACCAAACGTTGAAAAACGAATTTAATTAAATCGGAATATTGATTTAAGTTTCTTAAATGGAGCTGCAGTTTTATTTACTCGTCGCTACTTAGCATTTATTTTTCTGTTTTAGGATTGAAAGTAGTTAACCTTTCGTATTGAAAGATTTCTCTGTTCGTACCCAATAACATTGAACTTGCATGTCTATTTTCATTCAACTTAACTTATTTTAAAATGCATTGAAAAGTAAGTTAAAACATGCAGCTCTCGCATTTCATTTGGTTAGACAACAAGGCTCTCGTATGACATTTGGCAAAACAACAAGCGAAATGCATACACGCGTAAGTATATTTAGTTAAGGATTACGATAGATTCGTCGGAGTCCGTTCTGTTATTACAATATCACTGTACAATTGTTTTTTTAATATTTTTATTTTTGTTTGTTTGTTTGTTGTAAATTGATACAAATTAGGATGAAGACTAATGTACATGTATAACTGGAAGGAATGTTTACATCTTCACACCGTCAATGGTAGGTTTTTTTTTTATCACAACCCATTTGCAGCGTGAAGATGGTTAGAACATGGAAATAACATTTATTGACGAATATTATCTTACATTTCTAATCCTGAATTGTGAATCAATTATATGCTGTACTTAAATTGTTAATGATAGAATTCTATATATTTACATTAACATGTTCTGTCAAACTGAAGCTGTTCATTTGATAATCCAACTCTGAATATCTCTTTCATTGATCCCAATTTTAAGTCGTCAAAATTCCTTTATTCATTATAAGTTTATTGACCTCAATTAAGATTGAAACAATAAAGAATGCAAATTCGATCAATCCGTTCTCCAACTCTTTCTAGACAAAGAAGTTTCCTCCTTTGACTTAGTTTGCTCGATTTTTAACTTTTTATGAATATTATATGTCATTTATAAGACATCCGATTGAGATAAAAGTGATGTTTGACTTTTTTGTTATCTTTATAGATCTATGAAAATGGGCATATCACTTAATGGTACGACATCGTACCAGTTGCTTGACTTACATACATGTATAAATTTTGAATTAAGACGTCAAAATCAAATGGTCATCTTATACATGTTATAAAACTTGATACCGTTGATTATGACGTCATATGAAGTCCGCAAGCAGGCATGATGATCTCTTAATAGCGACAACTTTTAGTCCCCTACCAGCATGCAGGAGGGACTTATAGATAGTTTTTATCCCGTTTGTCTGTCCGATTGTTTGTCCATTCTGTCTGTCTGTCCTAGCAAATTTCGTGAACTTGATATAGATCAAGTTCGAATCTGGTATGATTGACCTATTTTTACAAGAGCTATGGCCCTTGGACTTAGCAAATTTCATGAACTTTCATTTTATCGGACTTTTTGTCGCTGTTGTTTCAAATATTGAACTCATTTTTGGCATTTGAATACATCTCCGAGTGATACAGATTAAGCCTGAATTTGATTTTGAGGACATATTTTAACAAGTGTTAATGGCCCATGGACTCTTAGTCTCCGGGCTTTTCCTCAGTGTTATTGCATATTTTGATTTTTGGTATCTGGGTATCTCTTGATACAGGTCGTAATCAAGTTTAGCTTCGATTCATCTATTTTTACAACAGTTTTGGTCATTGGACTCAGCAAATTTGATTATTTCGGTTTTTTCAGACTTTTCGTCATTGTTATGGCAGATGTTGAACTGATTTTTAGGTTTGTGAATACATAATAGTGTGATACAGATATTATTAACTCTGGTTCTTATTGACCTTTTTACGAGAGTAATGACTATTTGACTTGAAATTTACAGTTCTCCGGACGGACTGTGTTTGTCATGTTAATACACATATTTAACTTGTTTTTGTGTAGGCATTTATAATTTGCTGTAAGTACAGATCAAGTTTTAATTCATATTTAATTGAATCGTTCTAGGCAGATTTGCAAGATTTATGCCGGTTTGGGTCTTACATCGCTAGTTCATTACATTGAAAAAAGATGTGTTCTAACTACAAAAAACATTTCTATGAAAGTTATTGCAGAACATGAATGTTTATATTCAAAGTCTCATCCATAAGATTATAATCTGTGATCAATAGTCCTGAACGCAATATTATTTCGTTCCCAAGAAATATTATTTTAAGAGAAGGAATCAACTTATATTTTTCACAGGACCCTTAACGGCCACCGTACTAACGGCAATTTTCTTTTATTTTAGGAATATTTCGCCTATCTGGGTATACACCTTGAATTACATGTACTTTGGATTATTAGCATGATTTGTAAGTTAATTTTCTCTACGTTTTTCAACATAGACAAAATAGATCAACAGTCTTCAAATTTCTGAATAAAATTCTTTCATGTGGCGATTCGGTAAAGAAAAAAGCCTTAGATATCAGATATTCAAGAAGATAGCTTAAATGATAAATTGACATGAAAATTTTGTCTTTATACCTGCAGATAAAGCAGCCAATACCACCATTACTGTTTGAAAACGTTACAACATATCAGTATTAGTTTGGAACATTCTCCTACAAATAGTTAAATCAAAAGCAATTGAAGTTAAACATTTTGAACAAACATAAATATGAAAGTGTACTTTTCTTTATTAAACATGTTTGTTTCCAAACTGGATCTCACAACTATACATGTTGTTTACCACAGCGTCTTAAGTCTACTTACAAATTTCGATTCTAGCAAGTGCTCCACTAGCAATTTTGTCTAGAAAGATGTCCGTCGTCAGAGGAACACGTCGCAATATACTATGAAACCGTCCTCAACAGGAATAATTAAATCTATATTTGGTCTATAAATTCAGGGTATCTGACAAAATTAAATCTGAGAATTTCAAGGCAATACAACTATTTTTATACGATTTCTCTAAAATGCACACCAAGCTTCCACACGACAAAATGAATGATTAATCAATTGTCTAAAGTTATTAGATTCACCTGAGAGGGGAAATGTATCTGAATCAAAGGGTTTCTTCTCCGAACCATCGAATACAAATCAGAAAAATAAATGAGATAATATTATATTGACAAGTGAATGCCTTTTTGTTCCTCTTGGGCTGAATTTATGTTATACTCGGTGAAAATCTCCACAATCAGGTAGGAGGGATCCCTATGAGTACTAATTGTGTGCCACTTGTTGTAGATTTATCTTTATAGTGTTATAGTGTCTCCAATGCTATTTTGAACATAGATTTTATTTGGATATGCTACTGAATCGACCTTACAGGAAATTTGGAGCCGCGCGCTCTCTGTAATGTAAATGTAAAAATCTAACTTCAAAAAATTGAAGAGGGCGCTTCTGAAACTATTTATGGTGGCGCCGCTGAAAGCATCACTGATGAGAATTTAATATTCGAAACACGTGTCTGGTGCATGTAGATTGATTTGGAATTTTCTTCTAGAAGGTAAAGAGTTGGAACCCTTCGACATTATTATGGAAAACGTGATGATTTGAAATGCATGGTACTTCTAAATACATAAATAATATTTTGACAATTGACGATCTTGTTTTTGAAAAACAAATATAAGAATAAAATCATTCCAAAATTTCTGTTATCAAAATTTGTTGAAATTTTAAAACGTGGTTCCTGTAGCATCATATTCCGACCAGCCTGTTACGTCTTTCGTAACATTTTTGGACGTATAACTTTCACACCCTTTGGACATATTACATTGTTTAGATTGAGGATCAGTGACTAGGGTTAAGTACCCGAAAAGTGCATTTCTGGTCCTTGCTGCAAATTGATCAGTTTTTAAATGATGCAATTGAATTTGAAGACGTTTAACATTTGTACCACTTATTGAGTGTCACTGCTGGTGGACCAGGAGTCCCCGAGGGCACAAGTAGCCAAGTTCGATCAACTTCGGTTGTTTGTTTCACTGGATTAGTGCAGGGTTGTCATGCTGGAGATCCTTCCCTTTTCTATGAACGCATTTCAAAATTGCTGTTATTATTTTACTTTTTTGAAATTTCTAAAACGTGGGTACTGTAGCATCCTGCCCATCCTGCTACGTCTTTCGGAATATTTTTAGACTTCATACCTTTCACAACTTTTTGACCATATTACATTGTTTAGATTGAGGATCACCGGCGAAGGTAAAGTACGTCTGGTCCATGCTACAATTTTATCTATTCTAAATGTATAAATGATGCTATTGAATTTGAAGACGTTTAACATTCATCCGCAAGAACAAGTCTGACTCCCAACAAAGAAAATCTCATAACCACAGAAAAACTAGTTTAGGACATCAACATTGAAATTGTAAACGATGAGATTCAAGCCGGTCTGTGTGACAAGAGAGATTACTTTGAATTCTTTTAAAAATTGACCTGAGGATGATGTCCCTATTCCACCGCTATGTGGTATTTACATATCTCATCCTGTACGTTGGAGCTTTAAATAATGTTATGGATTCTTACAAACGTTAGAAACTAAATATTAGGTCCAAGTTTCCACTTTCATGAAATGAATAAACTAATTCAAGTCTTTCCGGAAATTGTATAAGAATTACGTTACGCTTCTTTTCAAACCTGTACAAGCAACACAGTTTATTACTTTGGGAATTTCACAACCTGCCGTTTATGGTGACATGATAAACAAAACTTTAGTTCTAATTACCGGTACATGCACCCAATCGAACTATTTCAAAGCTGTACATCAACGGTAAACGTGTAGAAATGAAATGATAAACAATCATTGTACTACAAAAATGTATATATTTCTTTTGGATTGATCAAGATATAAATGCAGAAAATTGAGAGAAAAGTTCAAAAAGGGCTCGTATCACCAATACATCAATTGGTGGAAAAATACTACAGTGTCACAGCTGGTATCTATAGTTACACTGGTTTTTTCTCTAACCAGTTGTTCTTTTCAGTCGTTGTGTCCTGATGCTTACTTTCTCAAAAAATTCCTCTGGCTCCTCCTATATTAAGATATGACAGGTCCGAAGGAGGAAAACAACATTCAAGGTACGCGAATATTTCGATTACTCTACCATATACCAAAAACAAAGAAGAAGAGAAAATACACCAACAACCCAACAACCCCCCCCCCTGAATTTCTAAGTCATGTAGATTGTAAATTAAAAAGATCTCCAACAACACTTCATGCATGTTGCATAACAGAATTGACAACAGAGAGAAACATAAACAGTGACTTAGCAAATATATATGTTTGCATCCACTTTTTTTCTAAAAAGTATAAACAGAACTTATATTACTTGTTTTCTCTTCAGACCTTTTTGTCAATCTACTAGAAACAAAGCCCTCATTTACATTTGTATCGTCCACATACCTCTCTTTGATCATGAAAAGCATCCATTTAATTTTGCCCAAGCTACGCCACTGACAGCAATAACGTTGTTGCAACCAACAGACAGCACACATGCAGTCATAAACAGAGAGTAGTTATCAGCAAATAGAAATATCGAAGCCATTTGTGGATAACAATAGGAATCGGTTGTACCATGCCGACGTTTCTTCATACGAAACCAAACATATTTTGTTCAAACGTATACAATTAGGTTTTAGACAGCGTCTATTTCTTTCTTTTGAAAGCATTATCATCCGGCTGCTACGATACCCATTGTGTAGGAAGGGGCAATAATACCATATCACGGGAGTACCGACCAAGTGCTGAACACTGTATACAAGACTGTATGGCTCTATCTGACTGTAAGGCTTATTTATATAAAAGGAACCATCATGGAGTAATGACCTGTAGACTGTATAGGGAATACCAGTATGATCAAAATAGAACTGGTAGATTTTATGCTTGCGGTAAGATATTCAGATTTTGAAACAAAACATTCGCAAACATGATATTCAATTTAAGAAATAAACACGCTTGAACATATTTTGTCTTCATAGATTCTGAGTGTTGAATTCTGAATGTCCAGGAGATGAGGTTTCTTCCAAGTTACAAAAGAAACTCAAAGCATGAATGAGCTAAAGAAGATCTTAAAGAAGATTTAAAAGTTGCATCTTCTAGTTGCAACTTTAAAATCATTAACAAGGAAGAGAAACTCCTTTTGTGGTATTAATTGAGATCAGATTACATGCTAATTGAAGAATTGTTACATTATTCTTTTACTAAAGAAGTAAGATCTAAAACAAGAACATTGCAGGGACAACAGTTTAAACAATGCTTACGAGGGGGCCACATCGCTCACCTGAGTTCTGACAAAAGAATGATTAGTGGGCAATTTGGTGGATTCATGAAATTATGTGCATCTGTTTTTTGGAGATGTCGAAAATGAGTCAGCCTATCATACCCATCGGCGGCCATATTTGTATGCCAATCGGCACGAAAAACACATAAACGTTGTTGAGGATCTTGAACACTTGCGTCCTGTAAGGTTTAATTACATAATTTGCAGTTGGTGCAGAGAAGAAGTCGATAATGCGTCAGCTAATCATATCCCTCGGTGGCCATATTTAAAGACCGATCGGCACAAAAACAAAAACGTGGTAAAGGACATTGAGTTCTTGTTTCACATAAGTTTTCGTGGAATTCTGTGCAGCGTATGCAGAGGAGAAAACGAAATTACGTCAGTCAATCAGAACTCTCGATGGTCATAAAAAAATTGTTGACCGATCGACACGAAAAACAAAAACTTGGTAGAGGGAGGACCTTGTCAATGAGTACTTGCTTCCTATAGGTTTTTGTCAAATTCTGTGCAGCGGTTGCAGAGGAGAAGTCGAAAATGCGTCAGCCAATCAGAACATAAACGGCCATACTTGTTGACCGATCGGCAAACTTGGTAGAGGACATTGAGTAACTGCTTCCTGTTAGATTCGTAATTTTAAACTGTGCAGTAGTTGCAGAGGAGTAGTGGAAAATGTAAAAAGGTTACGCTGGGCAGGACGGTCTGACGACAGACGGCGCGAAATGACGACAGCTCACTTAAGCTAACGCTCAGGCATCAATAAATGAATTGCTTTGGTGGTAACAAGGAGAAACACTATATGTAGAACGCTGATATCAAAATATAGAATAGAGAAACAAAGCTAATGCACTATTGAAGCATGAAGGATAGTCCTTAAAAGAAGAATGAGAGATCAATGAATATACTTAACCGATCGAAGACGTATATCCTCTACAAAGATGGCTAACTATGATGATATCATTGGTAGCAGTGGTAGCGCGTTCGCTTCTCACATCCAAGATCCCGGGCTCGAATCCCAGATTCGGCGAAGGGTCTTATGTGGGAGGGTAGGTGGTCCCCACCCAGGCCTTTGCAGGAGGGTTTTCTCCGGGTACTCCGGTTTCCTCCTACTCCTTGGACCCCCTCATGCAAACATTTTGGCCAACTTGAGACATTGCTATAAGTTGTGTAACTTATTTGTTAAACGTTGTAAAATACATAAAGTTTAAAAAAAAAAAAACTATGATGATATCCGGTTAAGATGCGCAACGCCTGCATTAAGACTAAGTCGGTTCCCTTTCCGTCTTTTTGTTGGGATTTTCATTGCCAGCAAAGAGTAGTAGATATCTTTCCCCAGACATAAACTAGATCCTGCTGATGTTTATGTTCTTTTGTGCCCTGTTCACACGAGTGCGCTTTAAATCTAATTCGCATTAATTTGATGCGCTTTATTCTAATGCGAAGTAGATTCGCATTGCGTTCACACGACACATTCTAATGCACATTAGATTTTGGTACATTTGCACTGAGAGCCGTATACTTTAGATAGTAAAAGGGTCGAATGCATGCCAGTATATTGTTTTGCTCAAAATAATTTACCTCATCGTAAGTTGGGCTTATGCATGCATTGCATGACCTCATTGTGAGATAAAATGACGTCATAATGTAATGTCACTCTACGCAAGTACAGAGACGCAGTACTTAGAGTGTTCATTGTGAATGAAATCAAGTATTTTTACCCCTTATTCTATGTTATGAGGTTCAAGGGTGATTAAAAGTGCCCATTTATGATGGAAATGTACTGTAGAATTCTAGTAAACCATATACGCATGCGCCAGATTTAATGAGAATTAGATTCGCTTTGCGTTCACACGACAAAATCTAATGCGCATTAAATCTAATGCGAATCAAACTAATGCGCATTAGATTCTCCATGTGAACGCAGCTAAAATCTAATGCGCATTAAACCCGTTGTGTAAACAGGGCATTGATTAATTGATTAATTGTTTGAATTGTTTTTCATTTGGTTTTGAATTTTTCAAACATTTTTGCATGCATATTCATTGATTTTTATGTTAAGATTTAATTAAGTTGAATACTTTCATTCACTAAAAGTGCTATTAGAAGATCTTTGAAAATAGTATGTTGAATTTGCGCCTTAAAAATGTAAATTTTCATGCTGTTACCACAGTAAAAATCCTGGTTTTACTTAGAGTCATTTAAGGAATGAGTGTCTTATTTTTTGCGTTCATGGCTGTTACACTCTGGTTCGACAGGCGCAAATCTTGTGAACCGCGAAGCGGTTCTCGAAAGATTTGCGCCTGTCGAACCAGAGTGTAAAAGCCATGAACGCAAAAAATAAGACACTCATTCCTTATATTTACATTCAGAGACATTCAGATGTAAAATATCTTTGATAACATCCTCGAATTTTTTACAAATTAAGTGAAAATTAAGATCTAAATGTTTCACGTGTGTCAATTCTCCCTACCGGGAAGGGCTAGAAATACTCCATTGCAAAGGACCAATATACGGTTTGATATTAAAAATTACCGAATAATTTTTATTTTTAAAATGTCTTCACGATGAGTCTTAATTTTTTTGTTAACAATTTGAAGAGAATAAGGCCTTATTTATAATTAGAAAAGTCAGTGCTGCAAAAATTCAATTCAGTAGCGCCATCTACATTCAAGTACACATGAACTCTGTGGAAGTTAGCGTTTCAAAATGGACTGTTAAAACGTTTTCGCAATGTTGTAAATATCTGCAAAAATGTTTTCATGATGAATTTTAACTTTTTATAAACAATTTAAAAAGAATAAAGCCTTATTTACAATATCGGAATAGTCGGCGCAGCATAAATTCATTTCGGTAGCGCCATCTACATTGAAGTACTCATGAACTCTGTGGAAACTGTGAATATACACGTACATAGAGTTGTTATACATATCTCAATGGTTTCAAGGATTTTTTTGGTTGTCCCCGTCTGTTTCTTCGCTTTTATATCGTCTCATTCCCCGTACGCAGGTTGTGAATCTCCTCCTGGTCGCAAATTCAGCATCAGTATGCCCCGCCCACTGTTTGAACTTCTTGCGCCTACCTTATGTGATTGGGGCCAACCTGTGTTCATCGTGAAATGAACGTCAAAATTGAATAGGCGTTTAACATAGGAAATCAACTTGCAATGTAAATATTTGTCAATGAACCCGATAGATTTTCGGACTCGACTGTATTCTTCGTGTGTCTCAGTAAATGACGTCAGAAGATGTACACGACAAAGTGATCGTATACTGGCGCACATATGTATACGAATGTAGCTATCGTTTTAAGAGTAGATAATCAATATCTGAAACATTTTTATCAATTTTTTGAACAATAATTTACAATAAAGGGAGCACCATTTCAAAACATGCTCACGGATAGTGATCACTGGTAGATTCAGAAGGGGTTTATCGACATAATCTAAATGTAAAAAAATAACATGATTGATTGTATGATCACATTTGCCGACAACGTATCGAGTCATTGTTTTTGGTAGATTCTTTATCTATAAATGGAATTATTTATCTAGCACTTGCCGAATATTGATCGTGGTTTGCGGGGATAAAGTCCTCCCCAAAACACACACCCCTATCCGATTTGAGTCCGTGTTAGAGACAGAGAGATGGAGATCGAGAAATCTTCCAATCTTTCTTATCACCAATTGCCTCTCATGACCTCTCATGGAAACGTATTTATAAAAACAAATTCCGATGTAAACTAATTACTTCTTTATTATGTTATTCCATAAAACAGCTAGCTGTGACCATAATTCTTAAAATGATTAAGAAAAATCGGAATAAAGTCGAATTGTTTTATGTGGTTCTCTGAAATTGCTCCATATTGATAAAGTAGGATTTAATCCTTTTAAATAGATGCAGTGCTATCGATCTCCTCAGTATTATGATAGAATTTACTGAGACCAAATTTAAAGTTTCACGGGGAAGCTCATGAGATAATATCTACCCTACGTTCCTTACAATGCACTGAAATAGAGAAGTTTGAAAATGAATATTAATAAATGAGTTAAAGAAGATCCTGACTATAATCTATGACGATCATGTCAGGGAAAATATTCAATACACTTACTGTCAAAAACATTCATAACATTTTGTTTTAGTCATTATAACCCCCTCCCCCTTCTACGCTTCTAAAAGTTTGTGTTCAAACCCCATCCCTCCTTCAGGCTATTTTAGATTCCTGATTCCGTCTATACCAAATATATCTCTGTTGTCATTTGTATGTCGAGTGATGCGGAAGATAATGACAATATGAATATAGGTATGTTGTACACTGAGCTCAATAAAAGAATTGACAGACGGCAGCTCCAGTCGCACGTCTTACAAGTTAATGCCAACCTTCCCCTCCACATCTGTGTTTGAAACATGCTAGGCTGTATATTCAACCATTGATTCGAGTCGTATACACGTATGTTTAGAAAAAAAAGAAAGAAAACATGATGTTACATAATGTGTGAAATCGTCCATCCTTACACCCTCCCCTCTTTTTTTCTCTCTCCAGATGTTCATATGTCAAAGTATGAACTAAAGGCCTTGTTACACGACGCAACTAATCAATTTGCAAGCGACAAATCGCGTCGTGTGAAATAGCTTAAAACTAATCGCATGCAACTTTTTTTCAGATTAGAACATGATCTATTCCTTACGATTAAATGAAATTGCCGGGTATTCCTTATAATTTTACTGCATAACCCTTATTTGGCGAATTTTGGTCATATCAATTACATTGAAAAAAATGGCGACCTTTCTCACAGAGGATCACAATAGGCTTACTCCAAGGTTTTCTTCGGTAAAAATGGTGATTTTCTTCTCTATCGTCGTCGGGGGAGTTAAGTGAATATAGTAATAAAAAATACTCGTCGTATTGTTTGTTGATAACACATTTTATTCGCAAAATTTAGGCGGGAAAGGTACGAATTTTGCACAAAATATATGCAGTTAGTTTCAACGTGTAACAGTGCGAGTAGCTGCAACTCGTCCGGGCCGTAAAATTTCTGCAGTTAGTTGCATGCAACTAAACGCGTCGTGTAACAAGGCCTTAAGGAGGCTCTTACTAGCATTAGACATTAACATTTTGATACTCGAGATGATCAAGAAATTATTAAAAGACATGAAACTGAGCAAATTAAATGCGATTCCAACTCCAAAAAAATTTCTACGGTATATAACATTGTTTACAGTATTTTCGTCTTTCAAGTACATCTTTTCATGTCATCAGTGTCTGCGTCATATTAACCGGAAGTGCTCATTTATAGAATCAGGGTTGCTTTAAATGGCTAGAAATAACAACTTCAAAACTGATTTATGTATGTCTGCAGTAAGAGCTGAAAACTATTTTTGGTGCAAAATGGTTTATTTTTCGTGAAAGTTTGAGAAAAACATGATCTCACGTGTTCTAATAGGACTTTTATTTTCATGTCTTTCTTGTAGTAGCTGAAGTTTGGTCTTCATGGACACCTGGTGTTTGCTCTGTAACGTGTGGAAGTGGATTGACAGAGAATCAACGTTACTGCTGTGGTGTTTCCTGTAGTGTGGAGAAGGAAACGAGAATGGATAGCTGCCATAGTGGGCAAGATTGTCCTAGTTAGTCATCATCATCATCATCATCATCATCATCATCATCATCATCATCATCATCATCATGTTCGTCGCCATCGTCATCATCATCATCATCATCATCATCATCATCATCATCATCATCATCATCATCATCATCGTCGTCGTCATCATCATCACCCCCTCCCAACCACCACCCCCCACCACCATAATCATCATCATCATCATCATCATCATCGTCCCCAATCCTTGTCCTCCGGAGTTTCATCATCAAAGTTGCACTTTTGGTTCTCTTCTCTTCCTCGTCCTCGTCCTTCTTTCATTATCAACAAAAAGTAGTAGAGCAACGAAGTCGCTAAATTTGAAATTTTAATCTACACCCCTAACACAGGGCTAAATTTTATATCAAACGAAAGAATATAACATGAGTCATCAGATTTGACCTGTCGTAAAAAATTCGTATGGTCAATTTTCTGTAATTTCGGAAAATTCAAAGTCATAGACCTTTTAACAAAAAAAAAAAACTATCTTCTTATCATAAATCAAAAGCCCCGGTGACCGAAATAAATGTCATAATGCTTACTGAAGTCGAAAGAAACGTTTTTGATCTAATTGATTTTCCTAATTTCAACTTAATGGATGAATGAGCACTAATTCTAAGATGAATTGGTAAAATTGAAATTTTTAATTCTTTCACTTGAATTTTGAGAATGTTAATTCGAACATAGAAATTAACGAACTGAAACCATATTTTGGTATGTAAATGTGTTTTCAAGAAAGTTTGATAGAGATCGATTGAAAACTTTAGAGTACCAGGCAAATACATTGCCCCCCCACTTTGTTATTAGTGATTCACTACATTATAAAGTAGATGTTTACGCGATACTATTGAGTAAAAGTGCATAATTACTGTTACCTTTAGTTTTTAGGTATTCAATGGGTAATGAGAGGTAATAAGAAGGTAAAGAGTTGGAACACTTCCGTACTATATGAGTTTTTTTTCATTTCAATGGATTCAATGGGTAATGAGAGGTAATTGGTACACCCATTTATACAATCCTGAGACCTTAAATCACAGCATAGTTATGATGTAAAAATTACTTGAAAATTTTTGACCAACTTAGATATTGAAAAAATTGGTTACTTTAAGAGTTACGGGCCCTTACAGTTTACATTGAAGTCCATGGGAAAAAGTTATTTTTTCCTTAGATTTTCAATAGAATGATTGGGCATCCAATATCGATGGGTAAAAGTTTTCTAAAAAATATATTTAATCAAATTTCGCTGAAAAATCAAAAGTACGCCAATTAGTTTTCTGCAATTATTTTAAGGGGAGATAACTCCTACACTGACCTTTTTCAAAATAATTTATTTCTTATTTCGATATCTACTAGGCTAGTACTAAAATTGTTAAAATATCATATGACACAGAAATATACTCAGTGATGGATAAATTAATTTAAATGTTTTTGGCATAATCTTGAAAAAAAAAGTTTTTTTTCTTTCTGTACTATCTATGTTCTGATGATTTCAAACATTGTGATATGGAAGTTTTTTTAAACCCAATTTTAGAATTAAATAATAAGTAAAACAAAAAAATTATGATCAACAAAACAAGGAAATATGCAATGCATTTTCTTTCTACAAGCTTCAAGTTAGACAAGCAGCGTAGCTGCCTATACGGCCCCATCACATTCAAGACAATCATACCATTTTCTTTCTTTGCTTGACATTGTAACAACACGTGTCGCTTAAAGGCATTGTACTACATGAATAGCTTCAGATTTCTAGTTCTGGTTCTCTGATTTCTGATTGGGTGATTGTTGATGACATTAAACGATATTGTATGTTTTTGTTGAGTGTTTTCATGCTTCATCCTAGTCTAATGGACGTTTTTTTCAATTTCTCTGCAGAATGTTTATATTAAATGAAAAGGGAAAAATACAAACAAATAATGAACATCAAACAACCACATCTACGAGAATCAAAGACACTCACAGAAAAATACCAACCGAGAAGCAAATCTTTTGAAAGCAATATTGAAATAGAAATGACACACATGAAAGGATGCTCTATTCTAAAGACGGTCACCTGCTATGCACATAGTAAATAGTGTACTTATTCGAAATACTTCCTCTCACTTTTTCGAATTTAATGCCCGAAAATTATTTGTGATTTGAAAAATGGAATTGCTTGAACCCTCCCCCCCCAAAAAAAACCCAGAACAGGCCACTTCTCGAAATAATAAATGAGTGTAACCAGGACAACTTATTTTATCTCTCTGGTCCATGTATTGCAGTTGGAAATAGGTCTTTCAAATCACTCAATATGTACCTGAAATTGCAAATATATATTGTATATGATGCAATTGCAGTGTTGTAGCAATAACACAGGAAATTTGGACTTTTGAAATAAATTTGTTCTTTTTTAAATCTGCGATTCATTTTATCAAGGAGTTTCATTTTTTGTTGATCAGTTTAGATAATCTTTAGTACGGAGGTCTGACGATGAGCTAAAAACATATCGGTCTTGTCGTTATGAAAGTTTAATTTTGCTATTGTTGAATCGCATCTGGGACTCTTTAATATCCATCGTTGAAGATTGGTGCTTTGCTGTTGATACTGTAATCGGGTCATGTTGAGGAGTTTCTTCTTTGACACATTTCATTGACTTTATGCTCAACGTCATACTATTCACACTTTTTTTTCAATTTCATTGCATTATTCGGAGCTCTTTGGGAAGTACGGCCATTGACGCGCCATCATTCCAGGCTCCTGTCGCGGCGAATATTCCGTTGTCTTCGTTATATATCTTTTCATTCGTTGTATTGCAGTAGTACATGACTGCCCAATTAAATTACCAATATTACGTATGACAATGTGGTGTGTGTGCTATGTACAGAATCTCGAAGAACCCCCCCCCCCTTGAGACCCCCTCTGTGACCATTGAGTACTTTCCATTGAATCTCCTGGATGCCTTAAACTGGTTGTCAGACTAAGTGCCCTATGAAAAACATCCACTTAATTTTGTAACAGTTACGAATCTGAACGGAGAGTTAGTGCGGATGCTAAAAAGGATAAATTGCACCATGTTAACCTAAGGCATATCGTAATGTTTAAAACAAAGAAAACGAAGAACCCAAACTCTAACCAATGTACTTGACATGTATATTTACATCTCTGAAGTACTAAAATAAAAAGATTTTCTTTTCTATAATTTCATCAAAACTTAATGCACATTTAATCAATGCACGTATTTTCAATTCAACTTGTCTCAGTCAAGCCTCCGTGCACGTTCTTACCACAACATATCAAAATGAAGTATTTTTTTTATGGATTTTAAACAGTATGATGGAATTCCACTTTCTGCATTTTTCTATCAAAAATATGTATATATACTGGTTGATATGTACGATTTGATAGAGACTGTAACACATGACCGAATCTTCATCTACGGAATCTTATTTGGAAAATGACGCTTAACTCAAAAGTATATACACAATAGTTTTTACGTTTATTCATAAGCTCTTAAACATGATCGAAAAAAGACCTTAGAAAAAATAAACATATATTCGTCGGTATGTTTCGAAAGAACAATTCAGTCTCGGGGCTTTAGAGAAGATATTAACACGGATACTTCATATTTCACAGAAATTTGCTAAAAACTGCAATTTTTCGAGAGAGGAGAAAACATTCTTCCTATATAACTCTTATATAACATATTTACATATATTATGCATGGATTGCAACGACTTTCTATATAAAAATAACCAAATATAGGAATACAGATGATATAAACGATACATTTTCCGTTTGAATGTTTTTACGATTTTATCACTTTTTACCCAATTTAAACAAACTCTGACCATAATGTATTCTTTACGACAGCTGTTCTTGAAAGCAGGTGTATATAGCTAACAGTTCAGACCAAATTCAGGCCTGTGTAAGGTATGTTGATTAAACTTGAAAAATAAGATTGTTTTTTAAATTGGTTGCTCTACTAAAGGGAGACATATATTTTATGAGGAACAGTTAAGCGAACGATCAGATGTCTTGCATGCATTAGAAAGTTGCGTATCACTTTCTATGAAAAGATAAAAAAAATCATGTGTGTAGGCAGACGGCAAAGGCAACAAACATAGAATAAATGTGTAACAATATTTCATCGAATAGACAAAGAACAATCACAACAAATTAAGATGACCTCTTGATTCCTTGATAGTAAGTTTTGTACTCTTTGCATAATATTGTCCGTCTTCGTTTCTTCATTTATTTACATTTGTTTTTAAGGTAAAGCGACTCCTACAATGAATTTTGGTAGCTTTCTTTTTCTAGATTTTGATCCAGCGGCCAGAGTTCCTCAATACAGCACGAGAATTATTGAACTTTGCAAATTAGCACGGCGTAGTTTGAAAGCGTTGTCCACATCCACAGTGCAGATTCTTCTAAGATATTTTCCTCATTGCTTCTATGGGGCCATGTCAATGTCTGTTTGTGTGATTTTGTTTTCGCTGTTTTATATTTTTCAAGAATATGTACTAAGCCTTTTGATTGTGATATTTTGGAATCTGATTTCGACTTTCCTGTTTAAGGAAAAGGGGATGATCTCCAGCATGACCAATCTGCACTCACCCCGCGAACCAAACCAACACGAAAGTGATACGTACATGCCATCAGACAAAACATCAAACCACAATAAAGACACGACAATATTCACTAGAACATCATGAAAAATAATCTAAACTGACGTACAGAATCAACAAATATTAATGACAACACATAAAAGGTGGGGTACCAATGTGGGCCAACGTTGGACGACCATCTGTTATTAGCAAATGGTGTGGTAATTGAATAATCTTGGGATTTTGTTTTTAATCCTACTTTAATATTCACTGTTGCTTGCACTATATCTTTTAAAATATGGATCTCCTAATATTTAAATAAAAATGTGTTGTAAAACAGTAGACACTGGCTCTCTCCAGGCATAGTGTTTATTCGCAACTGTTCCGATGGAAATTCTAAGGCCTTACCTTCATGACTTTAAATCTTGATAATTGATGTGTACTTCTTTGGTGTTTGTAACAAATGAGTTATTCCAACATATTATCTTGAGAACAAAATTAATGGCTTCATATAAACTTATAGATATAGCAGTTCATTCTACAGAATTGATTATTACAGTAACTGGTGTTTTATCATAGGTAACTAAAGAACTAAAATATCGATTATCATACAGACTTGAATAATCGTGTCAACGTTACTTACTCGACGTAAGACTATTAACAAAATCTATTGTTTACATTGTCTATAACTTAAGACATACAATTTGCAGATTGATCTCTTTTCACTACGTTAACCTATAGAAAATAAGAGTAAGGAAATCTATTCCTAGCATTAACCGACTTCTCATTTTGATATCTGACGATTATGTTTATGAAATGAATGCATACGTACGCGTAAGAATAATTATTTCTTGATTTGAAAGAAAATTTATTTCGGAAAAGGGGTGTGGGGGCTAACGTGATTGTTAAGATGTTTAGAATCTAATATCACCAGCAAAGCAAAGCATGACAAACAAAATACCCTTAAGGTCAGACCCTGCCAATCCGATTCTTGTATGTTTCTCTCTCAAATTTTGAATGACATTTCAAATAATAAAATATTGATATTCCGTAGAACTTGATATAGTGCTTCCGGTATACATTTTGATTTTTATGAATTTCTTACTCTGCCAGAGTCAGTGATATCTGCTCTTAATGGCAAAAGGTACAAAATCCATTTTCAAACTTTCTTATATTATTTTTTTTTCAAAATTGAAACAGAACATCCATAGTATTTAATCTTATAACCCAGAAAAAGAAAATGGTACCTCATGCAAGTAAATTTCAAGAAAATGATAATAGATTGTTGAAGTGTTAACGTCTTTAAATTCAATAGCATAACTTAAAACATGATAAATTTACAGCATGGACCAGACATGCACCTTTCGGGTACTATACCCTCGTCAGTGATCCTCAGTCTAAACAATGAAATATGGCAAAAAAGTATGAAAATTATTAATATCTCCAAAAATGTACCAAAAGACGTAGCAGAATGAGTGGGATATGATGCTACAGGACCCACGTTGACGATATCTGCAGAGCAATGAATTACAGTTAAATGGATATAAAACATTTACATATTTATCTGTAGGTTGTTTGGGCCTCTGTCTTTTTCTGTCTTGTTTGCGTGGTCATCCTACAATGAGGAAGTTATTTTAAACTTTAAAATTATGTGTCCTCCGAGACCTTTTGATAACCGGTAAAGAAAGAGGGTTGTGTGCACATCATCATCATCTACACCACCACCTCCACTACCATCACCATTTTTTCTGTCACTATATGGATGTTTATTTGATTGAATATTCACTCTTAAGTAATGTTGTAATAAAGGTGGCGCTAGAAACAGGGTCATAGTTTGCACATAGGTTTGAATGTACTAAATGTTCAGTCTTTTGAATCTTTACAAAGCACTGTTTATTCTAAAGTAATTTCTTGTCCAATAGTGTGACAATCGATGCTCTTTAGAATAATGAACAAATTTGATCTGGAAGTAATGTAAAGAAATGTTCTTTTCCATAAACCATGATTACTAATATTTGTTTGTGTTTTGTCACCTTATAATCGATTTAAGAAATAATTATACAGCCCTTCACATTTACGAAATTACATTATGAAATGATACGCTTGCTACAAACATAAATATGTTCGTATATAATGGATAGACAACTGAATAATAAGTCACGTTTTTTGACACATAGT
Source organism: Pinctada imbricata (assembly GCA_033119305.1). Taxonomy (NCBI): domain Eukaryota; kingdom Metazoa; phylum Mollusca; class Bivalvia; order Pterioida; family Pteriidae; genus Pinctada; species Pinctada imbricata. Next base: position 27,120,302 of record VSWD01000003.1, on the reverse strand, counting down.
AATTATACAATCTATTGATTAAGCATGTTCCCATATATACTGAAAACTATGAATTTCATTATTGGCCGCAAATGACAGAGCTGGGATTGTATTTTTTCTTTTTAAAACATAATTTGTAAGTATTATGTAGGTGATTATCATACATGTAACTCTTATTAATTTGTTCATAAACACACATGTATTCGTATATTTCCCTGCGTGTTAAGCAATCCGATTGCAGTTTTATGTAATAAGCTTTTGCCATATCTCAGCATCTTCCCTCAGCAGATAAAGAGCGTACGAACTTCCTCTTTTACTTTCGGCCTCTGCAAAATGGCTAAACATATTTTACGTAACAAATTTGGCTTTATCTGAAAATCCCTCCGGCTTGAAGTACCGCTGAAGAGGATTTACTATTAGAAACACGTGTTTGTTGCATAAGAATTTGTTAATGTGTTGTTCAAGATGGTATCTAGGTTCTAGAATACTTCAATTCTCTTAGTAGTTCGAAGTACTTATGGTCTCCAATAATATTAAATACATGTAGTTTCCGATTCGACATCAATCGGTGCGGAACAAGGTTACGATGTGCCTTTATGATTCATACGTCTTCGATGAATAAGAATAAAACTTTTTCGGACTTCTATAGAATGAAACTTGTATGCTCTTTAATTGTTCTGTTCCTTCGCTCAGTTAATAATAGAAGTGTTCCACCTTTTTTGCGCGGCTCCAGATTTTCTGTAGGATCGATTCAGTAGCAAAGTCAAACAAATTTTATGACAAAAATAGCATTGGAGGGATGGTGCTATTCTGAAAATCTCCTTTAATTTCGGCGATATTTGTTCATGAAGTGACAAGTTTCCAAAATGGCAAAATAGAATATATGATGTGAAATTGATGAAGGTGAAAAAACAAAGCGTCTTTCAGGCGAAAAGGCCTTCCTGAATAAAAATCTCAAACAAATTTCAAAGCACAAGACAAGTGTTTCGGAGAGTAAATCCTCATCAGTGATACTTAATGAAAGACCGAAGTGATTTTCAAACACGACAAAATGTATTTCAGTAGCGCCTTTTAGTTTTATGTTTGAACATGAACTGTTGCATTCACTTTACAAAATGTCCACTGCTCCAAATTTTCTGAAGGGTCGACAGAGTAGCGTAATTAAACAAATTCTATGAACCAATTTAGCAATAGAAGGATGGCGCTAGGGTATAAACATATGTTAATTTCGATGATTTTTAATGTAATTGAAAGTTTCCAAAATAGCAAAATAATATGTATGATGTCAATTTGATGAAGGTCCAAAAACAGGACACTGATTTAAATGCACTGCATATTTGTCACATTTTTGTATTTCCATTTTTAGATTGAACTTTATGAAATACTTGTTTAATTCTTTTATCTTTTATAGATTTTCTAAGTGTTATCAGAAGGGGAGGGGCCAGTTGGAAAACATTTTCAACTCTGTCTGTTAAACCATGATCAAGACGTGTTTTATGCAATTGTTGCAGTAAAATAAGAATAAGTAAAATGCAATCTAATGATTCATGCTAAGTTAGAATTAAGGTTCAATTGAGCTATATCTGAGAGGATGCTAGAAAATTAATTCTGTTTAATTAACCAAATTCGTCAGTTTCAAATGCTCACCCTTTCGTTCATATTAGTTAGCCCGCCCTCAAACTGATAGCTAATTTTAACGTGTACCATCACTTCAATATGAAGGCATTCCTCATATGCCGTCACACAGAGTTTTAAAAATTATTTAATTGTAGTTGTAAAGATGTTTACCGAATGATATGTTCCTTAAGATGTTTTCGAATGAAATGTTATTATTATCAGTAATGGTAGATATATTCCTCAGTCAAACAATCTTTTATGATGTTGTTTTACAGATTAACAGAAGATGTATTTGATCAGTGTATGCATTATATGGATCTTTAAACTCATATGTAAGTTTGACGAGAATGCATCAAAAGAAAAATGAAGCGCAACTCATTTAAATTCAGATTTGTAGCTTCTCTCGCCAACATTACTTAGATCTTATCTTTAAAACGGAAAATTTTATTTTCATATAATCAATCATAAATGGAGTGTTGTAATTGTAGCTTAATGAACAGTGAGTATCTCATTATGAAGGCAAGAAATAATTGTCAAAAAACAACAAAATATGAAACGGAGCAATTATTCTCAACCTCATACTTAAATTCCTCATCGTTAATTTCTTTACACGACCAGCTCTCTCGTCATCTTGGTGTCTTAAAACACAATGTGTAGGAAAGGGAAAAGGCTTGATATCTCAGTTTACCTGCCCCGGTCCGGACCATTGCGCAGGGATATGTGAAAACACTCCCGGTTGTACGGCTTATTGGCATCTTACGGCTTCAGGGTCAAAGACCTGTCATTTGTACAGCCAATATGAGTATGAAGAGGAGCACACTGATAGATTTTATTTATGTGGTAAGCAATAAGGCAATAGGGATATGGTAGTCTACTTCCGGTTGTTTTGATAACAGAAAAATTTAATACCACGAAGCTGGCCGAAGATGCATGACTTCGACAATGTTCGGGACCATACATTTTCATGGTGGGTTGAATGGAACATTGAAAAAGTTTCAAATATCTTAAAATATCTCAGATATGGAACTACATAATTTCTAGCTTTTCGGCGATATTGTTATTATATCCCTTATATATCTTTAATACCTTAAAGACTGCTCTTTTTGAAATTGATATACCAAGAGTTAAAATTTTGAAGTATGCGAAAATTTAATCAGCGGTGTCGTCTTCTTATATCCATGTACTGTATTGATTTGTAGGTAGGTTCTCTCATAAAACATCTTGAGGAAGAAAAATCGGTAGATGTATTACTTTGCACAAAATATGACATCAATCCGAAAAAACTTATATACATTAAAACCTGCATCAAATCGGTGATGACGAAATCTTACTTATTTTTTCAGCAATTATCCGAACCCGCGCGTTAAATGCTTTAACTTTCACTAATGATAGCCTATCAAGGTTCAATAAATATAGTACTGAGCACTCTATGTAACGTGCGACTGCGGGAATTCATTTTCTACGGTAATCGCGACTTTTTGTACGGTAAATCTGTCTTGAGAAATCGGGTGATAAAATACAGAATCCGACCTTTTCTTCAGTTTATTTTGAAAAAAAAGTATTTCTTTCATGAGTTAAAGAAGATCCTGACGATAATCTCAACAGCACTCACAATAGAGCACAAAATTAAACATCGACGGACCCCTAGCAAGCTAGAGGTGGGACCAGGTGCCCGGGAGGAGTAAGCATCCCCTGTTGACTAGCCGCATGACTATCAAATGCTTACATATTTGGGAAATTAAGCAATCTAAAAAAACGCCAGAAAGATAAATTTCTAGCGATTTTTTTTTGTTTATGTCCCCAAAACTCAGTATGAAAATGAAAATACTGACGTTATCAGACAAAGATATGTTTTCATTTAACAAATTTACACAATATATGACAAAACAGAACAAAATATATAGAAGTCTTTATTTAATCGATATTATAATAGCTTGTTTAGTATAAGTTTAATGGTGCCGTGTTGCGACACTGTTCTACGGTATAAAACGGCATTATTATTGTAATCGCGATATCTTATAACGGTAATAGCCACAATTTTTATGGTAAGAAAAATTACAAATAATACTTTCTTTTCATATGATATCGCCCATAAAACGTGTAAACTTTTTATTTTGCACTTGAAATGCATGGTATACGTATATGAGATATGTGAGTAGGCAGATACGTACATGTATGTATGCTCTCAATATATCTAGGTACTGATAAGGCCCGATGCCGACTTAGCCGATTAGCCCCGACCTGCCCCGACTTTAAATTTTGATAAAGTTGGGCAGGTCGGCGCTGAAATTATCCTCATTGACCGTGGCGCCGACTCTGCCCAGACCTCGACGGGCTAATTTGCAAAATGATCTTTGCTGTTTTTCTTATTTATGAGAAAAGTAAGGACCTATCCTTCCAATAAGATCTCTGTCAGAAATGTCTAATTACCGTAAAAAATAATCGCAGGTACAATCCTCTCACAATAGAAAACAGTCGCTATACCCGGAAAAAAGTGTCGCCATTACTGTAAAAAAGTGTCGCGTGAATGTGTGTTAATTGTATTTTTCTGGCAGAAAGCATAACCAAACGAAATTCAAAATATTGCGTTTCTTTTATCCTATCAAACTGAATATAATCATGTCTGAAGCATCAAAAATTTGTTCGATTTACGTTTGATAATGTCAAAAAGGCGTAAAGAGGAAAATCGTGCAAAAAATCACTGTTTACTCATCTTTTATGCTTTGGAGTTATAGATGTAGATATTGTAAACTCATATTGGTACTTATTAGGATACTTCCTTTCAGTAAGTCTCCTTATGTTATCGTTACAGTTGAGACATTCCCGATTTGCAACATATCCATACACCTCAAAATATAGTGCTTTTTCTAATTTAGGAATTTGCTGTCTGACACATGCAAGGTCAAGATTATCCTCCTTCTTGAAAAAAGTTTCAAGTAAATGCATCACAAAAAATCAACTATTCATTTCTTGCTTTCACTGCTCGCCGGTGGCGTAGTAATATAGTACTTCTTTTAACTTATACAATGTAATTTGCTTCCCTAATGTACATGTCGTATATACCGATGAGAAACGAAAGTAGAAACGAAGCATGATCTTGTTGAAAGAAATAGGAAATTCTTGTAATTAAAATGAGAATTTTTGGAAATTACCAGTGATAATAAACTTAAAGTTACGCTGGAACTACATGTAACCGCTCTTTTATCAGATATATTGTAGATTGTAATTCTAAACATGCATGCATGGTCTTAACGTCTTTCTAGTTTCTATTTTAAACATGCATGCATGGTCTTAACGTATTTCTAGTTTCCAAATGGGTTAATTTTAAAAACACTGCTCCGGGTTTAAGTCGTCAGAATAAAATGTAATTTAAAGTATACCACTTACAGTTGATATAAGCAGTTTATAAATTATGCTGTTTATAGAACACGATGAGCTCATAGAATTGAAAATCATTAGCTTCACATGCATATGTATCCTATGTATAAAAAAAATCATCATCAATTCATCATTACATAAACAATAAAATTATTCAACATTCATCTGCTGACTATAGATTTTGAATGGAAGTATCGTTCAGGACCTTCAGTCCTTTGATTTTTATAAAGGAACAAATACGGATAGAGTTTTTTTTTTGGGTGAAAACTATAGAAACACAGTAAATTACCCATAATGCATCAAATACCAGAAGAAAATAGTCACGATTACCGTAGAATATTATTCCGCAGTCGCACGTTACATAAGATGCGGAGTTGACAAGGGCGCGGTTGACGAGAAATTGATTCTTACTAAGTATTGTAAAGTAAACATTACTTACAATGTACTTCGTATGTATCTTATATACAGAATACAGCCGAGACATCAAATGAATTTCCATGTTTACAAGCGAAGGTTCGCTTCTTATGTCTACATTTTTTTAATTAGTGATTGATGTCGTTTAAGCTGATTGATAAGATTTAGCATATCTGTTGTTTATAGTCATAGTCAAGCGTACCTTTTTCTGTAACAGAAGAATACATTGTTTTTCAAGCAATAAATCCGATATATTGTTAATATGGGCCTTTAATGTATGATGATGTTTCATTTGTTCATTGCGGAAATCGGTTCATATCAGTTTCAGAGATTCGGTCTGACTGGATATACGGAGACTGTTCTGTGACATGTGGTAGCGGTGTTATGAGTGTTACACGGTACTGTTGTGGTGTTTCCTGTACAGAACCCGCCCAGAATTACACACAGTCTTGTTATGCAGGAGTAGAATGTTCAAGTACTCTTTGCTTTTTCATCATCATCATCATCATCATCATCATCATCATCATCATCATCATCATCATCATCATCATATTGCAATATTGATCGAATCATTCACTTCATTGTTTCACCATCCCAATACCATCTACAAAATTACCTCCTGTCCAAAAAATACAAGTACTGCGCTCCACTATCCGTACCTCTAGAAGTTTTGCACCTGTGTTGAACAAAAGATGTCTCAAATTAAGAATGAAATGTTCAAGTTGGTTCGGATATCGTTTGACGTCATCACCAATTTATAAAATGTAAGATTATTTCTTAGTATTGCCTCAATTGTTTGCAGATGTTAAAAATAGAATGTTTCACAAATGTTTAATCTTGTTTGAATAATAAACCCTTCGATTTATAGACTTTTTTGTGTCATACAGGTTTTTCGCTTATTTTTGGTTAAAAATATAACATTTTTGTATCTGAATTTGCAGTAGGGTTAAAATCCTTAAACTTTGGTATACATAAAAAAAATTTCAGCTTTAAAACATATAAATGATGAAAAAAGGTACCTTGTGGGGGTTTAAATTTTATTAAAGGACATTTGAATATTTTCTCTGATATATTTCTACATCAAATATTATCACACAAATTTTAGCAATTTATTACCATTTCATTGTTATTTCATTTATAAATTTAAAGGTTGTCTTGTATTCTATTTCTAATACTGTGTGTTTGCAATTCTTAAACAATCTTTTTTTTTAGACAAAGGGACTTTAAATGCCTTCGTTTAGTTGTTAAGTTTCCATTGGATTTATACTGAACTTGAGCAAAATAGGATTTTGCACTTCAAATGTCTTACTTTGTTCAAGTATGAAACTTTAAAGATGCCCTGCGCCATACAAATATTTATATATTTTAGATGATTTTAATGTAGATCTTTGGTTAAGATGAAAAAAAAGTTAGTTTTACCTATAAAATAGTGTCAAAATAACGATACTCGAACCCCCTTGATAAATATTGGACGTCACCATGAACTTCTTATTAAAAGAACAAATATTCATATCGAGAATACCAACGACAACTTGATGAGGGTCAAGCTAATTAAGAACAGAAAATTGAAATCTTGTAACAAAAACTGTATTCGTTATAAATCGAAATATCCAATATTTATTTTAGCGTTATACTTTTCTTATTTTATCGATGTTAAAACTAACATACGTTTCTCACTTTCAGTTTTATTTAACAATTTGCTATTATACTATTGTCTTGTGACAAATACGTTTAAGTAATTAGAATACACCCGTGTTCGTTAATCAAAAACGGTTTATACCACTTACTGTTTCAAAGATTATTGAATCTTACATTTTGAAGCTAAAGGATACTATTGCTATTTTGTATAATTTTTTTTTCAAAATATTTATCGCACCGATTCTCTTTGGTGTTGTCTTCACAATTATTATAACTTTGGCAGGACTGATGATGTCATTTTATTAAGTACAATATGGATAAACGAGATACACCGAAAAACTTATATATAAACGTGTGTTTGTTCATGTGAATGGGCATTCATTGCAGTTCATATAACGTCCAATTATATTAGTATTACCATAACTTTCGTGTTATCAGCAAATGTACAATAGGATCTTTAGCAGGAAAGAGAGAGATGATGTTTTTGCTTTCACTACTGGTTTTATGGATGCTAAAATGTTTATGTAAGTCTTTCTTTACATTTTTATCATACATAAGATTCTTCAAAATTAGGATTAACGCATTAATGTAATTTTGATTAGATCAAGTAGATAAAAATAACCACAAAACTAGAATTTTTTTTTTTCAATATTTATGCAAATATTCCTTTGTGTGAAAATGAAAACTGAGACCATAAGGTAAGGTCTTGTTTCGATTTCAATCGTAATCAAATGCGACAAAACCAAAACTGTTTGAAGTTAATTGACAATGAGTATCGGTGTGTATCAAGTAAACAGTGCTTAAAATAAGAATCCATTTTTATGAATATGAGTTAATTAATTCCCCCTTTTTTATGAATATGAGTGAACTCATTCCGAAGATATTTTCCATAACAGCTCCTGTGACATCGTTGTGTTATAAAACGCAGTGCGTAGGGAAGGGCGAGTGGGAGACACACCAGGTCACCAGCTCCGGTCTTGACGATTGTGCAGAGTGGTGTGGCATTGTACCTGGCTGTACGGGGTACTGGTATCTAACCAACACTGGGTCTTGTCGTTTATATAGGGAATACGCATATGACGAAAAGTACACCGACAGATACTATACTTGTAGTGAGCAATATCGTTTTTTGTTTAATTTGCGCATTCATTCTGTGATAATAAACAGAACCTTCCACCTGAAACATTTCCCGTGTAAAGAGCTTTGTTTACTTCTTTCGCACACTGTCTTTTAAATTGTTTTATTTAAATAATGAAATAAGGTTGAAAAGGTTGAAAAGATAATGAACATTTTAGATAGTAAGTTCTGCGTTTCCTTAAATTTGAAAATATAAAAACAAAATGAATAACGAAGAGACATTTTTTAAACTAGAACTTGTAACTAGTAACTAATTATGCCATACCAAATTAATTAAATGTGCTTTGGATTTCCCGCACCATTTTTTTTTCAAAATATAAAAAATTATATTTAGAAATAAAATGCTCGCCAGCACCAATAAATTTCTAGCTCAAGAACTTTTTAGGATCGGTTCTTATTTCTACAAATTTTAAAGCTTCTAGAAGTTTCAGATTGTGCAAATTTAGAAGAAAATGATACTTTTTGTGTTTGAATAATTTCGTTGGGAGCAAAGCTGTTGTCCCATATACATGGCGCTGAAAGTCAATGAGGGGGAGTGTTCGAAAATCTTTTTCCGTACTGTTATGTGCCATGCTTCCTAGTCCCCAGATTCCTATGGGGACATAAGAAATGTATTATTTCACTCGCTCGCATCTCAAAAGCTGCAATACTTATAAAAATTATATTTTCTCTCGCTCGCATCTTTTTTTCACAAGAAAATCCAAAGAACATTTAATTAATTTGGTATGGCCTAAAGAGAAATATCTTTGATATTGTTACTTAATTCATATTCATAAATTCTTTGTTCTTCTTTCTTTAAAACATTAAAAAAAACCAAGCCAGGCTTTGAGTACAATGATACACAAAGCAAAATAAAAATTGAAATATTGTCTAAAATAGCTTCAGAGATTTGGTCAGCATGGGTATACGGAAATTGTTCTGTGACGTGTGGTAACGGTTATAAGATTGCTGCTAGGTACTGCTGTGGTTCAACATGCGTAGCTCCCGTCCAGAGTTTTCAACAGTCTTGTTACGGAGGAAACGAGTGTTCAAGTACTCTTAGCTGCTTCTTCCTTGACATATCAAATTTAGAATTTTAACCAATATTGAAAAAGTCTGTTTATCGACAAAACAATCATCATCATCATCATCATCATCATCATTTCTATAAGAGTTAAATGATCACTATAACAGATGAAAATAACATATTTTTTATGATTACCAACTTTCAAAACATCTAATAAATTAAAGTGTAAAACAAGCATTCTATGAACTTTACAAGCAATGATCGATTCTAGTTTATAATGTAAAGTGTAAAGGGGTATTTTCATATACAATTTCTATCTCATAATCAAAATTACAAAAAGATTACAAAACTATTTTGTCTTTTTAAAATCTATCCTATTCAAATTATTTACTAGTAGGACAGTCGGTGTCCTGGTGCGAAATAATCAATCTCTTATAAATAAATTAGGAATAGATGGTAGCTGGGCGACTTGGGGTAGTTATACAGGCTGTAGTGTAACATGTGGTGGAGGAACCAAGACACGGTCGCGCACCTGTACAGATCCTACTCCTCAGAATGGTGGCAGCTATTGCGGTGGAAGTGCAAGCGACTATATATCCTGTAATACCCAAAGCTGCCCTAGTAAGTAGAAAAGAATCTTCTTGTATCAGTCTTGCTATTCCTAGAGTTGTCCTAGCCGAGTATAAATCTTGTAATGCCCAAAAGTACCGTAGTAAGTAAGATAGAAACATCTTCTTGTTTCACAACGAGTATAAATCTTGGAATTCCAAAAGCTGCCCTAGTAAGTATAAAAGTATCCTATTGTTTCACACCGAGTATAAATCTTGTAAATCCAAAAACTGTCCTAGTAAGTAAAATAAAAACTTGGAATTCCCAAAGCTACCCTAGCAAGAAGTAAAGAATCTTCTTGTTTAAAAACTGTCACAGTAAGCAGAAAAGAATCTTTTCGTATCACACCGGGTATACATCTTGTAAATACAAAAACTGCCCTAGTAAGTAGAAAATAATCTTGGTATAAATCTTGGAATTCCCAAAGCTGTCCTATTAAGTAGAAAAGAATCTTCTTGTTTCACACCGAGTATATGTCTTTGAATTTACAAAGCTGTTTGAGTAAGAGGGCTGATTGATATGGTGTGAGCGTCGCACTAAAGAATTTGAATTTCTGAGACATTTTGAATGTTTTCTACATAACCCCCTTCAGTATCGTACATGTATCTACACACTTTTGCCACCGGTGTTTAAGAGCCTCAATTCCACTTTCAAAGAACTTCTTATCTTGAATGGTTGGAAAGCCATCCACTGCAAGTATGACGTCATCATCGAACTGAAAGTGGGTGCCAGAAATAGCTGCTCTCAGCTATGGATATACGTGAAAGTCTGATGGAGCAAGAGCATATGAATAAGGCGGATGCTCAATCAAATTAAAGCCACAATCATGAATGGCAGCCATGGCAGTCACAGACTTGTGAACAGGAACATTGTCCTTTAACTAGCGAGCTTTCCGTTACGCTTAAGTTTAACATTTTCCCGTAACTGTGTCAGAAATGAAGCATAATATGTGCCATTGATTGTTTTTCCTTTTTGGAGATAATCTGTCTACAGAATACCTTCTGCATACCAGAAAACCGAGGCTCACAAGATATCAATCAACTGTCTTAAGTAGGAAAGAATCTTCATGTTTTACAACGGGTGTAAATCATGTAATTCAAAAAGCTTCCCAAGTAAAAAGACAGGAAATTTCTTGTTTCATAAACTTAAAGGTTTTTGAAAACTGATACGTAATATGCTCTATATTAATACATTTGAAAATCTTTTTGCTGAATATTTGTGTTCCATGGGCAAATCTCTACAAACCGTCATTTCATAATATCCTGTTTTATGACAAAAAACTAATGAAGGATACCATATAAGCTTGATAAACACTCGTTATACACACGCACGAAAAGGTAAAACCCATGCAGTGAAAATGAAATAATAGAAGAGAAATATAAGATCTGAAGTTGAAAGAGTAATATATCGATTAAATTCGAGAGACGTTCTTTAATGTACAACGAGTACGCGATTTCTGTGAAAGAAAATGTTAGCAATCCATTTTTCATCGCAGTGTATTTAGTTTAAATACTCTATTTATAAATATGATATAAAGAAGAGATTTTTTTTCGTTGTAAGTTGATGGAAGTTGGAGCCTATGGTCTGGATGGGGAAATTGTAATGTTACGTGTGGCAGTGGATACCGATCCCGATTTAGAAGCTGTTCAGCCCCATATCCACAACATGAAGGGGCGGATTGTATTGGTGATGACGAGCAAATAGGTGCTTGTAATCTGGCTGCATGCCCTGGTATGGTATCGCTTAAAAATCAAACTCTTGGTTGAGGTCACTATTAAGTACCCTTTTGATTAAGGCAACCTGATACAGAATTCCGTAACGTCCTAAAGTTCTTAGCTCAAACAAAGAAGTTTCGAACATATGTCAGAGATTATTACAAAATTATCGCGGCGTCAGAATTTGAAGGGTAAACGTTTTAATCGCTATATGTCTAGTGCAAGAGATGCACATTTTCAAAAACAAAACAGTGCTCCAGATATTTTTGAAAAACGTATTTTAAAATGTGGAAAATAAATATAGAATCAAACTTTTCTGAGCCTTCAACAATGTCTGTTATGTCGGACTTTTTTTATAGTTTGGTAAAAAGAATATTATGAGATAAAGCGTGAATGGTTAACCAAATTTGTGGGAGAGAATAATTCAAGGAGAATTACAACTAAAATAATCCATGAGGCAATGTCCCAATAAAAACAGCGAGAGACACGAACAGGGTTACAATAAATAATGTACACAACGTAAAACACCACACAAACATTTATCCGAAAGAACATATTTTGTTTCTATTTGTGTTCTGTAATTCTGGAATCGGAAAAACATATTTTCATGTTGAGGAGCTCCTGTATTATAGATAAAACTGGAACATTATTCATTTATGCAACAGTTATAGGGGAATGGACCCAGTGGACAAATTACAGTGAATGTTCTGTGACATGTGGAATTGGTATAAAATCAAGGAATAGGTCATGTGTAGATCCATTGGGAATATCTAGTCAAGCTATCTGCACTGGCGATGCAACCGAGACAGACTCATGTGATGACGGAAACTGTCCGAGTAAGTCTTAATTACACCGTAATCTGATTCATATACCTTTTTATTCAAAGGAGATTGATGAGTTGAGTGCATCCTGACAATGTCGAAATTTCATACTTGACCCTTTTATTTATCTTGTGTTTTCTTGTCATTTCCGCGAATAATCATTTCTCTTGCTGCACTGCGTGAAACAGGAAATTAAATGTCTTTTGTCTGAACATATTCTTTTATTTCCCTATTCCTTCACATTAGTAGTAGAAGAAGCCTCGCTGTCAAGGTCAGGAAACCGCACGTGCAGCTATGACGTCATGATGACGTCAGTATTATGACGTCAGTATTATGACGTCATGATGACGTCAGTATTATGACGTCAGGTAGACAATGACGTCAGTATTATGACGTTGTCTTCACTATGACGTCAGTATTATGACGTCAAGTATACAATGACGTCAGTATCGCACGCAATAGAGCCCGGCTATGTAGTCGACTTTATTTATAGAAGAGGGTAATGCCATAGTTATTTATAGAATGTGGAAATTCCAGAGTTATTCATAGAATATGGAAATTCCATAGTTATTTATAGAATGTGGAAATTTCAGGGATATTTATATTACTGATCTATGTATAGAATAATTTTAAATCTATGTATAGAAAGACACGAACACTTAGCATACATATTTAAATGTTAGTCAATGTGTTGTATTTGCATTTGTGAATCAGCCATCAGATAAGTAGGATCATGGATCCCAGAATTAAACATCCTTTCACATGCATTATAGCAGGACCTACTGATAGCGGAAAGACATACTTTGTGAGACGTCTTTTAGCTCACATAGAAGAAATGATGAAACCTATACCGGATCACATAGTCTGGTACTATGGGGAATGGCAGCCCATCTACTCAACTATACGAGGAGTTGAATTTGTAGAGGGACTACCAGACATAGGAGCTCTTGATCCTCAAAAGAGACATTTAGTTATTATTGACGATTTAATGTCAGAAACAGATGAAAGGATCATATCTCTATTCACCAAGAAAAGTCACCACAGAAATATCAGTGTTATCTACATAGTACAGAATGTATTTCACAAAGGAAAAGAGAACAGGACGATCAGTTTAAATTCTCATTACATTGTAATGTTCAAAAACCCTAGAGATGCATCCCAAATCACACATCTTGCCAAGCAGATGTATCCAGGAAAGGTTAAATATATGCAGGAGGCTTTTTATGATGCCACTTCAGATCCTTATGGGTACCTTTTCATTGATTTGAAGCAAGACACACCAGAACATCTACGACTTCGTACACGTATATTCCCAGGACAAAACCAATGGGTGTATTTAAAGAAGACGTGAAAAATGGCATTATAAAAACATCAACATGATACGTATGAGTGCAGTTTTAATAGTGGCATCAAAGACTCAACATGTCTTCCTTACAGTGTATGAAATGTCAAAAGAAATTCTCCAGACTCTTTGCATTAAAAAGACACATGAAGAATTTTCACGTCGATGATAGTGAAAACAGTGAAGATGACGACTTAGTAGAAGAGAAAGATGCTTCCTTTCCTTATTCTTGCAAACGCCTGCGTGACCATGCGGCTGATTTGAACTATTTGCTTTTTGCGAAACCCACAATGTGCAGAAGCGTCATCCAAGACGCAGATAGGTCATTGATACTCTGCCTCTGTGAATGTGCCAAGAATGTTTTAAAAGGCAATGTCGACCTAACAAAGGACCAGTTTAACACATTAGCTCCTTACAAAGAGGAGCTCCGAGAGCTTGTCAACAAGAAAGTTCCTACTGAGAGAAAGAAAGAAGTATTACAAATTGGTGGTATCTTACCTGCTCTTTTAGGACCCTTGTTGGCACCAGTGATTGCGCCTTTGGCTTCAAAATTATTAGGACTTTGAGATGGAGCACACAAAGAAAATGTTACTGGTAGAACCCAAACTGTTGGAGGGATTGCAGCATCATGATGTAGTGAGAAATCCCACAATTAAATCCATGACAAGACTTGACGACGAGATGCAGTCTATTCTTCAAAGAGATGATCTTTCCATGGGAGAAAAAGTTAAAGCTTACCAGCAGAAACTACAAAGATTTCTCATCTATGATGACAAATATGAGAACAGACCACCGGTCAAAGTACAAGTTGTCAGGGGTACTACTGCACCGAAAAATGATGCCAGTTTCAATACAGACCAAAGTATTGGAGTCGACCAAGGATCTTCCACAACAGACCCGATTGAAAGTGAAATTATAAAATCTGTCCCAAAGACTATGAGAAATAGAGCAGAACTATTATTACACAAAATCAAATCAAAACCCGACATGAAGTGGAATGACCGTGGCGAACTTGTCTATAAGGGTGAACGGATCAAAAACAGTAATATGGTCGATCTGGTCAATGATGTTTTACGTCGAAGGAAAACATTTCGAACCACGCGGATGGCAGGTATTTAGTGCTGGTCTTCGAGAAACTAATGTACCACAGGATCTCATAGGGCACAAGGAGAGATGGAACTGGATACAATCTGGAAAGGATCCCTTGCAAGACGAGCATGATGCATCAGAATCAGATACGTCATCTAGTAGTTTGGAGACGTTAACAGATGACAAACCCGAGTACAAGTCTTCATTGGCACAAGCTTACGAATCAGATCCAGAAAGTATGCCGCAAAATTTGAAAACACCAAAGAAAACATCCTTCTCTACGCCTCGTTGGTCACCATATTAATACCTATTAATACAGTCTATGTTAAGCCCAGTTTTCATTCCTCATCATGAAAGCCAAGAAGAAGGTGGATGCATCAAAAATACTTTCCAAAAAGTATTATGATCCAAAACATCCTGGGAGTTACGGCGGAGTGAAATCATTCAAAAAAGCACTTGGCAATTTGAAAGTGAAAGAACAAGATGTTTCAGACTGGTTGATGACGCAAGACACCTACACTTTACATAAGCCTGTGCGTCGAAGTTTCAAAAGGAGAAAAGTACTTGTAGCTGGCATCGATCAACAATGGCAAGCAGATCTCGTTGACCTGCAAAGTATTGCAAAACACAATGATGGATACAAATACTTGTTGACCTGCATTGATGTTCTATCGAAATATGCATGGGTCATTCCTTTGCGCGACAAAACGGGCAAAACATTAGTGGAAGCGTTCAAGGCAATATTCAAGTCAGGTAGAACACCTCGCCAGCTACAAACAGATAAAGGGAGTGAATTTACCAACAGGAATTTTCAGTCTTTCCTGAGAGAGAATGACGTACATTTCTTCACAACAGAGAATGAAGACATTAAAGCCTCCATAGCCGAAAGGTTTAATCGAACTCTGAAGACAAAGATGTGGAAATATTTTACACATAATGATACTTTGAAGTATATTGATGTTTTGGACGATTTGGTGTATTCATACAACCATACTCATCACAGGAGTATAAAAATGGCTCCAGTACAGGCAACAAAAAAGAACGAAATCATAGTTTGGAAAAATCTCTATGATGACAAAGCTTTGGATGTCAAAAACACCGCCCTGAAAATAGGAGATCAGGTTCGAATCAGCAAAGCAAGACGGGCATTTAAGAAAGGTTACTTGCCTAGTTGGAGCGAAGAAATATTTACCATTAGTGAAGTGCGTGAACGTCAACCACCTGTGTATCGCATCAATGACTACTATGGCGAACCATTGAAAGGAACATTTTATCCCCAAGAGTTACAAAAAATCGTTAAATCTGATGACGTATACAGAATTGAAGAGGTGTTACAGAAAAGAAAGAAAGGAAAGCAGATTCAATATCTTGTCAAGTGGCATGGATATCCCGCATCATTCAACAGTTGGATCAACAGAAATCAGTTGACTACATATAAAGGATAGATATTGTTCAAGACTTTAGTTTGCCCAAAACACCAGGACTAGCACACATCGGCCATTCAACATGTTTTACCTGACACTCCCAAGTAATAGTTCGATGTCAACTTATTCTAAAAATACTTTGACAAATTATCGTGTCAAGTTACACCATTCCCTGGATTTATCAGGACAGTGGGAAGTGGGATTGACTGAAATTCAGTATCCACATTCGTGGTATAATGTATCAAACGACCAAGCATGGTTTGAAATAACTGAAAATCCAGAAGCTCCAAAAGTTCAGTTTGTGCTGAAAAATGGATACTACGTTTCACCTGGAAAGCTCATGAAGACTTTATGGGGTTTGAAAGGGAGCATCAATGGAGGCGATAAAGTGAAAATAGAATTTGATGACATCAGTCACAAAGTTACAATCACAATAGTAGATGAAGCTATTCTAAAACTGTCCAAATCTCTTGCTAAAATATTAGGCTTTGAACAAGAGGAATTCGACGCTGGTGTTTACATAGCTCCTTGGGTGTGCGACGTGACACAAGGATTTCATTCTCTGTACATCTACAGTAACATCGTGGAGCCTAGTATGGTAGGTGATGCACTTGTACCATTACTGAGAATTGTTCCAATAAAGGGATCGTCTGGCGAAATGGTTTCTTACACTTATCAAAACATTCAGTACCTACCACTACAGCAGAGGCAATTTGACACCATAGAAATAGATATAAGAGACGACACTGGCTTACCAGTGCCATTTGAAAGAGGAAAGGTCGTGGTGGCACTACATTTCCGGAGACGACAGCCATAATGAGATTTCAAACAGACAAAAACATTCGCTTTGATGGAAACAGAGGTGCGATTGATGAATATTACATTAATCAAGCAGGACATGGATTACCAGCTTTTCAAGGAGCAAGAGTTCAACGAGGACATGGCATTGGTAACATGTTTAGTGGTCTTTTGAAAAGCGCAATGCCTCTTATCAAAAAAGGATCAAAAGCATTGGGTAAACAAGTCTTATCAACAGGACTTGACATTGCTAATGATTTACTTAGTGGTGAAAACATACGCACATCCACAGAACGACGACTGAAAGAAGCGGGAAGAAATATCATGAATCAAGCAAGAGACAGAATATCAAAACCACCAGGAGAACCTCATCGAAGGGGTATAAAGCGGCGTGCCAATGCTTCAGCTGTCATTCGTAAGCGAGCAAAGGTACAAAGAACATCTAAGCCGAGAAGAGACATCTTCACCTAAACGTCAACATGTCTTTGGTCCATCAACATTCCTGTGAATGCATGAAGTCAGAGTTGGACTTGTTTGCTGTTCCACCAACTCAAGCAAGCATTGAATATGGACATTGGGTAGAACATCGGCCATTGTCTTCTATCACGGACTCGGGACCTATAGAATTTAATATTTCCGGATCAGGGGATGATTATCTGGATCTGAATAACACCTTCTTGTATTTGCAAGCCAAAATAGTCACCGCAAACAATAACGCAAACCTCGACGCTCAATCAGATGTGGGACCTGTGAACAATTGGTTGCATTCACTCTTCAGTCAAGTCAACATTTCTTTAAACGAAAAACTGATATCCATGCCGGCCAACACTTATGCCTACAGAGCTTTTCTGGAGAACCTTCTCAGCTATGGGAAATCTGCCAAGGCATCGCAACTAACCTCTGAGATGTGGTACAAAGATACCAGTAGCCATATGGAAGCCAGAACAGATGATAATGCTGGCTTTACTAAACGCAAAGCATTAATCGCCCGTAGCAGAATAGTTGATCTAACAGGAAAACTTCATTTGGATATGTTTTTCCAAGAAAGATATCTGCTCAATGGAGTGGATGCAAAGATAAATTTGATCAGGAGTAAAGATGCATTCGCACTCATGGCAGCCAATGATGACTTTAAAATCAAAATTATGGACGCTGCCTTGTTTGTGCGGAAAGTTAGGATCAGTAACACAGTCAGAATGGCTCACATCAAAGCTCTGGAGAGAGGGACAGCCAAGTACCCCATAAAGCGTATTGAGACTAAGGCATTTTCCGTTGCCACTGGAAGCATGAGTATCAACAAAGAGAACCTTTTCCTTGGACAAATGCCTAAGCGCATTTTTGTTGGTCTGGTAGATAATGATGCTTACAACGGAGTAGCTACGAAGAATCCTTTCAATTTCAAACACAACAACATTGAGTTTATGGCACTCTATGTTGACGGACAGCAGATTCCAGCCAAACCTTTGCAACCTAACTTTGGACGCAGTCGTTTTATTCGCAGTTATTCGGGCCTTTTTACGGGGTCTGGGAAGATCTTCCACGATGAAGGAAACGATATCAGTAGGGAAGAATATGGAAATGGCTATACAGTATTTGGTTTTGATCTGACTCCAGACTTATCTGAAGCAGGTCATTTCCACCTTATAAAACATGGTAACCTGAGACTTGAAATTCACTTTTCACAAGCCTTGGCAGAGACCGTCAGTGTTGTTGTGTATGCTGAATTTGATAACATCATAGAGGTTGATCGCAACAGGAATGTAATATTTGATTTTGCAACCTAAAACAATGAACACTAAACAAATACAGACGGTTATTAGACAGAATGTAGGATCATCTTTCCTAGGTGTATTTGCTCGAAATAGGATTCCCTCAGTGAATACATTACCGTGCTCGCTTGTCTGCAATACCGATCTGGACAGCCAGTTGGGTCAACACTGGGTTGCGATCTACCTGGACCAGTGTGGCAATGGAGAATACTATGACAGTTATGGGTTGCCACCACTGCATACGGAGTTTTCAGACTTTATGCATAAGAATGTAGATTCCTGGATTTGGAACACCAAACAAGTCCAAGACAGATACTCTGTTGTATGCGGACATCATTGCATATTTTATTTGATTCATCGATACAGGGGCTTAGATATGACTGAAATTACTTCGATGTTCACAGATAACCTTTTTGAAAATGATGCCATTGTAAAATATTATGTTGACTTATTAGATTAGTCAAATCATTGTACTTAGTTCTGGTTCATTAATATCAATGTTATGTAACATTCATATGACTGTTATGCATGATTTTCTTGTTCATGTTCACATTGTTTACATTGTTCACATTGTTTACATTGTTCAAATAGTTCAATAAAATTTGAATTAAAAATATGTGTTCTGTCTTATTTTATCAAAAACTGAAATGTGCTCCACACATGAGATTTGCACTTGTAATGTGCACCAGCAGCAAATATGGACACTTGAAATGTGCTCTCCATCTGCACTTAAATGTGTTGTCACAGAATATTAGAGGCTATTATTGACCTTAAACATCCACCAGCACCTCACTTGAGCATTTTATGTACCAATGTGCATACTAAATGTGCTGCTTAAGGATACATACTAATTGTGTACTTAGAATATAGATCAGCACTTAACACATTAAGCACTTCATTGTACTCCCATTGTGCTTTTCTGTGCGCACTTTAATTGTGCACCTTTATCATACATTTACATCTTAAATTCACTGACAGCACCTTGCAAATGCATACAATTTGTGCATTAATTGCAGGTTAAAACATTCACATGTTGTCAAAGAAAATAAGTGCACCCTTATTGTACACATCCTGCACTAAGGTGGACCTTCATGTTATATAATACATTTAGATATACAAATAATGGAGCTGAGTGCACCATAAATGTGCACATTCTATATCTATATGTGTACATTCTGCACACTAATGTGGATATCTTGCAAACAAATGTGCACATCTTGCACACTAATGTGCACATCTTGCACACTAATGTGCACATCTTGCACACTAATGTGCACATCTTGCATACTTATGTGCACATCTTGCACACTTATATGCACATCTAACACACAAATGTGCATACCTTACATACTAATGTGCATATCTTGCACACTTATCTGCATAACTAACATTCAAATGTGCACATCTTGCACACAAATATGCACATTTTGCACACTTATGTGCACATTATGAAGACAGATTTGCACATCTTGCACCCAAATGAGCACATCTTGCACACTTATCTGCACATCTTGCACACTAATGTGCGCATTCTGCACATGAATCTGCACATCTTGCACACTACTCTGCACATCTTGCACACTACTCTGCACATCTTGCACACTTACGTGCACATCTAACACATTTATGTGCACATCTAGCACTCAAATGTGCACATCTTACACACTTATGTGCACATCTAGCACTCAAATATGCACATCTTGCACCCTAATGTGCACATTCTGCACCCTAATGTGCACAATCTGCACCCTAATGTGCACATTTTGCACACTAATATGCACATTTAGCACATTTAATGTGCACATCCTGCACATTAGTGCGCACATCTTGCACACTTATCTGCACATCTTGCAAACTAATTTGCACATCTTGCACACTTATGTGCACATTCTCGCATCAATCTGCACATCTTACACTCTAATATGCACATCCTGCACACTAAAGTGCACATCTTGCACACTAATCTGCATATCTTGCAAACTAATTTGCACATCTTGCACACTTATGTGCACATTCTCGCATCAATCTGCACATCTTACACTCTAATATGCACATCCTGCACACTAAAGTGCACATCTTGCACACTAATCTGCATATCTTGCACACTAATGTGCACATCTTGCAACCAAATTTGCAGATCCTGCAACCAAATGGGCGCATCTTGCACCCAAATGTGCACATCTTGCACCCAAATTAATATATACATCTTGCACACAAATTCTCTTCTATAAATAAACTCAACTATACAGATGTCATAATGACATCATTATACGCCATTATGACTTTATAGCTGCACGTGCGATTTCATGACCTACCTTATTTAGGATACAATGTAACCCATACTACAAGGGATACAGAATGCCAGGGCAGTCCCCAGTGCTCCACCTAAGATTGCAGGTACAGAATAAATGACGTCATAGGTTCTGGACACTTCTACACACTTCTTACTGGCAAGCTGCCAGCGAGTGCCGTTGACACGAAAGGTCGTTTCAAAGGCATATGTTCTAGAAAGTTCTCTGGCAAGCTGCCAGCGCGTGCCGTTGACACGAAAGGTCGTTTCAAAGTCAAAGCTGCAGGTGCAGAATAAATGACGTCATAGTGAAGACGACGTCATAATACTAACGTCATGGAATACTTGACGTCATAATACTGACGTCATAGTGAAGACAACGTCATAATACTGACGTCATGGAATACTTGACGTCATAATACTGACGTCATTGTATACTTGACGTCATAATACTGACGTCATAGTGAAGACAACGTCATAATACTGACGTCATTGTATACTTGACGTCATAATACTGACGTCATAGTGAAGACAACGTCATTATACTGACGTCATTGTCTACCTGACGTCATAATACTGACGTCATCATGACGTCATAATGCTGACGTCATAATACTGACGTCATCATGACGTCATAGCTGCACGTGCGGTTTCCTGACCTTGACAGCAGGGCTTCTTCTACTACTCACATTATTTACAAACACCACAAACATGAAGACACAACACCCACACATGGATGTTTTTTTCATACAAAAGTTAAAAAAGAGTCGTGTGTATATGTCGGCAGAACCGAGACACTGCCGTTGTTTAAACCAACAATCATTGATAACAGGAAATACTTTTTTCACCACTAGAACAAGGAGCCGACATTATTTATGCAATAAATGGACCTATAATACTTTCAATACACAGTTGATGGGGACTGGAGTTCATGGGCGAGCTGGAGTCTTTGTGTAGCTAATGCGACTTGTGGTGGAGGAATAAGATGGAGGAATCGTACATGCTCCAATCCCTATCCTCAATATGACGGTGAGGATTGTGTAGGCACAGAGAGTGAGGAAGAAAACTGCTTTTCAGGATTTTGTCCAGGTAATGTCAATTCCCGTATATTTCTTTTATTATATAAATAAAAGGTACTATGACGGTGAGGATTGTGTAGGCACAGAGAGTGAGGAAGAAAACTGCTTTTCAGGATTTTGTCCAGGTAATGTCAATTCTCGTATATTTCTTTTATTACATAAATGAAAGGTACTATGGATTCTGAATTAAGTGTTGACACTTACGTTGTATAGCATTATTGAACTACTTTGGATCCGATTTTTTTTATTTAGCTTAGAATACCAACAACTCATGAGGATTGAAATCTAAACTATTCATGTCTGGTACATTAATCAACTTGTGTCGGACAGGTTGCCCTCATCTAGCAGATTTTGATACTTCTTTTTTATTGTTTTCCAGCTGCGTAATTTTTGTTAATTGAAAAAAGGTCAAGCCATTGATAATGAAAATTATAAAAGAAAATGAATAAAGATAAACATTATTTCTTCAGAACAGAGTTCCTGTGTTTTTGTCACCATTTAACGTCTCATGTATCATTACATATCATGTCAACAGTTGATGGCGGTTGGTCGTCTTGGGGGAGCTGGGAGGAGTGTAGTGTGACATGTGGAGGTGGCATCCATCATCGAAATCGCTCGTGTACAGACCCCGCCCCTTTCTTTGGTGGTGAGGATTGTGTAGGGAATGATACTGACTCAGGTGTTTGTATCCATGAAAATTGTCCAGGTAATTAAACGTATAAATATTGAAATATACGCTCTATATAAAAATATCATAATTTCGTATCACCATATCCGCGATTCAATAAGTCATGTATGTCCATTGTAGCTCGATGCAAAAAGAAATGGCCTAAAATGTATGCCAAAACCAGAAGAACAGAGTTATGCATTCACGGAAATGCCCTTTAGTTTTAGAATAATTCATACAGTTTGGTGACGTTATCCTAAATGTCCTCTTGCAGATATTGTATCTATGTCATTGTACCGGAACAGAATTTTCAATGAGCTCGCTTCAGTTAACAGAGCACAGGCTATACGCATACCATAGACTTTTTAAAATCCATTTTCATAGAATCTGTGCTACCTGAGGCCTCGTTCAACTATCTCGTTTGTGATGTCACCTTACAGTGAGAAGTTTTATGTTTGTACAGTAATTGTATGCGTATGGATAAGTGGTAGGGTTTGCTTATAGCAGATAACCGACCAAAGTCGGCGTCGGGTGCACATTGGTCTAATTCCATTTATGTGTTGTCATCATAGACAGGTTTATTCACATGTGCTTTCGACGTGAAATTATAGCTTAACATTTAACTAAACCTTTCTTATGTTTGGTGTTTGTGTATGTCTGTTTCGACTGTTTTTGTCTGTTTTGTATGGTGTTCTAGTGCATATTGTTGTGTCCTGTGGCGGGTTGTAGTTTTGTCTGATATCATTTATGTGTCACTTTCTTGTGGGTTTGATCCGCTGTGTCAGTACATGGTGGTCATGATGGAAATCCTTCCCTTTTCTTCAATGCGACATTATTTGTTATAATGCGCATATCATGCACTAAAATAATATGCCAGTCAACTTTTATCTCAATAATGATAATTCAATGAAAGCTGTCCTCGATGTCCTGGTAATGACAAAAAAATGGGCATTCAGTACGAATAGTGGTTTTAAACAAACTAAGTAAATACTTGAATGCCCTATTTTATAGCGAGCGGAGCTCGCTGCAAAGGCCCGAAGGGCCTTTGCGAGCGAAGCTCGCCCTTATGGTAACGCGTATACACATATCTTATTGAGAAAATATGCTGAATCAATGAATGAGAATGTACTACTATGCTTTCAAAAACTTTCGTCCCCTCGCAGACAGAGTTGCTGCGGAGATGCTGGATATTGCCATTTAAAATTTTTTTTCGACTCCAAGTAGACGTATATGTTATACTCAATTTTTGTTTATAAGTTCAATTTATTGAAAATATTTTTCGTAAATCAGGTAACGATAAAGCATCAACAAGGCGGCGTAACCACGGGAAATCCGACATTTCCGGTTTTAAACGAGACGTTTCGCTCTGATTGCTTTTCTCGTCTCGGGTGGTTTCGTACTGTCAGAAGTCGGAATATGTTTTTTTCCTTTTGTTCTTAAGTAATTTATTTTCAGCTAGCCTAAACATTATTCTTACAAAATAAAAATGAATTATAAAGAACCATATTTTTAAAGAACCATATTTAACCCCCCCCCTTAAAATGTTCATCTGCTGGTCTAGATCAATTTTACAAATGCTTCCGTGCTTCCACTCGCCTTATACTACCTTTTTTGGCAATCATCAAACAGAAAGTTTTGTAAGATAAGATAATTATATAAACCATCATAGTCAAAATAAAAAAGAAAGATCTTTTTTTTTTTATTTTATATAATCATATCCATTTTCTCTCCGCTCGCACAAAAAGGCTTTGCCTTGATTCATATTATTTCTATTCTTTAATTGTAACAGTTGACGGATCGTGGAGTTCATGGAGTGGATGGGGTAGTTGTAGTGTGACATGTGGAGGTGGATATCGATCCCGTTCTAGAGCTTGTTCTGATCCTTATCCTCAGTATAATGGATTACAATGTGTAGGACCTTTCCTTGATCATGATGATTGTAACAATCACAATTGCACAGGTAACTGGATGGGGATTATCAAGCCATAACAAATGATAAGAACAAATCATATATAACTGTTTTGACTTGCTTTGCTACATCAAAATAAAATCCGAAAAAATGAAGATAGATATTACAGTTTTAGTTCGATATTGGTGTATTTAATTTGAAGCTGAACTGTTCTTGCTTTGGAAATACACTTTGTCTGTAAATGGAAATAAAACTATTCATGTTAGTTATATATCTTGTGTTTTATGTAAATAAGCTAGATAATTGTGACTGAATAATATTTTTACGAGTATATCTACATTGCAAATGATTGGTCAGCTTCCCGTGATGGTAAATGCTATGTTTGTTTCTCCTTTCAAGCATCGACTGAACCAAAAGCGGAATGTAAATGTATCTGCACCGAGCAGAATATAACATTAGAGGCCAAAATTGATCAGCTTAAAAAGGAGTTAAAAGTGAACACATCCGACTTGTCATCCACAAAGCGGAAGCTGGCATGCGCAGACGATGAAAGGACATCTGCCACTCAACTAGGTTTTATAGGTGCCTCACTTCTAACTATATGTGTACTATTCATCGTATCTGGAGACATATTAAGTGTCTTGTCATATTTCTTCGCAAAGTAGAAAAAATTTATTTAAATACATTTTTTTAAGAAAAAGAAGCACATAATTCAATAAATGGGAACGAAGCCAGTTAACTGTTTTTCATGCATGAGTAAAAAGATCCTGACTATAGGGATGTTCGCCGTGACGTCACGGGTCTAGCGAAAACGAGGCTGGTTGGCAAAAACGGTTGGCATTGAAGGGAAATATACGTGATACCCGGGGATAAATCGACAATTGATGCTCTAATATGCGCTCATTTCCTATTATTATTTCATTGCAAGTCCTGCTGTGACACTGACCATTCTAATCACAACAATAAAAAATCCCGCTGAGTTTATTAGTATATCAGACTCTGTTCGATTGGAGGGGGGGGGGGGCAAGAATCGATAAACTGCGGATATATTTTTCCTTCAAATTTTGCTTTTTAAAGAAGCCGGTGTAATTCATAATGTCCCATTTTTATGCTCCTGTATTAGGTGTAACATACCCGACTAATCACCAGTTGTTTTGACAAGTACACACATATCCCTCAAACATGCATATTACATGTAGAACTTTGTGATTTAATTAAGGCGGAACATTTGAACGGGATGGAAAGAGGGAAATAGTTTGACCAAAATTAATAACTAACTGTTTGAGTCGCAAATCGGAAAAACAATTCACTCACAGACAACGTTTAATGAAATAAAGAGTACTAATTGTCTTAGCTTATTTTGTTGTTTGTTTTCTCACGACTGTCTCCAATTTATAGATAAAGCCGGTCATAGTAATAATAAACAATGAAAACACGCACAAATTCTCTTTTATTATTCCTTCATTCCTTTAGTAATTTATTTACTTTGGATTTGGAAATTATTTTTTTCTTAAAATTGACAAGCCTTATCTAACTTGCTTGCTAGAGAAAGGGGGGGGGGGTTCAAGATTAGAATTTTAGAATGCCTAAAGAAGCATTTATTTCTCAACTTCCATCTAAGTTATGGCAACCGCACCCCTTAAGATTGAAAATCGTTGGGATAAAAAGAGACATTCATGAATTTAAAATGAAAGATAAGATTAAAATACTCAATAAAAATAAATGATAGATGTTAATAAGAATTAAAGAGAGGGATCTCGGACCATATAAAATCCTAGCATTCTATTTCCATATTTTGCACCTCGACTGTTAAAAATCCAATGTTTGAAAAGAATTTCAAGAATAGATGTTCGGACTTCAATCTATCTAATTTTCGGAATTATTTAAACAATTATCCCGTTGAAACAAATAAATAGATAAATAAATAAATAAATAAATAAATAAATAAATAAATAAATAAATAAATAAATAAATAAATAAATCTTGATATGATATGAGAAATATTGAATAATGATCCACTGTTCCAACTTATATGATTATGATCGATATATAAATGGGTTGTATTTCCTTTCTGCTTCTTTCAGTTAAAAGACAAATGTTAAATGTAAGTATTTACCCCCCCCCCCCCCAAAAAAAAAAGGTTTAGATGTTTCATCCGTGTCAAAATATAAAAAAACTGAAATATGAAATGGATAGATCACATGCAGTGGCTTTCTCTCTTTGCGGATCATTGGTTCCGCCGCGGCGCATGGGTAAAAAATCTACCTAGGCAGCCGACAAAAATCAAGGTAAATGGCAGGTGTCAGATCATTGTCTTGTGTATACGAGATACACTGTATAGGTTGGACTTGACAAACTGATGAATGATATAAGATGTTCACATTCACGACTATAGAAATTAAATCAACCCACAGAGAGACTAAATGCTATTTATACATACCAGTGATTAACAGAGAAAAATTAAATTAAAAAAAATATCACAAGAAATTAAAACATTCGATTAATATTATAACAACTTTGAAGTAATCTTAATTTAATTATATCATTCTGTCGATAAACTGTACCGATAAAGATTATTAACGTGAATAGCAGTGGACATTGCTATACATATATATAAGAGAACCACTTTTTGCCAACCAATTTTCATGCGCATGCGCAGTGTGACGTCACGTTTTCGTCACTCGAACATCCCTATAGTCTCAATAGCACTCACAATAAAGCACCAAATTGAGCATCGACGGACCCCAAGCAAGGCAGTGGTGGGACCAGGTGCCCGGGAGGAGTAAGCATCCCCTGTTAGCTAGCCGCACCCGCCGTCGATGTTCATGCACGAAAATAAAAACAATAAAAACATGAACTGCACTGTCTGAGGCCATTTCTATATAGAAAGTGATATGGCGATCATGTCAGGGAAAATATTCAAAACACTTACTGTCAAACCCCTCGCGGGGAACTTTTTTTACGAACTCCACACGGAACAGGACAAAAGTTTGACAAAAATGAGTTAAAAATATCCTGACTGTAATCTCAACAGCATTCACAATAGAGCACCAAAGTGAGCATCATGTATGTATACCAAAACAAAATATATAACATGCATGTCTGGTCCATGCTGCAAATTTATGGTGAGTGCCATTGCAGGTGGACAAGGAGTCCCCGAGGGCACATATAGCCAAGTTTGAACAACTTCGGTTGATCGTTTCTTCAACGCATTCGACCATTGCTGTTATCAATTTTTTTTTAAATTTCTCAAACGTTGGTCCTGTACCATGATATTTCACCCATCCTGCTATGTCTTTCGGAAGATTTTTGGGCATAATACATTTCACACTCTTTGGTCATATTACATTGTTTCGGTTGAGGATCAATGACGAGGGTTTAGTACAATAGGACATACAACGGTGATAGTTCTACCGAATTGAAGCGACGGGTGTTGCATGCAAGTAGGAAAGGCTTACTCTTTCTGGGCACCTGGTCTCACTCTCATATCGGGAGTTCGCTTCTTTTCATATGGTGGAGGTTTTTGTTTGTTTGCTTTGGTACCTGTTTTATCCTGATTTTGTATGCCTTCGGTTTCTGATTTTCTGGGTTATCGATTTTGTGCTGTAAACAGGGATATGGTCATTATCCATATTTGTCATATACTTCAATATTGGCACTTTCATCCTATTGGCCTTATTACAATTGGCCATATTGCATTGACCATATTACAATGTTTCGATTGAGGATCAATGACGGGGGCTGAGTACCTTGTCCATGCTGAAAATGTATCTGTTCTTAATTGATGCTATTGAATTTAATGGCGTTTTACAATTGGAGAACAAAATGCAACAAGATACACATACATGTAAACATGTATTATAACAATGACCATGGTGTGTCACCTATAATACGAAGCAGTAGAAAAAATAAAATGCATTCACAGTAAGGTAACATCACAAAAGGGAGAAAAAAATAAGTGTGGAATTAAATGTATTCTATTAATTTTTTTTTACAACAATACGAAATATATCCAATTTAAGGAGGAATTGAACACTTGGACGCCAAATTCAATTTTTCTCAAAATTTCTGAAATTATATATTACTTGTCTGTCCTTAATAAAACAAACTTACATTTGATTCTATCCACAGAAAAAAATTCTATGAGACATTGAAATATGCATTTTTCAACGTTTCCAGGAATTTCTTGATGACGTCATAATATTTGAAATATTATTCCAGTTCTTGTAAAGCTATTGGACATTAATTATAATTTAACTACCAAAATCTTCAAAAATGTATTACATTTACATATGGAAAAGATGAGATGAATTGTGTTTTAAACAAAGGTAGGATACTGAAATAAAATATGATACTATCGCTCAAAAATTTGCAATTCCGAGCCAATTGTCTGTAGTTGATAGCTAATTATTAGGAATCCTGTGGATGAACCTTTGTCAAAAACTAACAAATTAGTCAACAATTTCCAGAAATGATTACAAGATAAAATAAGAAAAAATTGAATTTATGATTAAAATATTACAAATATTTATTTTTTCCTATTTTTCCTTCCAAAACCGCTTTCCTGTAATGTAAATTTGTCAACGAATTCACCGTGATGAAGATTAAACTTTCTATTTTACACATGTAAAGTTTCGATGCAATACGTTTGGTATTTATGATTTTATTGCATTTTGAATGCAAAGGTTTGTGACGCAATTTTTCCCGATAACGGCGAAATGACGTCGTGGTTTGCTCATGACTAGAACTCCCAAAGTCAACAATTTTGAAAATCGCCATAATTTCTTCAAATGACGCCGGAAATTATTTAAACGTCATCAGGATACACAAATAAGTACAGTCTACTCTCGATAAGTCGAACTTCAAGGGACCATAAGAAAAAGTTCGACTTATCAGGAGTTCGACTTACTGAATACATGACCAGCAATCGATTTTTAATAAGACTAATGTCCCTTTCTCTATCACCATTCACAAACGTTTGCGTTGTCTTCTTTTAACGATCAAGTTACCTTAAATGTATGTAATGCAACTCCATGACAAGAAAGTATCAATTGCCTGTCCACTGATCTCCTTATAATTAATCTATTTTCGTCTAAGAATTAAAATTTATTTGTGGTTCGACTTATCCAGGTGAAATTTCAATGTAAAATGAGTTAAGGGACCTAAAGATTAGTTCGACTTAATGAAAAGTTCGAGTTATCAGGAGTAACAATGCATAGAAACCAATGGAAGAGAAACGGGACTTTTAAAAATAGTTCGAGTTAAGCGAAAATTCGAGTTATCCGAGTTTGAGTAAACGAGAGTAAACTGTATATCAATCAGCTTATCAATTGTTTTGAAAAAGTTAAGACTGAACTTTTTATAGGAAGTGAGAAAACAAATAATGTTGCCGCCATCTTGGTGTCCAAACCCTCCTTAAGAAGGCTTTATATTCAATAATTCTTGGTAATCGGACAAGTTGAAGATTTAATAATATGTACTTGTAATCCGGATGAATATATAATTTACTGCGAACATAGAAGATGACCGTCCTAAGGCAGCACCAGGTGCCTATTGGTCTCTTTTACGTGTAGTATTTTATGTTTAGTGATTTGAAATCGTCATTGATGTCTTGTGTTAAATCCCTCTTGTCCCTTGGGTATATCTAGTTTAGCGTGTCCTCTCTGTGTTTCCCTTTATGCTGTCGATGTCTTGTTGTAGGTGTTTAAACAGAGCCTTTCCTTTTGAACGCAGTGAGATTACCTCAAGGAATTATAAAGTTTAAAAGATGAGTACATTTGTAGTGGAAAGTTAGCTTGATATGCATGTATGAGATTTCTGCTGCTTTAGTATGGACATTTGTTCGTTCTGTAAGTGGTGCAATTTGGGCTATAAAGGCTTTCTCGCATATCACACAATCTCAAAACTAAGACGTGTCCAAGCAGTGCCCCGACATCGAAGCTTATATGTGATAAAGAAGATCCTGACAACAATCTCAACAATAGAGCACCAAAATGAGCATCAAAGGATTCCTAGAAAGCTAGAGGTGGGACCAGGTCACCAGGAGGAGTAAGCATTCCCTGTTTGGCTAGCCGCACCCGCCGTCGACACTCACGCACGAAAATGAAAACGATATCTACAAAACATGCACTGTCTGAGGTTATGTCTATATAGAAACTGCTATGGCGACCATGTCAAGGAAAAACATTAAAACACTTACTGTCAAACCCCTCGCGGGAACTTTTTAACGAAATACTCACGGAATAAAATGTATGCAAACTTAAGTATACCATAGATGTACCATCGTAAATCATGAGAAAAAGATCCAGGGGAATACGGCATCATTGTGTAAGTCTCAACTAAAATGGCAATCTCGAACCTAAAAAGCTGATAGTCGATGATGCCTTGAAATCAGAATAAAACATGAACCAAAGCAAACAAACAAAAACCTCCACCACATGAAAAGAAGCCAACTCCCGATATGGGAGTGAGACCAGGTGCCCAGGAAGAGTAAGCATTTCCTGCTTGCATGCAACACCCACCGCTTCAGTTCAGTAGAACTGTCACATCCGGTTACTTCCGTTTCGGAAGACAAAGAGTACAATCTTTGGTTGGATGGTTCAAATGGTCTATGACAGAATATCATCCACCATTCTGGAGAGTGGGACATCATAGTGTATGACGAGTTCCCCATATCGACCGTAGAACTTGCTCTGTGACGATGTTAGTCGGTCACAAACATATCACTGACTGAGAAGCTCTGAAAGACGCCTAGCTCACAGAACAAAATCCGTATATATGGTACTTGAACTGGCATAGCGTATCAACTGAGATAAGAACACGCCATAAGTAGGCGATGAAGGGATGTTGCTACTTAGAAAAGGAAATTTTGTAATGCTGAAATTGAAGTCGTCACGTTTGTCATAGAGTGAGGTGCTCATGTGACCATCAGTGTCGTAGGACAACATTATGTCCAAATAGGATGCTGAATTATTTGTCTCCGTAGTTTCTTTGACTAGATAGTGCTCTGGCTGACTTACCCTGGCGTACTAGGCGAGACGTTTGCTTTGAATTAAGCAGGTTCCTCTGATGCATTAGCCAGTCTAGAGGGTTGATATTTTGTTTAAGTATTATTAAAGCTTGTCAGATATCTGGGAAATATAAAAAAAAAAACATTTCTTCATCAAATGCTGTGTCATTTTGGCGTCCTTTTAATATCAGAAGTGAGGGGATCTCCAATAACACTCGCTTGCAGTACCAAAAACAAAACACCAAAACTCAAACTGCAAAAACACAAAGCAGAGACTTACTGAAAGACGCAAATGTTGAAGGGAACGCCAAATCACATAGAAACATCAATCACAAAGACTACACAAAACCAACGGGACCAATGGGCAATGGAATCTGTGCCAACTTAGGATGGTCATCTACAACGTCAGTAGCAGACGGTGTGGTTATCTGGATTACATGCGAACAACCCTCCAACTTTTCCGATTACCCAGAGGTCTCGAAGAACGTACAATTGTGGTATAAAATAACTTACTTACAGCATGACGCAGGGCCCAAAGAAACACACAGATGGATATGTAAATGGATGAATGTTAATGTATTAAACTGCTTCTGGACATATTGACGCGTTTCTAGTTCTGTGTTTTAGAAGGAAATGATATTCTAAAGCAAACTTGAGTGCTGCTGACATAATTGAGCGTGATATTTTGCATTTTTTAGATAAACAAATTAAAAGATGAAGGGTCAAACATTTTAATACTATAACACAAAATTTTTATCTGAGGAAAAAAGTGAAAGTGAGCAGTGCTAGAGAAGCAAAACCGAAATTACTATTTTCTTTTCCAATTTTCATGTATATCATAAAACAGTCATAGTCCAGATGATTCGGTCGATATGATGATTTATAGATTGATAAACCCAATATCAGTCTCGGCTTCCGCCTCGGTCGATATTGGTTTTATCACTCCATAAATATTTTTATCGACCTCATCACTGTGTAGCAATTGAATATCATATATCATTAGGGTAGACGAAGGAAAAAGAGAATTAAGCCTAGGTAAGAATTAAACAGCAAACCTGACACATTGAACAAAAAGAAAATAGGCATGAATTTCAAAATAACAGTCCAGTCCTTATGTTATCAATTTTTTTTATTGTCATCATCGTGTTTTGTTGACAAGAACTCTCGTCACTTTTATGATATACCTTTAAATGATTTAAATGATAAAGATCATAAATTATCTTTATATATAAAGTGTATTGACTCAGTCAACAGTTGAGGTGAATTCTATTTACACGGAGATGAGAGTGAAGCAAATACAATTGAATTAAACTATATCCCATATTCGATAATGTGAAAATATTTAAATAGTTAGATATTTCAAATGATACTATTCTCCTCATGACGAGTATTAGTGAGAAAAAATGAAGATTTGAACAACTGACGAAACTCAATATTTATTACAATAACAGTTTTGTCTGTCCTTTTCTTTCGTACAACGAAAAGTCTATTTGTACTCCTTTCTGAATGGATATCTTCAGTGAGATAACTCAATAACAAACGAATTCAACGGATTAAATACTTTATACTTTGTAAGAATTGTAGATCACGTTACATTTATTGTCTACATGTTAAGGGTATGCTTAGAGAGAAGACAGAGTATGATATTTTTGAACGTAAGTCAGCATTTATGTCTAGATTCTACAAAAATCTTCCTCATCAAATCTTCAATTCAATTAATTTATTGAAAATTGCTCATATGCTCATATTTATATTTAGAGTAATTGCATCTTACTACATAGAATAACAACTTCAACAAATGAACACTGTTACAAAATATTTTTAAGCTTATATTGTTTAAGAAGTAAGATCCTAGCTTCATTATGATATATACTTGTCAAACTATTTTACTTACCACTTATTCAGTTGCTTGAAGTTTAAGTGTACGATTGGTAGAATTCAATTATCTAATATCTACATTTGTAAAAACAACGAAAGTTTTTCAAGCGTAAATGAAAAAGTGATCATCCTGAGATGTGTATCTTCAAATTCCACAGCATTTTAGTAAAGAATAATCCGCCTCCGGTGTCTAATTAGAAAGCTTTGTCTCTTGACTGTAAAAAAAATCTATAATAGATAGGTTCTTATGGTTATCGTGCGATTTGTTTTTGAATGTTGAAATTTCGACGATTGATAATGTTGTTTTGTCGGGATATGCTTACAAATTTTCTCATTCGTTACAAGTCGATAACACGTCCGGTATTATTGATATAACGGGTAAAGATTTTTGATGATTCTTGGAAGGTAGTATAAGATTTGTCTATGCGTTATGTCTCTATTCATGAAAAGTAAGCCCAGAACGGCATTGGTCAACAAGAGTTAAGCGAACGCAGTCATTTAACGGCAATTTCGTTTAGTTTTATTTGCTTATTACCGCTTTTGTAAAAACGCAATCAAACAGGGTACGAAAAGTTCTTTAAGTGGTGTTTGATCGAAATATACCGTTAAAATACGCGAAATGCATGAAAAGTGTTCAAAATTCAAATCTCATGCTCTATTGCCGTTGACATAAATTTTGTTTTTCACGATTTTTAGAGTTAAAAATGTGATATCTCAAATCCAATTGTCATTAAAATAATTTGAATTCCACAATAAGGAAAATCCATACCCGTAGAATGGTAAGTTAGAAGTTATGACAAGTAAACATATATTTTGTCCATTTTGAGGCTACATGTACGTCACGTCAATTGTCAACAAAATGAATCATAGTTTAATGCTTTTCTTGGACTTATCAATGAAATAAAATATTGATCGCCTAGATCTATCAAATGTCTCGACGAAGACTATATAAATACAGGACACACCTTGTTTATTCTATGACCATGTAAATATTAAATATCAAAACCTGCATGTTGCATTTTGCAACAATTAATTAACGACTCTAGGAGAAAATATTGAAGACAAACCTGATATTGAGAAATTTTCATTTGGTGTCAATCGACCCTTCCGAACACGGGAAACAACTGAGAAATTCCATGACGTCACAATGCAATTTTGATGTTTGACCGAGGTTCGAAGCTTATTTGTCCGGTGTAAAAGCATTGTGACGTCACGACATTTTGCATTATTTTCCCACAATCGGAGGGGTCAATTACATAATTGCCTGATTGACACTAGAAACATGAAGATTAGGATTATAATTATCCTGCTCTTCTCCAAAGAATTAAACAGGGAAAGTTGATTTTTTGCCAAAATTCGGGGATGCAAAATGACAAATGAAGATGTCATTTGAAATAAAAAATATTTCAGACCCCCTCTATAAAGATACATTTCTTTTATAAGCTTGTATTAATGACATATCTGTAATCCGTCATTGATTTATGACTAAAATTCCGGTACTCGTGAATTCTCCTTCATTACTTCAGATATTTTCAAGTGAAATCCGATCGGTGTTCTATGGATGTATGGTGATATGTACGTTACGCATAGTACGTAAGTATTTTAAAGAAAAATAAGAGATTCAACATAGAAGTTTACTCATTAACGCGTTGCTTTCTTGTTTTCCTTCAATCAAATTTACTATTCTATTATCTGTCTTCTAAGGGAAAGTCTTTCAGACTATTTGTCTTTACAGAAATGCCTAGTAACTTGATATATCCTTTTACTGCAGAACTGGAGTGTTCTGTCTATCCATAGTCGTTGTTTTATAATAAAAAAAGAAATAAATAAATGAATATAACCGCAATTCGATATGAAAAGAAAAATCAATTTCAGATATAACTATTGCATTGCTCTTTTCCCCCCAAAAATAACAAACTTAAATTGAATGAGAGGACGCCGTCTATATTGTTGAACTATCCTTTTTTGAATGATTTTTCGAGTTTTCCACTTATGAAATTTTCTTTTTCCATTTTTTTTCATTTAATTTATTTTATTTTTCAATTTCGATTTTTTTATTTAATTTATTTTCATTTTTCAATTTCAAGCTCAAGGCCAATGTTGTGATCAGACAGGATGCAAAGCCCGTGGCACGGATAAGATAGAAACTCTCTCTTCCCCTGACATCAATAACTGTGCAAACGAATGCCAGAATAATGCAGATTGTGTCGGCTATTTGCATTATCCCTGGTTTGGTGGTTCTAGATGTGATCTATACAGAGACCATAGGGAATCTTCAATTACACTGTTCTACTCTTGTGGTAAGAAAACTGAAGTGCTCCGATACGTTATCTTCTTGAATAAAATTTCATACCAATTTCAATGCACCAGACACGAGTTTCGGCTTGTCATTAGTGAATAAAAGTCAAACATAAAAGCCGAAATCAGATTCCAAAAACCAAAATCGAAAAGCTCAAGAATTTTGGAATAATTACAGAACAGATCTTTTTCACGCCAAAAGT
Organism: Pinctada imbricata; assembly: GCA_033119305.1. Taxonomy (NCBI): domain Eukaryota; kingdom Metazoa; phylum Mollusca; class Bivalvia; order Pterioida; family Pteriidae; genus Pinctada; species Pinctada imbricata. The sequence continues at coordinate 27,084,233 of VSWD01000003.1, read as the reverse complement.
GAAGGGACAAACAGACGGAGACACTGACAAAAATGAGTTAAAGAAGATCCTGACGATAATCTCAACAGCACTCACAATAGAGCACAAAATTAAGCATCAACGAACCCCTAGCAAGCTAGAGGTGGGACCAGGTGCCCGGGAGGAGTAAGCTCCAGAGAAACCCGAAGGACCACTTATGCTATGAATCATCTCCAGTGTAAGAAGGAAGGGGATCTCCAACAACACCCGGTTGCAGTACCAACAGCAAAACTCTAAAACACCCATTGCAAAAACACAATGCAGACACGCACAGATAGAGACAGAGAAGCAAATGGTACAATGAACGCCAAATCACATCAACAAATCAAGCACAAATGACTACACATAAACCAAAGAGAACAATGGGCAATTTGCCGCGACAGTAGAAGACATTGTGTTTATCCGGATTACGTACTTATTATTGTCATATATCACATGGATCATGTAACATATCCAATGCCAGTACAGTACATGTAGGTAGGACCAAAAATTTTTCCGAATGCCCATCCCAATTTTTCTCCTAGCTGTACCAACTCAGCAAAATGTAGTAGCAGCGCCCTTTCCTTGTAAGACCTTTTCTGTTATTCCTTTTTTCCCTTTTCTTCCTATTTTGAACTAATCGGCAGTCAGAAATAAAATCTTAAGATCAATGCTATGTGAAGTTACTTAAAAAAGAGACATCATCGACACTACATCCTGGATTAATGAGCTTTTTGAATAATCAATATTAACAATTCTTGATAAAAATCACATTCAGGTTTTTGGAAACATTATTATGCTTCAAGCATCAGAAACAATCTTCTTATAAGGTATTTTTACTACATTACCTCCGTGTCCATCGGAATGGATCCATATGATGACTGGAATTGTGTATTTTTCGTTTTGATGATGATGGAGATTTTCAAATTTTTTATTTGTTCCTTTTGTATGTAGGATCATTGCATTTGAGAAAAAGCATATTCAAATGACTCTTAACATGCCTTTTTTGCTTTTTTTTCACCGAATGAGAATATTCACGAGCATATATTATTGGTCTATCTGCCCGCTTTTCCGATACAAAATTTCAACTTTGCCATATAATTTGAATGGCAGGTCTCATTTTTCTTTTTTCAAATTTCGTTATTTAGGGATTGAAAATGCATTGATCCTATTTCATATTTGAAAGCCCTCCTTTATCAAAATATGATTATCCTTTCAAAAAAAAAAACCCAACATGATATCAATTTTAGCTTGTAAAACATTTCAATCATGGAAATTGTATCAATTAATGAAATGAAATGCAAAAACATACTATTTTTGTCAAGAGTTTTTACTTTTAAAAACCAGATGTTTATGACTATAGCTTCAGAATTATGGGCGTCATGGACGTACGACCAATGTTCAGTTACATGTGGGATAGGCTCCATACAGAGAACACGTTATTGCTGTGGATCATCTTGCCCTCAAGAAACGGAGAGCGCAACGGAAACATGTGATACAGCAGTAAACTGTCCGGGTAAAAAAATCTCCTTCGATAAGATGATTTAACTTCAATATTTGTTTTTGCGTAGTCTTCTTTTTGAAAATAATTTCTCTGTGTTTTGCATTTCTGAAGAATTCCATAAATTATTCTATCATCTTCTAATGAGTTGAAGAAAATCCTGTCGATAATCTCAACAGCAATAACAATGGAACACAAAATTGAGCATCAAAGAGCCCCCAGGAAAATAGAGGTAAGACCAGGTGCCTGGGAGGTGCAAGTTTCCCCTGTTTGGCTAGCCGCATCCGAAGTCGATGTTCACACACGAAAATGAAAGCAATATTTAAAGTACATGTACTATCTGCGGTTATGTCTATATAGAAAGTGCATTATTTAAAAAAAATCCGTTCCACGATTCAAAAAGTAACACATTTTCGTTGATTTCAGTTGACGGAAGTTGGGCATCTTGGGGTACTTACGATACCTGTAGTGTATCATGTAGTGGAGGTACTCAGACACGCTCTCGTCAGTGTACAGACCCTTCCCCACAACACGGAGGTGCTGATTGTTCTGGTAATAGCACGGAAACACAGGTGTGCAACACTCAGAATTGTCCAAGTACGTTGCATTTCAATTCTAATTCTATCACGAGATCATTTGAAATAAGAACAAGTAAACATGTCACTTGTGGGAAACTTTTTCACGTGCTTCACACGGCAAAGGGCATAAATGTGACACAAATGAGTAAAAGTTAATCTCAACATCACTCATAATAGAGTTACAAATATTTCTTAGATATTTCGTAATAAATTTAAGAAACAAGGTCATCGCTATAAAATTTTACTTTGATTGTTCATCTACTTCTTTATTTGTACATGAACTGTCATAAACAACTTGATTGTTTTATCAATATTTATCCTATCCGTTAGTAAAAAAAGGAGGAGATAACCTCATAACCTCAGACATGTATTTCATATTTAAATATCTTTTTTGGTTTCTTTCATTATGCGGGTTTAGTAGTATGTATCTGTTGCATGTGTTTTATAGTTGGATACAATAACTCTTTAAATACAAGTCCTGTAATTAGATGGTTACAGTACCATATACACTTTTCAGTATAGAAGGTGTTTTAAATGTTTTTCCCTGACATGGTCACACTTTCTTATAGACATAACCTCAGACAGTGCATGTATTTCATATATTGTTTTCATTCGTGGGTGCGGCTACCCAACAGGGGATGTTTACTCCTCCCGGGCACCTGGTCCTACCTCTGGCTTGCCAGGGGTCCGTCGATGTTCAATTTGGTGCTCTATTGTGAGTACTGTTGAGATTATCGTCCGGATCTTCTTTAACTCATTGTATTCGTTTAGTTCTTCTTATAAACTAAATATCGTACTGTGATGCTTCTAAATTTGTATTTAGTAGACTTTATTAAGTGGAAACACAAAACAATCTAAACGAAAAAAAAAAAAAACCACAAAAAAGCATATAAATCTTTACTTATGACACAAGCTGCGAAAAAATTGTCTATTCCTTTCAAATTTATCTCCTGTAATAATTGAACAGTCCGATGTCTAAGTTAAGTCCATGGGAATACCCTATGTCATTGCAAATATACGATATTGACAACAATTTCAGTTTAAACATTGTCTGCATTTGAAGTATATATGTACCTGTAATTATAGTTGATGGAGGGTGGTCAACATGGAGTGCATATGGCACCTGCACTGTTACCTGTGGTGGAGGTACACATTCAAGAACACGCAGCTGTTCAAATCCCTCACCTCAACATGGTGGAGCGTCGTGTGACGGCAGTGATACAGAATCACAGACATGCAATAACCAAGACTGTCAAAGTATGGTCCCTTTTCATATACATGCTCCACTTAGGACATCATATTTTTCTTAAAGTTGAAGCCTCACCTACCCTTATGTCAATTTGAATGTATTATTTTTTAAACCTATCCCTCATAGACAGAATGCTCCTATGACAGAGAACTGTAATGGAAAACTCTCTCTCTCGCACATTGGATAGGCTGATTTCCCCTTTTAGCAGTGCTAGAGAATTCGATCCGAAACCCCTGATCCGACATCGTTGATTTTTCCCCTTTGACGTCACAGACAAACATTATTTCACGTGCACATACATTTAGCATGAAGGTCAGACATTCTGATGCGTAAGCAAGAGGACTTCAAATGTTACAATGTACGAAAAAAAAATAATCAAATACCAAAATTAGTTCCAGATAGAAAAAAATATCAGTCGATAGTGGGATTGATCAAGTCCCAACCGGAACTCAAAGTGGTACTAGATTATTTTAATCTTTCATTTTTCGTGATATTATTTTTCATATCATGTAATTCGATTAATGTGCGTCAAGACAAAGCCTATTTTGTGCGAGAGCAGATAAAATTAATATAATTAAATAAAAAAAATCGCTCTTTTTTATTTTTTAGCATCTCAGACTCTAACGGTTTATCTTATTTTACAATATTTGTAAAACTTTCTGTTTGATGATTGCCAAAAAAGGTAGTTAGGGCTAGTGAAAACACAGAAGTATTTGTTTTTTTGGTAGAGACCAGCAGATAGAAATTTCAAGGGGAGGGGGTGTGGGCTAAAATATGATCAAAACCTTAGACATATGTCTTTTCTTATGTTCTCGCATCTTAAACTGTGATAGTTTATAATATTTTATACTTTGTGTTAGATGGCTGCCTCACCCTACAGGGTAGCCGGTTTTTGGCAGAGACCGGGGGGGGGGGGGGCTTTCCAGTGAGATTTACAGAAAACTACGAGCAAACAATGGTGTCTGATTTTTAAAACTTATATCAATGATCTAGTTTAAAGAACTCAGTAGACAGTGTTAAGCTAGAAGTCATCTTTGGTTGAGACTGATCAGAACAGGGATTAATAAACAGACCTCGATGAAAACGGGATCGACCTAAGCTCATATATTTCCTACATATGATTTTTTTCAAGCCATTTTGATTTTGTAAGGAAAAGGTTAAATGAATATAAATTACTCGTTGCATATCGACAAAAAGGGAAAAACCCTTTTCCGACTTCTGACAGTACGAAACCACCCAGGATGAGAAAGGCAATCAGAGCGAAACGTTCCGTTTAGAATCACGTGACAAATGTAACGGAAATGTCGGCTTTCCTAAAAGATTCCGCAGTAACGCCGAGTTTTTATGCTACATTTTGTATATCGTAATTTTCTTTATGAGAAATTATGTAAATAACTTTAACTTATAGATAAAATTGAAGTATAGCAAAAAAGTCAACTTGAATGTCGATAAAAATGTAAATGGCCATAGCCAGCATACCCGCAGCAACTCTGCGAGGGGACAAAAGTTGTCGAAAGCATAGTAGCACATTATCATTTACTGATTCAGCATATTTTCTGAATGAAGTAAGTGCATACGCGTTACCATAAGGACGAGCTTCGCTCGCTTTAAACGATATTGTGACGTCATGATAACGACTCGGAAATCAAGCAAACTAGTGCCGCTATGACAAATAAGTGGACATCGTTCAGCTAGTAGTACTTGTTCTATGTAACCTTGTTTATATATTGAAAATCACAATAGTGGTGTTTTATTTTCTTAGAATAAATTATTTTCGGGGCGCTCAGTTCGAATATTGCAAAATGTCTAAGGATGTTTTTTTTCTTCATTTCATCTCTTTCTTTTCTTTCAAGGATTATTTTGATCTAATACCAAGTTTTACAGGAATCAACACAATTATGATTCACTATAGCACATATATTGGTTCAACCCTTGAGGTTTCAAACTCTTGCAATGTTTTTGCAATACCTGGGATATTTAATATTTTATACGAACCCTCGGTTGGAACTAAAGTATCTTACAAAGAATGAAATTGTATTATAATAACAATGTCTATATCTATAGTTGATGGAGGATGGTCAACATGGAGTGCATATGACACTTGTTCACACACCTGTGGCGGAGGTACACAATCAAGAGCACGTACCTGTTCAAATCCCTCACCACAGTTTGGTGGAGCGACGTGCTCAGGCAGTGATACAGAATCACAGACATGTAATAGCCAGAATTGTCCAAGTATGCTCACTTCTCAATTAATACTCTTTTGATTTTGACCTGACTGGCAGTTAGAGGTGTACATGATTTCAGCCACTTGGTTGGTATTTCTGCCGGTGGATTGTTTCGTTCCCGAGGGTATCGCTCGCCTAGTTACTTAATCTTGAAATATATTTGTGAAGTCTCCGTCACAAACTTTGATAATATTTTCTAACTATAGGTTTTCTTCCTGATCCCATAGCTGTCTACTTGGCAGGTTCTTAGAGGACATTATAGGTCAAGTTCAGACAATGTCCCGCACAATTTCATATTTTTCGGACATGTCCTCTTGTTCGGCCTCGACCTCCAATGATCAGTAATAAATATTATATCATAATGTAAAACGTTTTCATATTCAGTAGCATCATTTTAAAACAGAAAAAAATTTAGCATGGACCAGACTTAAACCTCGTCAGTAATCCCCAATCTAAATGCTGTAATATGGCCAAAGAGTTTGACGATTATTACATCCAAAAATGTACCGAAAGACGCAGAAGGGTAGGTGGGATATGATGCTACAGGACCCCTGTTTTAGACATTCCAATAAACATTAAAGAAGTACCGATTAGAAAGAAATTTTGAAAACAGAAATATTCGAATGCGTATAAGAGACAGACGATAAACCTGAAGTAACATATATTTCAATAATTTTAATGAATATAGATATCAGAGTATTTTTATTTATCTCAATTTGTTCATGTGTAGTTGATGGAGGATGGTCAACATGGAGTGCATATGACAACTGCACTGTCACTTGTGGTGGAGGTACACAAAGCAGAACGCGCACCTGTTCGGATCCCTCACCACAACATGGTGGAGCAACATGTTCAGGAAGTAACACAGAATCACAGACATGCAACAACCAAAACTGTCCAAGTAGGGATTTTAACTAGAGTATCTATTTCATCACATTGTTTGACTTGGTCATTGTATTCTATTTTTTGTATGTGTAATAACCGGAGGTATAGTACATGCAGTTTTCTCCTAAAAATGACGATTACTTCCCGTTTTTCCCACTTTGGAAAAACACATATTCTTGTTTCTCCCACTTCATATACCAATAGAAAGTAATTAACTTAATAGTTGTTTATCTAGTTGACACTAATTAGTGTAAAAACATCTTGTAACTGGTGAAAATCTAGCTTTTTATGAAAAAAAAATATTTTCATGAAAAAGTTTCACTGAAGATAATATAGATACATTTTTTTGCAAACAAGGGCATCTTCACGTAATATGGTTAAACGACAATTTGATTCTAATGGGGAGGTTGTGGGGGATTGCAATTTTTCCGTGTCAGTTTATTTATTTTAGATAATGCAGAGCCACCCAGTATTTTTCGGCAACTCGGAGTCAGAATATGAATTTATTTTTAACTCCTTAAAGAGTCTTGTATGCTGTATAAGGATTTCTCAGATAGTAGGTATAAAGTATCTTCTCCGAGTAATAAGCCATACCAGATAAGAAATCATAAACAAGTTCTACTACAAAAGTCGCCTTCTTTCGGTATAATCCATATCGTAAAATGGATAATCGGGCCCCGAAAATACCCAACCAAAAATTCCGTTTCCTTAACAACCGTACGGTAAAAGTTAATCAACAGGTTTCTTTCATCTTAATACGACATACATGAAAAATATATTCTGTTGTCTCAATTTGGTATTGTGTTGTGATAAAGGTATAAGACTGCAGTAATGATATTTTGTTTTACGTCTTGGGCGTCGACGTTATTTGAAAAAAGAAAAAATACAAACACATATAAAAATGCATTTTCCGCTCGAAAATATTACAAAGTTCTTTTCAATCTAAGGCACATATCAGCATGTGGTACTGATTATCATACATGTACAATGCCTAAACTATAGAATATAATACTATTGTCTTTTTCTCACTTTCAATTCTGAAACTATGTCTTACATTAAAAGTGAACGGATGACTATTTTGAAAGTTAGAAAAAGACACTTTATTAAAATATTTGAAAGTGGGAAATTTCCTTTAAATATAGGAGGAACATAGTGGTCATTTCCGCTTTGGGAGTGAATCCAATAATCGTGACAATTGGCCTCAAATACAGCCTTGAAAAATCATCGATCTGTGAGCTTGATCATTAACGTACGACCTTGAAAAGAAAAGAAATCCTCCAATGGGCAAATCATTAGGCAAAGTTCGATGACAATTTAAAGTTTACTGGCTCTAGAGTGACCACAATCCCCCCCCCCCTCCACACACACAACAGTTGGCCTTACTACAAGTACATGTACGAGGTAATAGAGAGGTTTAGTTACAAGTTCTTTCAACGTGTACGTATGACGTACATGTACACGTCACAGTTTGACGTCACAATCCGAAGACGTCGTTTAGTTACACGTACGAATCGGAGTAGGTATAGGTATAGCTATGTAGTAAGGTGTACGTGTACAGTACGTACCAGGAGATTCACAACGAGATCGCGTTGATGGAGTAAGCTTACTCCATAATTCCCCAGAGTAATTTCTCTTTCTTCCTCCTTGCCCCCTTTGTTTACTCCATAGAAAACGCCATGCCCGCCGAGGATTTCCTCCAAAATACAGCGCGGGGCTTTATGGGCGGAGCTTAGTGGATCGAAGGCGGAGCTAATATGAATGCGTAATTCCCTCATCATCGGTAAAATTCGCGATCTTTTAATGACACGCTTCTTGTTGAATGAGGGAACAAAAAGATATTAGAGATTGCATTTGACACTGTATGTACAGTATTCTAATTCTTTCTATTGTGATTTTTGGAATCTGGTTTCTGCTTTTGCGTTTGACTTTCATTCTCTCATTCTATGGATATTGATGAGATATAATAACGTCAATACACAAATTGATAATTTCAAATAAAAACCTAATGGATGTAATTTACATGTACATGAATTGCCGTGAAAAACTGATCGGGCAGGGCGGGGCTCAGTTTCACCTGGTCATCAGTAGCGTTTACTTTTCACCAGCTGATATCAGCTTCCCGGTATAAAAATGACATGTATTGAGTATATACTCTAATTACTAATGCACGCACAATCTCTCCTACCGTAAATTATTTTAACTCGTCTCATTAACTGAATTATCCCCGCCCGGTCAGTTAGTGCACATGAAATCTTTAAACCCATACAAATATTAAATAACGTACATTATTATAAGCCACTATCAAGAGTTCCTTAATATTAGACAATGCTTACAATATCTACAACATCTTCATTTTTTTTTATATTCAAACAGTCACAGATCAAGGACTTATAAACAGAAGGATTCGCAACTCTCTACACCGCCTTGAGAATAGTAACGAAAACTCGCGTGTAATGAGATCTGAACGAGATCAAAACATTGTCCAGTCCTATCCGAGAAGGGTGATCAAATAACATGATTTTCTCAAGCATCACACAATAAACATATAAAATATTGATACGTACATGTAGAAGAAACCTTGCAGTTTCAATAAATACCAATTTTATCAAAATATATTGATAATATTGTTATAATATCTAGCTTCAAAGCGGAGCCTTGACATTCGCCGTTATGACCCAGATATCGTCAACGAGAGTTAAATAGGCATATGCTCTGTCCCATTTTCTCAGTCATTACTAGACTTACACATAAAATATTGGTGGCAAATCGAAAATGAAAACCTAGTGCGTGCATTAGAACCAATATTGATTAATTCATTCGACGATTTCATCGTATACTGGAGGTTCAAAAATAGAGGTTTTCACCCTCCGGTATGACCGGACATTTTCTGAAAGAGGTAAACAGCCCAACGCTCTGACCCATTTTCTCAAACTAGACAAAATTTACATGTGAAATATTGTTATCAAAATAAAGACTTCAACCTAATGTGTGCATTAGGACTAATTTTATTTAATTAATTCGACAATTTTATTGTTTTACAGGGCTTCGAAAATGGGTGTTTTCACTCTTCGGTACGCGCGGCCATTTTCTGAAAGAGGTAGATAGCCCAACGCTCTGACCCATTTTCTCAAACCAGACAAGATTTACATATGAAATATTGTTATCAAAATAAAGACTAAAACCTAAAGTGTGCATTAGGACCAATTTTATTTAATTAATTCGACAATTTTATTGTTTTACACGGCTTCGAAAATGGGTGTTTTCACACGTCGGTACGCGCGGCCATTTTCTGAAAGAGGTATATAGCCCAACGCTCTGACCCATTTTCTCAAACTAGACAAAATTTACATATGAAATATTGTTATCAAAATAAAGACTAAAACCTAAGGTGTGCATTAAGACTAATTTCATTTAATTAATTCGACAATTTCATTGTTTTACGGGGCTTCGAAAATGGGTGTTTTCACTCGTCGGTACGCGCGGCCATTTTCCCAAAAGACGTAGGCAGGTCAACGCTCTGACCCGTTTTCTCAAACAAGACACAATAAACACAAGGAATATTGTTATCAAAATAATTAATAAATTCTCATGCGTGCATTAGTACCATTTTCACTTCATGATACCGAATATTAATAAGAATACAAGACTTCGAAAATGGGGGTGTTTACGATCACCTGTTTACCACGGCCTGTAACGAAGAAGGTAAACAAGCCATCTTAAAACCTTTTTTTCTGTTTTATTTTATAAAGTATCTATGAAAAGTTGTTTTGAAATAAAGTTGGACTTTTTTGTATCTGAATAGAATTAGTTTTGATGTATAGATGTCGATAATTGACCATGATATAACTGCCTCAGACGATCTCTGGGATCTCGACGCAAGTTCGACCTCGCCATTACGACTACGAGTACGACGTGGCCTATATAAGTAGGCCCGATTTAATTTACCATTTTCTCGACTATTTCAAGACGTAATATCAAAATATTGGTACCAAAATGATCAGGATAATCTATTCTACTTATTCAAGTCGTTTTTATGTTGTCATAATCAACATATTTAGGGCATTCATGGTTTTGAATATCACAACCCTAACATCTCCTTGCCTAATTTGCATATCAAAAGGGCACGCGAGATGTTAACGGGAAAAGACGAGATTCCAATCCTTCTGTTTATAAGTCCTTGCACAGATATATTCGACACTTGTGAGAAAAGGGTCAAAGTGCATAAACATATTATTATTAATTATTTTACTCCGATTCAGTGGACCATCATTACATGCAGGTCTATTTTCTTTAGCTTAGATGCATTGTGTTTACGTATATGTAAAACAAAGGACTTATATAAGTCCTTGGTAAAACGTTTCGTAGAATTTTTTTAGATAAATTCTCAGACATCGAATGTATTTCTTCTGCCCATCCCTTTTTCTCAAAGATATATATACATGTATTGATTTCCCGCCGGGACACACGTACATGATCAGTGATTAGGAAGAATATTAAAGAGTTCATGGGACAAACGTCCCTTGCGTTTAAAAATAATGGGACATTTTCGTACTTAATGCGCCAAATAAATAAATTAATGAAGCTTCCTGATTAAAATGATTAAAGAGAAGACACCAGCTATAAAGTAACCTAGAGCAACAGATGCAAATTGTAAAAGTTTTAGGTAAAATCAGGAATGATTTATATAAACTACATGTGCATGTACATTCAGTTGAAAATCAATAAATGAAGAATGTTTTAGATCCGCCCGTGTGAGTTGACTTGTAAACCCATGAACTCGTTTTTTTCACGATAGTTTAAAATGTAACGTGAAAATTCACGTTTGAATAGTTAGATACCAGTAAAATGATTTGTAAAAGTACCTTAAATCAAAAGAATGCCAAACAATAATAATATCGGATTCTTCTTTCAACAAGCCAAAAAAAAAAAAATAAAATAAATAAATAGATAAATGAAATAATAAATAAGAAAAAATAAATAAATAAAAAAAGGCATTACAACGGAAAAAAGTTGCACGTGCAATCGAACAATCCTCTTCCTTTCCGACCTTGAGGTTTTAAGTAATATTTTGCAATTTTTTTTTAATCTTTAATTATTCATAATATACAATGTAGAAATATTGGCGTCATGAATTAATGTGATCTGAACGGAGCAATGTACATATACACACTCAATTACTTGCAATATCAACGGGAAGGATTTTTTTCAGTGCGCAAAGTGGGAAATTTTACTCAATACATACATGATGTGCCAGTAATATGTCTACTAGGTGAACAACAATTGGCTTCGAACCGTTGCAAACTATACAAAAGACTTCCTGAGACATGCGCATGTGAATTACACGTGTCAGTTATATGTACATTAATAGCCTATCTGTAGGACGGCTGGTTATTCAAACTCCGCACCGCAAAATGTCGTTGTAGGTATTGTACTTATAAAACTTTAAAGTATACATACATGTAATCGTTAGATAAAGATATTTATTATCTCAAAACTGAAATAAAATATAAGAATAAATTTTCAAAGAAAAAATGAATGAATAAATAAATAAATAAATAAATAAATAAATAAATAAATAAATAAATAAATAAAAAATTGCGAATAATAATGAATTTTATAATTTACATTGTTTTCAAAATGTTACAAAATGTACCATTTTTCTTCGTGACTCTATTTTCTTTACAACCGAATAAACATCCGGTGGTGTCAATCATACATCACATAATATGACCGCGCCTTTGATTTTCCGCAGTTGAGAAATTTTCTGCGGGTAGTCCCCGTGCCCTCATCTGTTTTAGGGGATAGTATAAATTCCTTGCAGTCCTTCCCTTGCTCGCCTGATACTTTAGTTTATGGATGAACCCTAGTATAAAGTGAAAATCTCAAAATCTGCCTGCATGTGTTTCACCGAAATTAAAGAAAAAAAACCTCTCTTACAGATGCTCTTGTCGCTCATTTCCTTATCTTTTTCCCCGATTCCTTCAAAGATTCCCTATATAAACCTATTATGTAAAAGATATTGAAATACAGAAAGAAAGAAATAAAAAAACCATTTATTTATATTCCAAGTTTCGCGGATAAATTTACAAACAGAAAAAAAGCAAATGAACACAGTAATTCAATCTTACTAGCAATTAATTCGAGAAAAGCAAAGTCTCGCCCTATCAAATGGTCGGGTACGGCGTTCCACTTGCGTATACTTTCTTGTCCTTTCAGTGAGTGAAAACGGCCATGATATATACGAGAAGAACAGAGAAAATATGCTCCAGATTGCACCATTGTATTCAATTTTTTCAAACCGTATTCTCCCCGACTCGGCACTTAGTGCCTCGATCGATACAATCCCACTTTCCCCCTCTGGACCCGCCCCTGGTGCTGAGATAGTCAAGAGACCTCAGATTTGTTAATGCTGATTTTTTCACTTCATATTCTATGTACTTGAAAATTCTTATTAAATAACGTAATCTTCTCTGTCCTTTCTCTAGGATAGGAGAAGCTTCTTTTTTTAAGTCTTTATTGCTTTCAGTTTTACATGAAAATTGTTTTATTTAATGATTCAGTTTTTTCTTCTTACCTTCCTAAATAAAGAAAAGACGTAAATTTTCTAATCAAATGCAAATTTTGCCTTATTCTTATACAGAAACGTCTCTTTTATAAAGTAAATAAACTGACCCTGGTAAAGCTTTTTTCGCGCCTTTGCTGGCCATGTCGCCGGCAATGCAAGAGCTACATGTAAATATAACGACCACTTTGTCCACCCCCCGGTTGTCTGTCCGTCAGGCTTGTAGTAAGATATAGCTGCAACTCATCAATCAATCAATCAATCAGTCAATTAATCAACAATGGCGTAGCTCTGCTTGAGAAAGTGGAGGGGCACAACATCCCAAAATTTCTAACAAGCAAAAAAAAAAAAAAAAAAAAAAAAGGGGGGGGGGGGGAGGAAGAGGAAGAGATTAAAAAATAAATATTGGGTTTTCATGTTCTGTATGCACAAATTTTAACATTTCTGGTGCAATTCTAAATTTTAAGTACATGAATAAATGGCTGGCGAGCGGTAGCGAGCCAGAAATTTTTTTAAGCAAAATATTGACTAATCAGAAAATACTGTCTGTGTCCTCTATCATTAACATATACATTTAATGATATTCTATATAGTTTGAGTTAAAGATATTTTGCAGTTTTTTTATATCTGTATGACCAAAAATTACGTCAAAAAGTGGGGGGCACAAACATACTTATGTGCCCCCCCCACCCTGTCCCCCCCCCTTGTCCTACGCCAGTTATCAATCAATCAATCAATTTTAGAAAAAATTTTTAAGATACAGTGATACAAATATACAATATTCATGCGAGGGAATGAAATAAAAATGTGATCTGAGAGAGAGAGAGAGGGGGGGAGATGTTACTTTGATGGCTTTAAGGAGGGGGCAAGCATGACTTGTTTTATGAATAGATACAAAATGAACATGCACACATAGTTTACGATATAGTCTTTTTTTATAACATGGCCAAGGTCGCTTTACAGGTCAAAATGATTATCATTTATTGGCTTAGGGTTTAACACGCGAAAGCCGACTTGTTTGTGCGGTTGGATTCTTAGTTGTAATGACTGCAATGCGATATTATACTTTTTACTGCAATTTTATAAAAATGATCACCTGGAAAATTAAATTCATTCTGCATTATAATTGTTTGCATATAATAATTCAGTTCATTTAATAGAACTTTTACAAGATTATCTAGCTTGTTCGTGATTTTCATTTCAAAGATCCGAGGGAAAAATGCATGTATCATACAAAACACCATTCGACGTACTCGAAATAAACATGAACGAACATCAGAAAAGACAAGGTGAGATCAGGTGCCCGTTTCTCTATCAGGCGAGGCAAATGCCATTCCTACAAGACATGTACAAAGTGAAGAATAAATTTTGAAATGAAATCTAACGTCAAGCAAACGTCTGTATTTCACCCGAACCCCCCCCCCCCCCCCCCCTCTGCAAGCACTCTCGGACTTGTTCTTTGGTTGAGTCCAAAACACATTCGATATCCCTCTAGACATTATATTCAGAGATCATGTACATGTAGCTTACCTCATCACTACTTACAAGCCAGGTGTTATTAAACATGTTAAAGTTCACTTAACCTCAAGCCATTGCACAGCGGGTGTTACTGATAAAACTCGTACTTCTATAAAGGACCACGGAGAAATCAATTTTACAGATAAAATCTTAATCCCTATTAATGTTCTCTCGTAAAATGAGCATGTGGTCATTTAAATTTAAAACAAATATATTTATAAAAGTGTCTCCTCCAAACAGAGGTCGGAAATCTAAAATCAATGAAAATGTCGTTATCAAAAAGGTAAAAAAAAGAAGAATGTAAAAAGAAGGAACGCCGCTTATAAGCTTATAATGAGGATTTAAAATCATCACAAAATCAAATTCTCTGGGAGCAAATGAGGAAAATGGCTATATTTCTAGAGGAAAAGGTTGATAACGAACTTCAAATTGATAGAAATTGCATGTGTTAAACGTACATGGGACTATGGGGTGAGAAACAAAACTTTTTTGTGGAAAAAAAAGTTCAAATAAAGGAAGAACAAAAAGACTTGATGATAACGACTAACAAAACGTCTCCCAACGATATATCTCTCGTGGAAAAAGAATTGCGGGAAAAGATCTCGTTAAAAAGAATTGTAACAAATCAGTGCTGAAAGATTCACAGATGCTAATCGCCTTTATACGGAGTTATTCATGGAATATTTATATGATAAAGAAGTACTTATACTGAAATTCTTTGATGAGGCCGGTTTCAATTCTCGTGACTGCACAAATATTTTTTTATGGTCATGCTGAAAAAGGTGAGCGCAATTTTAAAAGTTTTTAGATCATCAAAATCTCCAAATGTAACACTCAGTCTATTGATTGGATTGCATGTATTGTAATGTCATAGAGGGAGCCACTGACATTCCTCAATATCTTAGATTTTTAAGAAGCACTAGATGCTTAATATACTGAAATGGGAGAAAATGCGTTGAATTCGGGCGATATATTAGTAGCCGACAACGCACCTGTTCATAGACACCAAGGGGTCGAGCCCTTTCCAGTTTTATTTTAGAAAATTTTGGTGTAGAATATGTTTATTACACCCTCCAGTCATGTATCCCGTTGAAATGGCTTTCAGCAAAATTAGAATCATTTTAAGGTATCCGTTGTACAATAGAGTCATTTTACATAGCGTTTTAATCATCTCCATTGTAAACTATGTCTATGGTAAATTCTATGCCTGGTAAGGTACTATAGACTATATATTTTCTGAAATGTAATGATGCCCTGAGTACAGATATAAGACCCCCTGGTCTTAAAAATCAAAGGGGAAAAACTCTTGTACAACTTTTTATTTTGCATATGTTATATAGAGAATATAGACAATTTAAATGCTTCAACCGTTCTCTGGCCCCAAAATCATTATTTCTGAACAGTGGGCATTATAACTTTTCAGAAAATATAAAGTTTATGGTACCTTACAAGGCATAGAAAAATGCCCAATTGTACATCGGATACCTTAAGTAACTTTTTGTGTCATGAAAATTTAACTTCTGTGCGATTTACCTGGCTGTATAAAGTGCCTCAAAGATCATAACACTAGCAAATTCTAAACAAAAAAGGATTTGCAAGCTGGCAGTTTGGGAAGTACATGTATAAGAATGAAAGAGTCATATTTTTCTTCTCAAGAGAAATTACATAGAGGTGCGGCGCTCCCGTAAAATATTTATGAAAGGCCTCAGTCCAAATTCAACCTTCACTACAGTTCGGGTTGATTTAATACATGTTCTTTTATTGTGTCTTCAAAAATTAAAACTGCATTATTTGTACTATACTGTATATTTATTTGTCATTCATTGGAGATTCGAATGAAAAAAATCCCATAATTTGTACCGGTTTACAAAATGTACTGTGTTTGTCAGCCAAAGGAGTTACTGCAAATGGTACTCAACGCGTAATTACTCTTTGAAAGCGGAATTTCTTTTTATTGGTGCATTATTCATGCGATTCATGCTCCTGATTGTTTTATGTCGCGTAGCGACAAATTCCACGCGACATAAACATGATTAATAAAATCGGGATCATGTAGAGATCTGGTTTTAATCAGATTGGTGAATGAACATTCGATATCAGTGTACAGTAAACGCATCTATCATAAACCTGAATAAAGACTTCGCATTTTAGTGAATACTAAAGGGGTGGACATGGTGAAAGGGAAGTTGGAGGAAGGGGCGAGAGGAGCTTGGGGGTAAGGACCCCCCTTAAATTTGTCATAATACCAGGACAAATGTAAGAATATAGAATGAGGGAACCACACCAATAAGTCTTAAATGTAGGAATTTCTCTGATTTTATAAAGTTTACTACAGATTTTGTTTTTACTTTGACACTATCAAGAGGAAGACAGCCCCAACGCGTAATTACTCTTTGAAAGCGGAATTTCTCTTTTAAGCGTTGCATTGTTATTAAGCTGAAAAAAAAACATACTGTACGATTCTCATTGATTCGTCTAGATTAAACGCTTCTCATTAACCTGAATAAAGACTTCGCATTTTATACTTTAGGGGTTGGATAGGGTGAAAAGGAGGTGGGAGGAAGGGAGAAGAGGAGGGAAAGAGGGGATGGAGGGAAGGGGAGGGAGAAGTTAAGGACCCCTTGATATTTGTCCTTATACCTAGAAAAATGAAAAAAAAAAAGATTTGGGAAGGAATAAAGGACCGAATACCACCCACCCTCCCCTATAACAAGTGCGGATCGGGAGGGGTGGTTTAAGGACCCCCTGAAATTTGTCATATTACCCGGAAATGTAAGATTTGGGAAGGAATAAAGAATGACCGAACAAACCCCCCCCCTTCCCTCTCCTCTGCTTCGAATCGAATATCGTTTATCACTTTCATTATTAATCTGACATATAGAAAAGGAACAAAAACATTATAACGTAATCCTGTTCGATTACAAATGAGGCTGGAGCTCCCACACTTTTTGGTGTTAGTTTCTTGAATCGCTTCCGAAAACTGATTTTTTTTTTTTAATTTTGCAAAAAATGTATGTGCGGATCAAGAACGGAGTAACTCGAAACTGTAATCTAACCCTTATCTACTGATAATGAAACAGGTACAGGTAAGGCACGGTCCATTTGATATTCGGGGGTGGGGGGTTGCTCGAAAAAAAAATTTTGCTCTGAATTTTAATAAATAAAATGAATTTGCTTATGGTATGACAGAAGAAATAATCTTGCTCTTACAAGTAATCCAAATTTGAAGAATTAATATAAAATTTCGCTTCAAATTCAGGAAAATTTTCCGGCTTCGCTCGCTGCAGTTTTCAATTCATATTACAAAAATTGCTTCCTTTATCAGGAGACAATTCCTTGGGAATCGCATGTTCATTCATATGCATCATTGATTAATAATGATGCGCCACTAAAAAGAGAAATTCCGCTTTAAAAGAGTAATTACGCGTTGGGACTGTCTTGCTCGTGGTGTAGTGTCAATTTAAGGTACTACAAATCTGTAGGATCTATAGAATCACACAATTGGCACATCTTCAGGTAAACGATCAAATACCTTATAAGGAAAAGACCAAATGGGGATGGGGGGGGGGGGCGGGGGTTAAGGACCCCTGAATAATATAAAGTCCTAAGTCTTAATATTTGTATCATCGTCTCTTTGGTTTTTTTTAATTTATCTTTTGTTTGTCAGCTTTTCTGTGAACAATTTTCTTTGAAGCTGGGCTCTCCCCTCCTTTCTGAAATCCTGGATCCACCACTGGTACATGTATATTATAAATGACCTGCGACCCCAGAAACATAATGCATGTGCATACATAATGACGTACGTGCCTGAGTTAGTAAATAGACATTGTCTTGACTGTATTGTCTATATTTTTTCATGTTTTATCTAAAAAGTGAGGGAGCAGGGGTGAACGCTGGTTCCTGCTCGAGATTTTCAGCTATTACTGCTAACGGATCATAACAATTGCTGAAAAATTAACAAAGGTCTATACTTTCGATGCCTTCTAAAATATGCTTCCGTGATAAAAAAAAAAATACCGTTCAAACACGATAGAATAAAAAATAACTATCAATGAATTAAACATTTAATTTACTTGGTATCGTACAGCATTAAATTAAATTTTATACGTAAGTGTGCAATCGTTTACATGTATATGTAAAATAGATTACATCAATGTGAAGTATCCAGAGTACGGATTTAGAAGTTATTCCATATGAACGGGAAAATGATTTGCATAACTCATAATACTTTTAATATTCATCTTACAGCAAAGTCGTGCGGTACAGTACTTGAATCTATAAATGCATGCAAAAATTCGTTTCATTGTCTAACAGGAAACAAATCTTATTTTTCCTTCCATCAGATACATCGAATGATATAATGTATTTTACACATCCAATATTCAGGTGTTTATAAAATACAGGAGTAGGATAAACAATTATGTATTTCTTTTTTCCCTTGTTTTCTTTATTACAGTTTTGCTTCCTATATTATTTGCTGGTTTATTAATTCATAATCATTTTTCGTACATCACAGGAAATTCAAACTACAGACATGTGTAGACTGCCAATTTAACATCTAGGGTTTCTCTATCTCTACGTACATAATCCTGAATATTGCATTGTTATAAATGTAGTATATCTATGCGGATATGTAAGATAATGATCTTTAAATTGTTACAACATTTATAGAATCGTTCTAAGGAAAACATTTACTGTAAGTACAGATCTAGCGTATTGTTAAAACAGTTGTTTGACTAGCCTATCGCGATTCTACTCTCTACAAAGAGATTTTACGCGACTCGAGATGTTGCGTCAAGCGAATATAAGCCCCGCCTACAAGCACTCGGTGTTTACCCCGGCTAATAATTAAATATGCATAAGCGCCGCCTCCGTTCATTAGCCCCGCCCACAAACACTCCGAGTTTTTCGGGGTAACGTTTGTTCGCGTTGAGCCCGCTTTGCCCCTCACCAGCCCTCCTAAAAGCCCTCCACCTGATGGAGAAATTGGCCTTTACTCGTTAAATTTTTACTCCATCGATGGCGATCTCGTTGTAAAACTCGTGATAGGTACTGTAGCTTGCTTCTTTTAAATCAGTTTAGTCTGCGAGAAAAATACATCGAGATTCGTAAAACCTCGACGCAAGGAAAGTTAGAATCCTAAACATGCTTTATAACACGGAAAACTGGAAGTTCGATCAATGATAAGTCTGGAATTTTTCAAAGAAGTTACCCGTTCTGTCGTTACGTGTAGAGCGTCGTTTACACGTCCATAGCGTGAACAAAGATCGCAGGAAGTGATGACGTCATACGTACACGTCCCGCTAAAACTTGTAACTAAACCTCTCTAATAATAAGCTAGAAATAAAGAAAAATACAGGTAAACATGTACAAAATACAGGTAAAATTTTAGTACTAATTAGTTAATTGGTTAATTGTGTGATTCTAACAAACCCGTAATTTAAGTAATTATTCCTGTTCTTCCCACCTCAATTCCAACCTTCAATATATATTTTTTTTACAAAAGTGGGAGAAACAGGAAGACACCAAAATGACCACCGTGATTGGGCACTCAAAGTATTGATGAATAAAAACCTTACGATTTTTTTCTAACAATATCGTCGAGAAAGTAACACATTTTTACATCCATAAATTATATATCTACTGCAATTCATTTCTATCTGTTTCCTTTTCACTCACACAATGTTTCTGTTTGTATGTCAAACGTCTTCATATTCAAAATCATCATTTAAGACAAGATAGATTTGCAGCATGGACCAGACATGCACGTTTCGGATACTTAACCATCGTTAGTGATCCTCAATCTAAACAATGTAATATGGTTAAAGAATGTAAAAGGCAGTATGTCCAAAAGTGTACCGAAAGACGTAGCAGGATGGATTGGATATGATTCTGCAGGACCCACGTTTTAATAACAGGCGGTAGAGAAGTTTTCTCATAAAATTGACCATAGCAATCGGGAACTCAAAGAGATCACGTGCAATGAGTCAACATTGATTTTCTTTTTGATTTTGTATATGATAATTAATGAATTAACACTTTATAAGTAAGGAGGACGAATAAATGATAATTGTTCAAAAATATTTACCGAAAGGTTTTTTAAATCATGATAATGTTTAGATTTATGGATCCAAAGGATTTAAATTTGTGTTTTTGCATTGTGTGTGTTTGGAGTATTGCTGTGGGTGCTGCAGCCTAGTGTTCCCCTCCTTTGCTTGACATGAACGAATTTACTACTGTCCGCGTGGCTTACCCCTGAAACCTTACATTGCTATTTTGACCACATAATCGTAAACAATTTTATGTTCAAGTTTATTCTTATTGTTCTGTTCAATCTTAACTTTCATCATGAAGTCTATTGAAAATACCGAAAAGTTATGAAATAATCTTGAAAATGTCTCATCTAAAATGATTCTTTACTGCGTGATCCTATGGTCATATATTAATTAACACATATTTAATTATTGACAATTGTAACATAAGACTTAACAAGAGCCATTGAACGGTATAGATTTGGTCAATATTGAAATATATGTTCTATAGTACCAATTATATCAGATGCCCAAGGTAATGTAGAAAAAAATTATGTTTTTCCAAAGTGAGCAGCGCAGACAGAGGTACCGGTATTCAAGCGATAATCTGTAAAGAAGGAGGGGGAATCAATTCATTAAATGGTTAAGATTTTTGGTATCAATCAAATATGAATGAAAATTTAAAGACAAAATTTAAAAGGAATATTTGCTGTTTATCTTTATATGACTTTTTTATTCATAGAAACTGCAAAAAATTATCCCAATTAGGATAATCTAATCTCAACAATCTATAAATTTGACTAATCCAAAGGAAGATTGAACGATATGAAATAATGAGATTTCGAAGTGTAGGAAAGGATGTGTATTCAACATTGATAACTGCAATTGTCTTTTTTGCTTCTTCTTATTTTAGATTTTGACCAAGGAATAAAATTTCAGAAACCGAAAATATCCATTGATATAAATTCATTAAATTGGAGAGTTTTTCTATTCCTTTATTTTCATACACCGATTGAAATTACATACAAACAATATGTACACAAGAATTCTTGTTATAACATTGTAACAACGAATTTCTTGATAAATTAGATTATTTTGCCTCCGACTAGTAAGAGCCATTCATATTGCGTAAAAATGCGTCACGTGCAGTCCGTCTTTATCTCTGTAGACAGTCAGTAAACCTGTCATTGCTATGTAAATGAATACACCTGTAAGAGAAGTTTCGAAACGGCTATTTTCTAAAAAAAAATTATGTTTAACTTACCTTAATGTATTTCTAAATGAAGCGATAAATCATGCACCAGTTTCTTTATACAATATTAAAAAATATTTCTGGTACGGATTTTGCTAGTAAGAGGAAGTCGCAGTAGCACCCCTTTTGAAAATCATGTATAATCGTGCAGGTTTGCAAACACGACAGCGTAGATTTTGGCTCTCGAAAAATTCAAGTTGTGGAACCATAGCTTCGCCTTGCCTTCTATGAGCTTTAACAACTCGACAAATATCTACAGATTGTCAGTAAGAAACCTAATAACTACCTTTAGTTAACCTAACATTGTTCAACTATGATAATTATGTTATTTGTTCAGTAAATGGAGAGTGGACGTCATGGCTTGACATAGGGGATTGTTCAGAACCATGTGGTCCTGGATACCTGAACAGAAGTCGGTCCTGTACAAACCCAGTACCACAACACGGTGGGGACCAATGTAACGGAGGAGGTAGTGACACGGCGCCATGCATCGGTGCATATTGTCCAGGTACGCTATCAAATTCATTTGCTTTTCCTGATGTACATATCACTGTGTCTTTATTAAAACGAACAAAGTTCCTTAAATAATAGTGAATCTGACGAAAAAGTATTTAACAATATTCAGAAATTACCCCATAAGACCAGAAAATTATAAAAGTGTTGGATTTTATGTGCGACTAAATGTATTTCAGAATTTCGAGTTTTATATGGAACTAATAATAATCAAATAATATACGCATTCATACTCATGCCAGAAATTAGTGAGTAGAATGTAAATTGAAAGACAATAGAAAAATACATACCATGCATGTATCAATTTCACACACTAATGTCTTATAAATGTAATTCGCATGCAATATAGATATGTATACATTCAAATCGCCAGAAATTATTTTCAAGGAAGGAAGAGAATTATCTGAATATCTATGTCAAATCTGTATCTTATTTTAAAACGTGTTGAATACAGTGAATGTAATAAGTCGTCAAAGTGAAATATACATGCATGCATATTTCAGAAATAGCATGGTTTTGTGGTCATACATTTAAGCCAAAATAAGTCATGTATGTTTAGTATCAATTTCACCTTGACATACACCTTGGCTTTTCTATACTAACTAACCCAACTTGTACGTGTATTTGAACTTACATTTATACACAATAACGTTATGCGGTTGAGCAGATATCACAAGGCGTGCTGGTACGTGTAAATAATGTATACATTATTGCGACGAAATATGTCTTCTGTTTATGACTGCGTATTCCTAAAGATTTTGGCGTCTAGATTTTAAAGGTATAAGGGGCATTTAGCAAAGACGATGAATAAATTTTTCTGTTCCATGTGATCGGATATATATATAACATCAAAACTTCAAGAATACAATTTTGAGTCATCTTTGAGGATTCTTCTTTACAATGTGATACATCTTATTTGCAATTCCTTCAAATATTCAGAAAGTACATTCCCGAATAAATTAAATATAGGTTCTCATAGGTTATCTGCATTCAGTTGCATATAAAATCTACAAGTAATCCTAAACGTTTACTCACCGCTTTACACGTTTTACCTAAAGTGTAACGTGTAGCACAGGTGCGTGGAACGCAAAATGTGATATCGTCATCAGCATCTGTTTGACGTACGCGCACACGTTCAAGTTCGGTTTACTCAACCTCTCTAATTTCGGTTGAATTACCACAGATGAGGATTTATTATCTTTATTATCTGAAAAACGTTTTCTGTTGCATGGATGGCAAATATGGATAATTACCATATCCCTGTATACAGAAAAAAAAAATCGATAATTCAGATAATCAGAAACCGAAGGCATACAAAATCAGGATAAAGAAGGAACCAAAGCAAACAAACAAAAACCTTCACCACATGAAAAGAAGCGAACTCCCGATATGGGAGTGAGACCAGGTGTCCAGGAAGAGTAAGCATCTCCTGCTTGCATGCAACACCCGCCGCTTCAAATCGGTAGAACTGCCACATTTTGTTACTTCCATTTCGGAAGACATATATTACAATCTTTGGTTGGATGGTACAAATGGTCTATGACAGTATATTATCCACCATTATGGAGAGTGGGACATCATTGTGTATGACGAGTTCCCATATCGACCGTAGAACTTAATCAATAAATCATTATTGTATATATCCAGAAGGCTGATATTTGCTACCAGAGTTGGAGCACCTACAATTTCCGTAAAATTCAAAAAAAAAAAAAAAAAAAAAAAAGGAATTCCGAATAAAATAATAATCAATGTGATTTCATATCAGAGGAGAAAGTGATTGTCCTACTGCAATGCATTTATGAAATTATGTCTATTTCCTTTCATTGCAGATAATTTGTTCTCGCAATCATTCATAAAATAAAATCAATATCTAATGAATATGGTATCGGAGTAGTGCATTCAAACGATTATCTATGGCACACTACTTTTTCACCTTATATAATATTTCTAATTAAAATGTAGCTACATGTATATGGCTGCAGGGTATGTTTCATAAAGTAGTTAATTTGCGACGAATAAATGCTCATTTTCCAATGATTTCCTATGGTTCTTGATGCCATAACTTTTTAACTGAATAAGTCGAAAAGAACATTATAGACACATTAACCGACTTGATATTTGCACGCCAGATTGCCATTTTTGAAATCTACTTATGAATGCATTTCCCTAACTGAAGCTTTTGTGTCAACGAGATGATACATTTTACACATCTATCATCCATTAAATCTAAAGGCAAAATTACAATATTTTTTCTTCAGTACCAGAATTATAATGAAACAACTTTACTTTTATGGTGACATAATTTACAAAAAAAAAAGAACAAAGGTAGACAGAATTACCATCTAAACTGTGTTAGGATTATCAAACGTCTGTCAGTAGACGGATACTTAGCTCGGTACTGGACCAATCTACGACCGTTTATCAGCGGTCTTAAGAATTGCTTTCTGACTCCATGACGGGTTCTGCTAAATTCTTTCTTACAGAACACAGGGCCTCGACCACCTGTCCTTCTCTGAATGTCAGTCTGACTCCTCGTATGATCTCTGTATGAGATCGATTCAGACGGCATATTTAGTATGTTTTCTGTTTTTGTATACATTTACATATACTTTTTTGTGTTTCTTGGGACCCTGCGTCATGCTGTCGGTTTGTATGTTCTTCTTACAATGAGATTATTTTACACAAAAATTATGCATTATTCGATACCTCTGCGTACTCGGAAAAGTAAGAGGGTTGTGCGCACGTACTCCGGATGACAACACCGTCTGCTACATGTATGGCAGATGGCCGTCTTTAGTCTTCAACGGTTGCCCATGGATTTCATTGGTTTATGTGTAGTATTTTGTGTTTCATTCAAACGACTTTTCTTATATGTACACCACGCTTCCTCATGAAAAAATAAATGATCAAATATCCAATTCTTTAAATGGTGTTTTGATCGAGAGGGGAAACTGAAAATTGCACATGTACATGTACGTACGCCCTCTTTTTATATCCATTTACATATTCATCTGTGTGTCTATAATCCCTGCGTTTTGCGGTCATTGTTTGTGTGTGGTCATCAGACAGTGAGGAGGTTATTTTACACCATAATTTTACGTTCTGCGAGACCTTTCGGATATCGGAAAAGTGGGAGGGATGTGCGCATGTAATCAAGGATAATGTCCTACGACACTGATGGTCACATGAACACCTCACTCTATGACAAACGTGACGACTTCAATTTCAGCATTGCAAACTTTCCTTTTCTGAGTAGCAACATCCCTTCATCGCCAGCTTATGGCGTGAGTTGGTGTTCCTTGTTCCTTTTGTGTCTCTTTCTGTGAGTGCCTGCTCTGTTTTATTTTTGCATTGGGTGTTTTGGGGTTTTGCTGTAGGTGCTGCAACTGAGTGTTGTTAGAGATCCCCTACTTTCTTTTAAAACATTCTAAAACTAAGGGGGTATTTCCCAAATGGTATATATCTGTTCTTAGTACGTTCTTTGGCAGAAATTTTATTTCAACTTTAGACTCTTGCTCTTCATGATATCATATCATTTGCATTTTCTCTTTTTCTTCCTCCAGCATCACTGATTAGACACAAGTTGTTGAAATGCACATATGGTGCACTGACATTTTAAAATATAACATGTATTTCAAAAAGGGAATTTTATAGGCACAACACTAGTATGGTACAAAGTATTTATCTTTTTTATCTCTTGCATCAGAGTTGGACATGTCTTTTTTCCCTTTTTTGTGTAGAAATAAAAATAAGAGCTGATGCACATGATGTAATATCTTAGTGTATGCGTGAGGAAGAATTGAATCAATTCGAATTTGTTCATTATCTTAGAGCGACATGAGGAGATGTGTGGTCTTAAGACTATTGTTTTTCCATTTGCAATTGCATGTATAATTATTATTTTTTCTCTATGAAATATTTCTTAATTCATAATAACAATCCTTAAAAATACCTTGATAATAATAATAGAAAGTTATATTGATCATGCTGTGTAGTTGATGGAGATTGGAGTGCTTGGTCAATCTTCAGCCAGTGTCCAGTGACTTGTGGCGGAGGAATACATTACAGAAATAGATCCTGTACCAACCCTGCACCACAGTACAACGGCGATGTTTGTGAAGGGAATGATACAGAGTCACAATCCTGCAATGATTTAAGCTGTCCAGGTAATGTTTAGCAATTGATTGGATCATTTTGAAAATCAATATCACAATGCTTAGTTTATATGATTTCTTTATGTGATTTGAAGAAAGTTATTGGCTGGTATACAATCGTTTCTTGAGTTACGTACTTTTTTATAGAGTTTCTAGATAATGTGGAAGGGTTTGAGTAACGTACTTTTTTATAGAGTTACTAGATAATGTCGAAGGGTTCCAACTCTCTACCTTCTTGAAGAAGATTCCAAACCATTTACATGCACCAGACACGTGTTTCGAATATTAAATTCTCATCAGTGATGCTTTCAGAGGCGCCACCAAAAATAATTTCAGTAGCGCCCTCTTTAATTTTTGAAGTTCGATTTTTACATTTACACTACAGAGAGCGCACGGCTCCAAATTTCCTGTAGGGTCGATTCAGTAGCATATCCAAATAAAATCTATGTTCAAAATAGCATTGGAGGGATGGCGCTAAGATGTTAAAATCCTTTAATTTCGATGATATTTATCGATGAAATTGCTAGTTTCCGAAATTGCAAAAAATATATTTGATGTCACATTGATAAAAGGCCAAACAAAGCTTCTATCAGGTGACAGAGCTGGAAAGAAGTAATTAATACACTTGACAAACATCAGGCCACGGGGAACGATTTTAACTGCTCCACACTACAACGTGAAATAAGGGTCTATATTAATAATGTCGAAGATTTATAATTTCGGAGAATTTAGGCCATTGGTTTTTTGCCTTAGCTTTGCTATCTAAATCCATGACAGCTTGATTCATTCATCGTTATCTTCTAAAGTCCGTGTACTTACAAGAGTCAACTCTACGCAAATGAAGCTATACAAATAACGTTATCATAAGGAAAAATATAACATGACTGAGTTACAAGATGTCTAAAAGTTCAGACATGTCGCTATAACTAATTCTTTTTAAGTACTGTTTGTCTTTGAACGTTTTAAACTATGGTTAATGAAATATTTTAGAGGTCAAACAATTGCTAATCGTAAAAGACCTGCCATTTCTGTCCAATATTACATGATTATATTGAAAATATATCTTCTAAATCGTTTCACTTCTTGTTGAACAGTTGACGGAGGTTGGAGTGGATGGACAGGCTGGGGATTGTGTAATGTGACATGTGGAGGGGGAACACATACAAGAACAAGGTCGTGTTCTAATCCACAACCAGAGCATGGTGGCGCCACATGTGCAGGCGATGCAGGAGACGTAAAGACATGTAATAACTACACCTGTCCAGGTAAATAATTTTAATAAATGAGATAAAGAAGATCGTGACGACAATCTCAACAGATCACAATAGAGCACCAAATTGACCGTAAAGTATTGTATATGTATATCAGTAACACACTTAAGGCGCTATTTGTTTCACGCACTTTCGTTTGAGAGGTATGATAATTTTCTTCAGTAATTTTGATTGAAATCATCTGGAACGTTGCGGAAATACATGAAACAATTATGTTTGTTATGTTTAAGAGTTTTTTTTTTCTAAGATTTGGAGGATATTTTATGAGACCAGTAAATAATACCATTGTTTGAAAACGTTTGTATATTTACTATATGCCGAAGGGAAGTAGTTACCACAGGGAGCAGCTTGTTTATAAAATTCTGCATTATGTGTTGGGGATAAGGAAAATTGTCGCTATATTGCTATAATTTGTATACAATTGTCTTCCTCTAAATATAAGTGGATGATACAAAATTTAAATCACTTGATATCGTTGCCTTTTGATTTAAGAGTTTGTTCAGAATCTAGAGGGGAAATATCGAGTCTGCTTTAATTTGCTCTAAACGTGCAAGGTAGTACTTCTTTGATACTGAATAACTGATAGGTACTTCTTTGATGTTTATTTCTAGTGATTTTGATATTGTTCCCCTATTGACATGTATATTCCGCTGAATCAGAGAATGAGTGTCAAACACAAAGGCCAACACCATATTACAAGACAACAATTGAAAGGCCTCTTGAATTCACTTAAACTTCATCAGATTGGGGACTCATTCTTTAGCATTTTATTCAATTTTGCCCTTTCGCTGAATTCAAATCATCATATATATATCGAGATTGTTTATTTAAGAAAGTCCTTTCATGACAAAGGTCACTTAAGGCCATACATAAGGTAAATGTCATTTGCAGGCTAAAAATGATTCTCAAGCTTAGAAAACTTTAAAATGAGTATTTTTGTTGAAATTTTCTGAATGTCTTCATTGATTATAGAAAAATGAATAACTTTTACATATGTTACGTGAATGGAATGATAATTTTTATTATAAGAATGAGAAATTTTATGCTCAAGGGCTCATACGTTCAATTGAATTGATATACAATGCATATAGGCTGCTCATGAGAATTCCAACATCCATTTAGCTAACCTTTTCAGGACAATGGTCAATTAAGCTCATTCATAAAATTCAAGGACATTTCATGCTAAAATAGCTATTCATGTATAAAAATTTAAAACTCATTCAAAACCTATTTCACATAAATG
The DNA here is from genome assembly GCA_033119305.1 of Pinctada imbricata. NCBI lineage: Eukaryota > Metazoa > Mollusca > Bivalvia > Pterioida > Pteriidae > Pinctada > Pinctada imbricata. The sequence continues at coordinate 27,055,250 of VSWD01000003.1, read as the reverse complement.
CATATTTGTATATATGTTACAGGTTTTAAGATTTTATTGCACTGATGAGAAATTGTGAACATGGGGATGCATTACATATAACGTATCATTTCTGCAGTGAACTCCAATCGTCGAAAAAACTTTGACTCTATTCTTATTATTGAATCTTAATTGTATAGTATTTTAATTAATCAGATTCGAAGACAAAACACGGGAAAAGATGAAAGCAATTGTCCTTTGGTATTATAATGAAAGATATCGAACATCAAAATATTTTATACGGTGCAATTTCGCTTGATATAAAGAATTATCGTGTCACTGATCTTTTTGATCTGTAATCTTTTTTTTAAGTTTAAGAGTTTTCACATTATTCGTATACGCATGGGTGTATAAGATAGATTCAATTTGCATAAATTGTAAAGCAATTAGAAGGTGTTGTTCCGAGAGAGTGGATTAAAGGAAGACTAAATGCAAATTAATTTTTCATCTGATTAGTGGTATTATGACAAATATGGATAATGACCATATCCCTGTATACACCACGAAATCGATAATTCAGAAAATCAGAAACCGAAAGCATACAAAATCAGGATAAAACAGGAATAAACGAACAAAAACCTCCACCATATGAAAAGAAGCGAACCCCCGATATGGGAGTGAGACCAGGTGCCTAGGAAGAGTAAGCATCTCCTGCTTGCATGCAACACCCGCCGCTTCAATATGGTAGAACTGTCACATCCGGTTACTTCCATTTCGGAAGACATAGAGTTCAATCTTTGGTTCGATGGTTTAACGTATCTAATGTACAAATGGAGATCTCGCCGACATCTTGTCCATTTAAACAGTGTTTAAACTTTCTCGGTAATCTTCGGCAGCATCTCGATAGTTTCCTTGGCTTAATCAACGGTCGGCATGTTAACCTTTGATAATAGAAACCATTTTTTATGTTGTATAAGGTATATTTAGGTAAAAATATGTAATGATTCTAACTACATAATACACTTGATATTCATTTGTACAACGGATACCTTAAATGGTCTATGACAGAATATCATTCACCATTCTGGAGAGTGGGACATCATAGTGTATGACGAGTTCCCCATATCGACCGTAGAACCTCCTCGTTGTCGATTCTAGTAGGTCACATACGTATCCCTGACTGAGAAGCTGATCTGAAAGACGCCTAGCTCTCATAACAAAATCCGAATATTTGGTACTTGCTCTGGCATAGCGTATCAACTGAGATATGAACACGCCATAAGCAGGCGATGAAGGGATGTTGCTACTCATAAAAAGGAAAGTCTTTAATGCTGAAATTGAAGTCGTCACGTTTGTCATAGTGTGAGGTGTTCATGTGACCATCAGTGTCGTAGGACAACATAATGTCCAAATAGGATGCTGAATTGTTCTTCTCTGTAGTTTCTTTGATTTCAAGCTCCGAAGGATAGAAACTGCTGAGGTAATCCGCAAATAATATAAAATCGAATTTCAATAGTACATTAAGCAGGGAACTTAGAATACTTTCATATGTAATAGTCTTAGAAAGAAATGGCTATTGTTATAAGTCATCATCAGATGTTTATCCATTTTTGTCGTCGTAATCTGTCGTAAAACATATAAGTGGTCACCTTCTCCGCTACCAATGCACAAAACGCCTATAAATCCGACAGAATAAACATCAAAGAAGTACCTACACTTATTCAGTCCCAGTGTCGAGAAGGCAAGGCCAAATGGTGAGAATTCCCATCGAAACGGTTGCGAACCCTGGAATGAACAACATTCCGAAGTGAGACCAGGTGCCCGGGGAGAGTCTGCGTCTCCTGATTGCATGCAACACCCGTCGCAACAGCTTAATGGAAGCCCCTCAAATTCGGTGATTGTCTCGATGTACATTTTGGTGTACATATTCGGTAAGTATGTCTTCTTTGGTGATGATAACAGCCATTCAATCATAATGCAGAATGCCACTGATCATTCTGGAAAGGGGGATTTGATGTGTTTTATTGTACCCCCGTAGCGACCTAAGACCTTCTTCAATGATGATTACGTGCAGCCGTTGTGTTATAAAGAAATGAGGCGCCAAAGGCTCTAAACAAAGTTTATAATAAACATCATGATTACATATTAGATCAGTATAATAATCAACAAAAGGGATCGGAATAGCTAACAGATTTTGGTCCTCTTTACAGAATATTGAAAGGGCTGATATTCTATCTAAGACTACGATGTAAAATGTGTTGAAGACAACACTAAACACATCCATATAGATTGGGAAATTAGACAAATGCACTGATTCGCAATTGCCTCCGTTTTCCTTTAATAGATCTGTTTCCGTACAAAAATTATGTGGTTGTTGTAATTTTATTGTTTAAGATAACTGAAGTTATAAAATGGCTTTCGAAGCATTAAGATTGAACAGAAAATATCTTAAGTCATTCTAGAAAAAAGTCCGACAAGGACAGAAATTTCAAAATTCTATTGTGCTTTGCAAGAGAAGAAGGTAAATGGTTCATTTTCTCACTAAAATATTATTCCTCATAACATGTATAAATACAATGTGATATAAATTGCACTTACGTCGACGCCACGGTCACGGTAAGGACGTTGGGCAAGTCATCGGGAGGTTGCTGTTTCGAGGGTCACTAGGACCATGTATCGGCCGACATATTCTATTCTTCAGTCTGTGTTTTATATAAAATGCCCTTGTTTGTGGGTTCTTAACATGGCTATGGTGTTTTTTTGTAAAAAAAAATCTTATTCTTAAGCTGTAGGGGAACCTGAATGTCGATGTGTTTGTGTGGAACAGAACATTACACTGGAGGCCAAGATCGAGCAAATGAAGAATGAGTTAACAATCAATCGAACCCAACTATCTTCCACTAGAAGAAAACTTGTCTGCGCAGAAGACCCCAGAACATCTGCCACAAGAGTCGGCCTTATAGGCATCTCATTCATTGGTGCACTAGGAATATTCCTGGTATCCGGTGACTTTATAAGTGTTGTTTCATATATCATTGGAGTTTTTAAGGGTAATGTCTAAATTACATGGTGTATGTAAGATACTTTGCAAATGTGACCTTCATACATTTCTATGATGGAAAATGCATTAATTTTTATTAAACCAAAGGAAGAATAAACATTTTGTTCAAGTGAATATATGACAAGCGCCTTAAAATTTCTAGAATTGTTGATGGTGTAACAGAGTGTATTGTTATTCTTAACTATGGACGAGGAGGGGTTCAATTCTATAAATGCGTGTACGTAAATTATTCATGCGATATTTCATTAATCGATTCTACAACAATAAAAAATATTGGTTTAACTCCAAACTAGTACATTTAAAAAACAGCAGATAAAATTGGTAAAATGTGATAAGGTCATTCCTTTGTTAAAGAAATAAAGGGTGAGCTTCTGTCGGAATCAGCATATTTTCACAAATAAAACATAATTTTAGTAAATTTGAGTAAAAAAGTATGTTTGCACCAAAAAGCATGTTAAAATTTGAGGATTCAATATTATATTTATAAATTTTATGTATAAATTGTATTCAAAGAGATAGATGAGATCACATTATCATATTAGAAGTGCGTTATTCAATTTCATTGCGTCTAATGTGTGATTTCTTTTCAGTGTGGGAGGTGCAAAGAAAGTATACATGTAACAAAGATTTGTCTTTAAAGGGATTTGTAAAACTTCAAACAATTTGTATGCGGCCCTGAACATTGGTTATGATAGGTAGATCATGAATTTTAAGGATGAATGTAGAGGATGAAAATAATATACCAATTATATACATGACGAAAATTCAGCTTTTGACTTAAGTCAATACTCCTCGTTAGATATGAGTTTCATTCATGTCATTGTACTTAAAAGTTATCTAGAGAATGAAAGACTGAAATCGGATTTCAGAAATCATAATGAACAACATGGGATAATATGGTGTCAAGAAAAAAAAATCAAAACATCTGACCTGTCATGTTTAAAAGCAAAACAGTACAAACATAAATCCCAAATGGATATAAGTATAGGTGATCAGGCAAGGGAAGCGTGTGCATCACCTGCTTAATACAACATTTAAGATTTACTACAACAATTTAAAATTAGATGAATGTATCAAAATGTTTTTGATGTACTTACCTACAATGATTTGAATGTACTTATCTATAATTTCTTTTACGTATTGGAGATGTAGATAACGGAGTGTTCTAGTGTTTTACATTTTCTAGTGTTCTAGTGTTTACATTTTCATTCTATGGCATAAACATCGCAATTTAGATACCAGCAGCTCAGAAATTTACACGTACATTTTGTTATCAGCTGTTTTGAACAATATATCCGTTTTGAGATAAGTGTTTATTCATTATTTATATATTACCTAAGCACAAAGAGTATGCTTTCATGTTTTTAAGTTAAAGAAGATCCTGACGATAATCTCAACAGCACTCACAATAGAGCACAAAATTAAGCATCGACGGACCCCTAGCAAGCTAGAGGTGAGACCAGGTATCCGGGAGGAGTAAGCATCCCCTGTTGGCTTGCCGCACCGGCCGTCGATGTTTAAGTGCTAAAATGAAAACAATATATTTAAAATTCATGCACTGTCTGACGTTATGTCTATATAGAAAGTGTTATGGCGACAATGTCAGGGAAATATACTCAGAACACTTACTGTCAAAACTATCAATATCAAACCATCTAGCTGAATTCAATCATCATTATGAGGTTTATTTCTTTATGTGTTGAAATGTTAATTTCGTGCCGACATTAGTACATCAATTTATTCTTTTATTGTTCTTTCAAATAACAATAAAATTATGCTTAGAAATCAATTTTATGTATTTATAGCTTTGGAATTGTCTGTTTGATAATCAAATATTTATAGATTGCAGTAATAAAGTTATCGTCAGCAGAGAAAAATAGAAGATCAAAGAAATAAATCCCGTTACGATGTAAATTTATAAAATAAATGTTCCTCCTACTTGCTAAATAATGTTCATTTCCATGTTTATTTTCGTTACAAAAGGACCCGAGGCATGACTAAGAGTGTAACAGAACTCTAACCGTTATTGGAAGAAATTATGTGTCTTATCGAAAAAAAAAAAATAGTTGCTAGAGTCATGTAATGCTCGACTGCATAGCATAATATCTTTAATGACAACCAATCTCAAAAGCTCACTTTTTTCCCAAATTCACATATTTTCATAAACACAAGTGTATATTCATGGAGCACCTATCCTTTGCTCAACTCAAAATTGGCTTCTATAAGCAAAATCATTGAAGCGGAAAAATGTAGTTCAAGGTTATCTTATGAAAGTTTGATTAAAGATACATCTAATTTGTAAGTTTGGAACATGTAGCACTTATAGTTAGCTCAATGTTAGTTTTTTAAAGGTAAAATCACTGGAGCGGTAAACGTAGGTCAATGTCATTTTATGAAAATTTGATCAAAGATACATCCAGCATACAAGTTTGGAACATATAACACTTAAACTTTGTTCAATATTGGCTTCTACAAGCAAAATCACTGGAATGGAAAAAAAGTAGGTCAAGGCCATTTTCTGAAAGTTTGATCAAAGATACATCCAACATGTAAATTTGGACATGTAGTACTTATACTTTGCTCAATATAGGCTATTTAAGGCAGAATCACTGAAGCGAAAAAGTAAGTGAAGGTCATTTTATCATAGTTTGATCAAAGATACATTCAACGTGTAAGTTTGGAACATGTATCACGTATACTTTGCTCAATATTGGCTATTTAAGGCAAAGCATTTGCTATCTCAACATTTAATTTATCATCTGAACATTTGCCTTAACATCTGAAATAATCTTAAAAAATCCAAACCACAGGGGCTACATCCCCATCTGGTAATATTAAGCAAGGTAGAATTAAACAATAACAACAAGAACCAACAGAAACTGAATATAGGAAAAATTGTGTGATCGTAGCATTTATCGTATCATCTAGTTAGAACGACGCCGATGCCGATTTTGATAGCTCTTTTGCACTTAAGTGCAGTCGAGCTAAAAGTGAATTTAAAGCACGCGTGTCTCTATGACGCTTTTTTATTCTGTTAGTAAATGAATTTCAATGATGTACGCATTCTTTCAAAGAAGCGTACATAATGTAAGACCCATAGCTTTGGGAGGTATAGCCCATCAACACATCATAACGATTACATTTCAATAAACACGCATATTATTTCTATATTGACAGAACCACGGACAGCGCATGTATTTAATATATTTTCATTTTCGTGTGTGAACATCGACGGTGGGTGTGGCTAGCCAGTAGGTGGATGCTTGCTCCTCCCGGGCGCCTTGTCTCACTTCTGGCTTGCTAGGGGTCCGTCTGTGCTCAATTTGGTGCTTTATTGTGAGTGCTGTTGAGCTTATCGTCAGGATCTTCTTTAGCTCATTATAAATTAATGAAATTGTTTTTCAGAAAAAACAGATGTCTCCCCCCTCCCTCTAAGTTACTTTGACCTTAGGCCAAGATGATGTGATACCTTTGAGTCATGGGCAATACCATTCTAAAACATGAAAGTGATTCATTATATCGTTTGAGGTAAAGCCCAAACATGATTAGCATATACCATTTCATTATAAGCATATTTAGTGAAATTGACTTTGGTAACATGACCATGGATATAGGTGATCTGAAACCTACATTGTATGGATCATGAGCAACAAATAACTGAATTAGTGATTGGATACACGGTTCAAAATATAAAGCCTAAACATGATAAGCATTGATAATTTCATCCTTGACATGATTAGCATATATAATTTAATTACCAAAGTAAGAAGTGACCTTAATCATGTGACCTTGGGACAATGTGATCAGAAACATTTAGTCCTGAGAAACAAAATACTAAAATATGAACACAATTGTAAGAAGGGTTCAGGAGATATAGCCCAGACAAGATTAGTACGTACAATTTCATTACAAAGAACAAAATGATTTTGACCTTGGGCACATGACTTTGGGTCAAGATGATAATAAACCTTCCAATCCTAAGCAACAGCATAAGTATCAGATAACAATCCTAAGTATCAGAGTGATCCAGTATGCGATTCCATAGGTATAGCCCAGACTCAATAGCATTTACAATTTCATTAAAAAATGTAAAACTTGACCTTGACCTTAGTCATATGACCTTGGATCAAGGTGGTGTGAAACCTTTGAGTCATCAGCACCATCATACTAAAATTTATTGTGATCCAATCACGGTTCATAAGATTAAGCCTGGACATAATACACATAACAAATAAAATTTCATTTAAAATATATTAATTGAAATGACTCAATAGCATTTACAATTTCATTAAAAAATGTAAAACTTGACATTGACCTTAGTCATATGACCTTGGATCAAGGTGGTGTGAAACCTTTGGGTCATCTGCACCATCATACTAAAATATGTTGTGATCCAATCACGGTTCATAAGATTAAGCCTGGACATCATACACATAACAAATACAATTTCATTTAAAATATACTAATTGATCTTTGCCTTGGTCACATGATCTTGAGTCAACGTGATGTGAAACCTTCGGGTCATAAGGAACAACATACTAAAATATGAAAGCGATCATGCAAACGGCTCAAGAGATATAGCCCGGACAGGAATGCATGTACAATTTCATTAGAAATTGTACTACGTGACCTGGACCTTGGTCACATGACCTTGGGTCAAGGTGATGTGAAACCTTCGGGTCATAAGCAACAACATACTAAAATATGAAAGTGATCGGGCGAAGGGTTCAAGAGATCTAGCCCGGACACGATGTGTAACAGACGAACAGACGGACGGACGGACAGACGGACGACGAAGGCAAAACCAATATGTCTCCTCCCCGTTGGGGGGATATTATGAATTACGCTTAAGTCCACTAAAATGAAATAATTAGTCATTATTCTCTTATGCTTTTAATTATACCGATTTTATAAAATTTAGACTGTACAAAAGTTTATCGACTGAGTACCAGTCTGATCACCTCAATATGAAATTAGATCAAATCAACATAAAGGATGTGTTTATTCCATCCTACTTTCCGAGGAAAAGGACACAAACAGATCGTTTACTTATTGTGATTTAAGGATCACATAAGAATCCAAAATATTCGAGCGTGATGATTTTTTTCTCGAGTTTTGGTTTTTTCCTCCTTTCCTGATACTCTCTTTTTCCCCATTTTCAATTCATTTCATATTTGTTTGAACATGTACGTAGAAATTTAATAAACTATTTGATAGACGAGGATTCAATAGCCGAAACATGTGTATAGTACAATAAAATTGGTACTGTAGAACATATATTTCAATATTGACAATTTAAGGTTGCTAAACAGAAATAAAAGTTGGAATGGTCGAATGACATCTATTTTCAAATTCATTGTGTTGATCCATGCGAATTTTTTACGCAATGTACACAATTGGGAAGGGGGGGGGGTTGATCAAGTAGAACTGATTGATAATTGTTTAAGAGAATTAAGGAGGTATTGAACACTTGGACGCCAAATTCAATTGTTCTCAAATTTTCTGAAATTATATATTACTTGTCTGTCATTGATTATACAAACTTATATTTGATTCTATCCACAGGAAAATTTTCTATAAGACTTTGAAATATGCCTTTTTCAAAGTTTCCGTAACTTTCTTGATGACGTCATAATATTAAACGTATCATTCCAGTTCTCGTAAAGCTATTGGAAATTAATTTTAATTTAACTACCAAAATCTTCATAAATGTATTGCACTTACAAAGGGAAAAGATGAGATGAATTGTGTTTGTTTACAAAGGTAAGATACTGGAATAAAATATGATACTATCGCTTAAAAAAATGCAATTCCGAGCCTATTGACTGTAGGTGATAGTTAATTATTAGGAATCCTGTGGATGAATCTTTGTCAAAAACTAACAAATTGGTCAACAATGTCCAGAAATGATTTCATGATTAAATGAGAAAAATTGAATTTAATATTGAAATATTACAAAGCTTTATATTTTCATATTTTCCTTCCAAAATCGTTCATTTTCATGAAGTGACATACGCTTTCCTGTAATGTAAATTTGTCGACCAATTACCATGATGAAGATTGAACTTTCTATTTTACACATGTAAATTGTCAATGCGATTCGTTTGGTATTGATGATTTTATTGCATTTTGAATGCAAAGTTTTGTGACGCCATTTTTCCCGATAACGTCGAAATGACGTCGTGGTTTGCTCATGGCTAAAACTCCCAAAGTCCACAATTTAGAAAATCGCCATGATTTCTTTAAATAAAACTTCATCATGACACTCAAATGTGTATATCAATCAGCGTATCAATTGTTCTGAAAAAGTTAAGACTGAACTTTCCATAGGAAGTGAGAAAACAAATAATGTTGCCGCCATCTTGGTGTTCAAACCCTCCTTAAGAAGGTACATGTAGAAAATATTTTGGACGCTTCTTATTAAGACATATCAATGCATGCATGGAACCTCTGCAAATTATCTACAAAGGCTGTTTGGGTACAAAATGGTTATGAAATTGATTTAACTATAAGATCACATGAGTATGAATTGTAAAGTGGAAATTGATTAAGGGGTGGGGTTTCAGAAATTCTCATGTAATTCGTTATATTTTGTCCACATTTTATCACAATACTGTGATAATTAGTGTTTCAATCCATCTGATATCCTTTCAATTAAAGTGAACCTTAAAATTGTATGCATTTAGCCAATTACTCCATAGATTTTCATAGTAGAAATGTATACATTACTAAGAAACTTCTAGGTCAGGGTTTCGATTACACAATCTAAAAACGACTCTCTGGAAATTTTACATAAAGTCTTGTCAACCTCTTTTGAAATTCGGATCCATACAAGCAATAAGGTATATTACTTTGGGTACTTCACAACATGCACTTATGGTGACATATATATAATTAACAAAATAAGAAGGATCAAAGGTAGACAGAATTACCATCGAAATTGTGTCAGAATCATTAAACGCCTTTTATACCATAAAAACGCGATGTTGAAGTTTTATTTCAACTTAAAAAATTATTCCTTGAAGCAAAAATGATTTTGTAGCATACCTTATTGTTTAAAAAAATATGCTGACTAGTATTTTCGTTCAGACTGACCCGCTTTAAGTTTTGAGTAGGGTCTACTCAGAGGCATTATCAAATTGAAAATATAACCAAAATAGACATCTCATATATACATTATATAAATGATTATTCAGAATGAAAGCAGAAGTGTGCAAGAAAGTGGGTCTCCAACAACACCCGATTGCAGCACCAACAGCAAATTCCCCAAAACACCCACTGCAAAAACATAAAAGCAGACACGCACAGAAAGAGAGTGACGCAAATGTACAAGGAACGCCAAATCACATAGAAACGGCAAGTGATGGTATTAATATTGAACATTTTTGAAGTTGACGTACCTCTAACTTCGGACTTCGCACTTTTTGGGTCATATTGAAATAAATTAATTTTGCAATTAACAAGGATTTTCATTGGCTTATAAGTTGAGGTTATTTTCCATAACCTGAAAAATATTAGGACACGTCCCCATTTCTGGAACTACTTCCCAAAAATGGCGGATCCTGTAAACTTGATACACTGAATTTTACCTCGAGAACGAAGACTAAATACAAGATACACGTCATTTAATTATACTATTTTCATCTTTAGATATACAAAATAATCGGTTCTAGCTACAGGATAAACAATTAAATGAAGTACTCACCACGAAATTTGTAGGTAAACATATCGCGTCGGTGCGATGATAGGTCACGATGTTGAAAGATTGCATTTTAATCCAAATCTACAACTATCAAACATGTACATGATCGTCAGATGCTTTATCATCCCATCCAGAGTCATTTTCTACTCATCGTTTAAAATATATCAAATGACTCGGGCTGAAATGTATGAAAACAAACGCCTGCGCCGTTCAACTACTAGCCTCCATTCTTGTACAGTTGGCTGTTGTTATTAGCAACAAGGGAGATAATTCCGACGCAGGAACTTTGCATTGAGCATTTTCACGATTTTCTAAGAGCTTATAATATGTATAAGTTGTACTATATAACTTAAAATTGAATTATAAGGAATGTTTCTGAAATTCTTTTTGGTTATGGGAAATAACCTCGAAAAGCCGATGCACAAACGGTATAATTCGCGTAGCGAATGCTTTGTTTGAGAATGTCTTTATTTGCATGTGTTAATATAAATATTTAAAGCTCTCAAGTGTCATTTCGTCTGTTCTATGTTTAGATTTTACTTCTTTCTTTTTTTTTATTTTACTGGATTACTTAAGCGTAGCGAATAATACCACGTTTGTGCATCGACTTTTTGAGGTTATTTCCCATAACCAAAAAGGATTTTAGAAACATTCCTTAAGTAATCTAGTAAGATAAAAAAAGAAAGAAGTAAAATCTGAACATAGAACAGACGAAATGACACTTGAGAGCTTTAAATATTTATATTAACAAATGCAAATAAAGTCATTCTCAAACAAAGCATTCTAGGTCCATTGGGATAACATCAATAATTTACTTTTGTGACATAGTCCAGTCCAAGTACAGTGTCCGAAGTGCGAATTTCGCGAACATGAAAAATGTAAAATAAAACCTTTAAGAAAATATATAAAAAATCTGATTATGCGATGGATTATATGAACGGAGCATTAAAAAACTCGAAGAATTAATATAGCATTCATACGATTAAAATATCAAAAAACTCAGAATGGAAACAACGCAACTTTTTAAATAACATGATTCTTTCCTTAAATGCATTTCCCGGATAAAATTTCATCGAAATAAACATAATCTCGTTACATTTTCACTTGCGCCTGAAAAATATTATCCCTTTACATTATTCCATGTGATTATTCAATGGAACACTCTGAATGATCCCTGAAATATCAATATTACTCCCCTTTAAAATTCACTAGCTTGGGAAAAGGTCACAATAAGAGATGCAAGAGCTATGTGGTATAATAATTAACATGTAAATGTCACAGTAATAAGGATTAAGTCTGAAAGACATTTTCACAGGATTAAAACATGGCAATAAAATATATATATGAGTGTCAAGATTCTTATAGCTTAATTAAACATTAAAAGAAGAAGAGGATCAATTCGTATTTGCGTTGCTTCATAAGAGGGATTGTCTAAACTATTTTATATAGCTGATCAAAGCTCTTGTGCGTTTGAAAATGAAACTCAAACAACAATGTTGGTTTTGTGAAATATTCTTTGTGCTTTTACTTATCTGCGAACTAAAAAGTTCTTTTCAAGACTTTGTTCAGAATCACGCACTTTTAATGAATGCTAACATAAATCCAGGAGACCCTATTTTGAACTCGACAGCATCACTTTCTACAAAAAGCAGGATAGAATGTTTATTAGAATGTACAGTCAAGTCCGCGTGTACATCATTCGTTTACAGCGATGCCATGCAGATCTGCGCCATCTTATCTGAATCGGGTCAAGATACATTTGGAGTGACATCAGACTGGCAGTTTTATGTTGTCAAAGGTACGGGTATAATATATATTTCTTTGTGTACTATAATCAACTTTAGTTGAATTGAATTTAAAGACGTTTACCATTTAAGGGATATGTAGAAAAGTTTAGGCCATATTGGATTTGACGTGAAGTATTCTTGAAAATCTGCCGTTCTGCAGAATTACGACTCCAATTTTGACCATTTTAGTATTAATTTGTACCTGAACATCTTTATTTTCCAATTTTGTGAGTAAAATCTGCATCAATATTTTTCACGACGACCATTTGAACTTTGTGCACCGAACTGCGCAGTACTAAAACCTACCTTTAAAGTTACTAAGATCATACATGTATGTCCACAGACATTAGTCCTCCAATTTTGATAATACTTTCTCAAAATGCCGAGGATACTTATTTTACACGCGGGGGGCTCGTATACATATCAACAGAGAGAATCCGGAGGCGGATCTTCGGAATGTTGCGCATTTGTAATTTGTCACCAATATTTCAAGACTATCCCATGTTTCTCACAAAGATCATGTAAATATCGCAAACAGTCGAAATTGTAGTGAATTACCCAAAGAACTTGGAAGTTCTTTTTTCTACCTATATTGGGGCGGATCGGCACTTGAATATGACTAGCTGTGAAAACTCGTGTTCAAAGGGACCGTACTGTATAAATTCGAGATTTATAAGATTATGAGAATGTGTACTCAAAGTGTAAGGACAAATATTTGTAGATATATTTTCAATGTAATGAGTTAGGAAAGCTATAGATCTTCTGAGGTATTAAGTTGGCTAGTGTTAAAATAATAGTGTATTTTGAAGTAGAAAAGATGAGAAAATGTTACATGTACTATTGAGGTTGTGCGCCATGGTTTAGCGGATAGGGCGTCGGGCAAGAAATCTTAAGATTGCTGATTCGAGCCTTGCTAAGACCACGGGTCGGCCGACATATACTTTCCAGTGCTCTGTGTTTATATACAAAAATATCCTTGTCTATGTATTGTTTTCATGTCTTTGGAGTTTAGAAAACTATTAAGGTTATGAATACTTGGGGTTAAGATAGTTAAAGAGGAAGCATTGACTCATTATAAGGACATATTTTCAATAATGCACGACATAAAATCCAATATGGTTAATAACATTTGTCCTACTTAATGTGTCTGTTACCTCAATAAATGAATCTTCTTCAGGCATATTCTCCTTCAATGATATTTTAATTTTTCACTGATGTAGTGATGAGCCAAATAGTTGCTTTCTTATATTGAGTTTATAACATTCTTTTCTAAGAAACATTTCCGATGATAGAAGAAAAAAATTACTGGTGTCAAATACTAGTAGTTGTACCTGATACCTGAATGAGTATACAGCGTACACATAATGATATTTTACTACCTGCCTTTCATGGTTACTTAAGGACCACAATAATAAGCACCGAAGAAACATTAACGAACCACCCAGTTTCAAAACCAAGAATGCAAGACAAAAGCGTTAGAATTTCCATAGGAAAAGTTGGGAACCTCGAAAAAAAAACAGTATTCCGAAGTGAGACAAGGTGTCAAGGGAGAGTCAGCGTCTCGTGTTTGCATGCCGTACCCGTCGCAATAGTTCCATGAAAACTTGTCAAATTCGATGATTGTCTCGCTGATCAAAGGTGGACTTAATTTTCATCGGAATGTTGTCAGAAGCAACAATCGATTTATATACCGTGGTATGATCCTGTAGTCGACGTAAAGACATGTGACATGGTGCTTGATCCCTATACAGCCTTGTGCCATCATATTCATATTTGTGAACTTCATGATAGGCTCTAACTAAAAATCACCCCAAAAGACAGGGCCCTACCCACCCACCTTCTGTGAAAGTAGTTCTTTATATGTTCTTTCACCTTAATATGTCTATATATTTTATGCGGATGCTGCACCCGAGTCCTGTTGGAGATTACGTTTTTGTATTTTTGTCAACCTTAATATAGCAGTCAATATATAATAGATCATATATTATGCAACAAATGTCGATGCGAGGAAGTGGTTTCATTTAATTTCAATACATGCATGTTGTTGGCACTTCATACTGATTTCGGTGATTTCGTATATCAGAAACGGAACTCCTATTTTCTATGTTGTGAAAGTGAGGAGAAGATTTCAACATGTCAATGATTTAGGTAAACACATATGAGTGAGTTGAAGATAATCCTGACGATAATCCCAACAACACTCACAACTCACACTAACAGCAACCTTAATACATCTAACATCAACCTAAACAATCTAACAGCAACCTAAACAATCTAAAAGCAACGTTAAGAATCTAACAGCGACCTAAACAATCTAATAGCAATCTAAACACATCTAACAGCAACCCAAATACATCTATCAACAACCTAAACACATCCTACAGCAACCCAAACACATTTAACAGCACCCCAAAAACATCATACAGCAACCTTATTGACATATTCTGAACGATGTTGATTCATTCAGTACAATAAATCCAGACAAAAGTATTACTTGTATAAAACACATGAGGAATAATATTAATATATTTATGTTTAACGTCTTCAAATTCGATAGCGTCATTTAAGGAGAGATAAATATGCAGCAGGGACCAGACATGTCCGTTTAGGGTACTATACCGACGTCAGTGATCCTCAATCAAAACAATGTAATATAGCTAAAACGTGTTATTATGTCCAAGATGTACCAAAAGACGTAGCAGCATGGATGGGATATGATGCTACAGGACCATATTTATGATAGCTAACTTATTATTACAGGTTGTGAGGACGGTTGGCTGGAATATGAAGACTCATGTTACTTCGTCAGTGATCAAGGAAATTTGGATTGGCAAGAGGCTGAGGTATCTTCTTATAATTTACATTACTGTATACGTGGAATACGGGTCGCGTTTTCGTTAATCAAGCGACTTCGCGAAAATTTTCCCCAGCCAAGAATATTCCCACTGCATTCTTACAACGGGAAAGACATGTTTATCGCGAACATTTTCTCACCCAAATGCAACGTCTTAATTTTATAGTCGCAAATTCCCCCCCCCCCCCCCCCAGCGAAAATAATCACATTTACAGTATTTTTCATATTGTAAAACAGTTAAGGCCATTTCCAATTTATATTTTGTCTCACGTCAATTCTGAAATTGAAGTAAAATCTGACAGAAAACTAGGGAGAAATACAGAAAAAAACATAAGAATAAAGATTTTCTTTACACTATATATAAGATAGTCTTTATGAAATAAATTATTAACAAATCAAATACTCAATAACCCGTTAAGGTTGAAAATATTGACCAAACATTATCGTTGTCGTAATATTCTCATTATTTCGCATGTAAAAACAAAGACTTTTAAAATTCAATTATTTGATTTTCATTTTGCTTCATTTTATTGCTGCTAAATTAAATTATGTAAACGAGAGAACATAAAGCCAGTAGATTAGTTTAAATACGTAATTTGATTTTTTAATGTTTCTTCAGCCATATTGTAAAATCGTATATCGATTGCATACGCAAACGTATGAGTACTTTCTCTTTTAAGATTAGTGTTGTACTTGTGTCCATCAAAGGCCTATCGTGTGTTACTTTATAGTATAAGGAAAACATCTGAAATGAAAAAAACTTATCTTTTTAGTACAAATTGCGTATGCAAATGATTTTAATGCACAACTTTAAATATATACACGAACATGACAACCTAACCCAATGGTCATCCTTAATTCTTCATACGTGGATCTCGTGGATACATTCTCGCGAAAATCCGAGGTTAATCATTGAAACGTAAGGACACATAAAAAACTAGACATTATATTACATTTTTGTACATATGGCAGTCATACAACCAGAAATTGTTTTCCATTGCTTGCTCTCTTGGCATCGTCCAATAAAAAGGCGATGACAGGAGTACAGATTTATAGAGGAGATATTACAAACTTATTATTATCACGATATCTACATTGACACCCCTCCTACGGGACTTTAAATGTAGTGATCATAAGCTTTCATTTCGGTATATAATGGACACAGACGATGTGGGTTGATTGAATATGAAAGGTTTTTATTAGTTCACGTGTATGAACGACCACTTTCCTACTTTACGCGATCTTGACACTGAAAAATATCTATCAATGAAGGATTAAGACATTGACTTTGATGTTATGAATAAACACGGTTACAAGTAATTGATACATATATTGAAATTCAATACTTAAGCCTATTAACATACTACATAAACAAACGAAGTACACGAAAAAACTCTTTCCTTATTCAATGATGATTATAACAGAATTGAGATATTATTGTGTTTATCCAAATAATGAAAATGATGGCTTAGGAAGTTCTGGCTTTCTTCTTTGTGAATACTTTAAAACGAATGCATGGAAGTATGTTCTCTGAAAGGCAAGCCAGTCTCTTAAGCCTTTGAATTAATGAATAAATGCCTTTCATCAGATTCATAATCAGGCAAAGATATGACATGAATAAACTCATGTCAAAAACCAATACAAAACATGGAAAGATATTCATTTCATTTAAATTTGGTCATAATAGGTAATTTTCTTTAGACCCCGTGTTTAACGTTATTAACAGGTACATCATATACTGGTACGTTGGTACGTTGCTATAAAATGCGTCACAATTACATTACATAATAATGAAAAATCTGAAGTGCTGAAAGCAGTAAGAATTTAAAATATAAGTCACCATTGCAAATTTTATTTCATTTCTGTAAATAAGTGAATTAAGAATATTTAACAATCATATATTTATTCACTTGAATTCACTTGTCTCTGATGTTTCTCTTTTCAATGTTCTCCTTATTTGGCTCAACTGAACCATACGCCGTAAAACAACTGTAGCAACATACGGTTTCTTGGATGGTGTATGATTTTGCTTCATTTGGACAACAAACTAAAACGAGACCTTGTCGTTGTTTTATAGCTTCCGTCATTTTTTCTGCACTGACACCTTTTCTGTTAGTGTTACAGTATAAATGATTACATTTGACAGTCATATACCTTTTACGGGTTAATTAAAATATGATATTTTTTACCCTTTCTTTTGACCCTATACATTGGCAAAATCAAATAAAATATACCCTCATTTCGAGAGCTTTGGTTTAACTACGTCCTGATTCCCTGGTGGGTATAATAGATTCATTCAAAATTAGGTAGGGACGCTTGTTGTATGGCTAGATAGGGGAATCCGCAGACAGATAATTATTTGGCAAATTCTCAAAGCTGAAAGTAATTTGCTATGGAAATTTGCCCACATGTCCATATCATAGATAAACAAAGGAAAATGAAGCATGATATAATGAAGATTAACATATAACCACGTCCTAATGGTGGCATATATTGATTTTTTGGTGAGTGGCCGTGCTCACAAAATATGAGATCATGTGACAATTTGTTCGACCCCTCTCGTGTATATGAATTGAGAAAACAATATTCAAGCCCTAAATGATGACAGATACCCGCTTCAAGAAAAAAAAAAAAAAAAGAATTCCACCAAACAAAGTAATTATAACATCTTTGAAGAACTAAGAAGTAACATTTCTTTATCTTCTCCTTATGGAAGATGCATGTCTGAATTGATACGCTACTGCAGAAGAAGGCCAAACTATCACGATTAAGCAACAACTACCGATCCAAGTGTATATTTGTGAGCAACTGATTTTCTTAATGCTTTGGACGTAAAATAAAAATAATAATCATAATTATATCTCCATTTTGAAAGATAGTTTATTTTAGAAATCCACCTCCCCCTACCCCCCAAAAATCAAGGAACAAATTTACTGGCCAAAGCTGTTCTGCTCGACCTTAGAGATGGAGGTTTTCATGCGAAATATATCACATTCTTTTCAATACTTTCATCTCAGGGAATACATGTCTTCAATTGAGTTGTGCATGTATTCTTTAATCATGTTAATTAAAGGAAAATATGAGCTAGGTAATAAAAATAAAGACTTGTTATCTGACTATTTTGAACTTTGGTTATTAAGTCTTCATCAAAATTAAGCTTAATAACGCCTTTTTAACAGATAATGTTTTTACAATTATTATATACTAGGAATATTATTTTTCCTTGTTAAATATCTTATAATTTCTGTTCAATTGCATTTCATTAAATATATAGGGGATAAATTAACAGGTTTCAACGTTTTCAAGATATGACTTGTATAGCAAAGTTTAGTTTCTTGGGGACTTAAACTTGAGATTTCAAATCAATGAAATAAAGCATGGTGTTTATTTTTACTTTTTAGGAGTACTGTAGACTGAACGACTCGAAGATAATAGAGTTCGAAAGTGCTGGAGAATATGTTTTCATTAAGTTACATTTAACAGCGATACATGGTAGGTATGATAAACGTTGTGTAAATATGTCGTACCTGGATGATAAAAAAATATATAATACAGATAGGTTGATTGATAAAACACGAAATATAGATAACTGATAAAACTACTTAAATATATGTTATTCAAAGGAAGAAAATTGAATAACGAATCAGCATAACATCAGTTGTCCTACTTTGAAAAGCATCTCTTCCTTATTAGGTACACCTGTCACTTGAATCGTACAGAGGAGAAAATCTAACGATTAAATGTGTCGCATTTTGTCGCTTTTTGATAGTTTCAACGATGTAAATCATTTATAATTTTGGACAACCACACGATCCAAAATGAAGGCAAATGCTATGCTCACACTCCTTGTTTTCAGAAGTGTCAGTTCTTATCAATTTATTTTTTGTCTTTTATAGTATTTGTCTCTTCGTATGTTATAAAAGTAGAGGCGATCTTTAACACGTACTTGACGGAAAAAGCGTAAAATGACAAATTAAAAAAATTCCCCTACTACCAACGCTAAGCATGATAATAGTAAAAAAAAAACAAGTTTCAAATTAATGCATTTTTTTATGCCAATTATTGGGCTTTCATGTCCAAAAACACCAACCTCTCAGGAGAATCTGAAGAAAGTTGATTTCACTTCAACTATTACCCGGGGATAAATAGGACTTTAAACATAACCAAAGACATTTGAAGAGCAAGCATATTGAAGCAAGTCAAAAATGGATAGAGGCCTATACACGTCGTCGCATAGGTATAATGACTATAAAATGAGAATAAATATCTTTTTTGAATAAAATTACGTAAGAAGCTGTCCCAATTTTTTCCTGCTTACGCAATGTTTTTCATGTACAATGTCAGTATCTTTATATCACCAGGATATTGGGCAGGTGGAAGGTATGACTCAGGGAGCAGAAACTGGATTTGGTTTACCTCAAAAAATATCATCCCGATTACAAGTGGTTCAACTTTCCATGCGTGGGACCCAACTCAGCCCGATAGCAGTGGTAGCCAGGGATGTATTATGATGCTCCATGAATTTCAATACTTCTGGGACGATTATTATTGTAACAGGAAGGGTGATTTCATCTGTGAACGGAGCAAAGTATAATTTGAATTCGAATTCTTGAAACTGAAGAAAACTTGAAATATTATCATATATAATGGAAACAAAAATGCATTTTTGTATTAAATTAATCCTGAATGAAGTTAACTTAATTTGTGATTTAAAGAAATTGCTAGTTTTTCACCAATTGAAATGATCTTCTTGAAGAGATGTACCTTATAGACTTGTCGCACAGTGCCAAATGAGTCTTTAGATAAATATGTACCAAAAGATGCTGTAAATTGGAAGGAGTCGAATCGCAATGACTGGAAAAGCATCATTTTTAAAATAACCCATATTCAAATAGATCATTTCCACAAAATTCCTCATTTCTTGGAAAATTCGCGTTCCAAATCAAATGTATAACTAGCACAAGAAAATATGGATAAATGCGTACAGATTCCGTGTTTTGAAATTATGTCTTTGCACCTGCTGATGAAGTAGCCAACAACACCATAATCATTAGAAAACGCGACTACATATAAACTCTAGTTTCAGAAATTTCGTCTACAGATACTTATATCAAAAGCAATGAAAGTATCCCTAATATTTTGAACAAATAGAGCAGTGACCTTTCTCCTTTGAACATCTAAATTGGATCTCCTAATAATATACTGCATACCAAAGAAGTTTCGATACATTGCTAATTCTAGCAACTGTTTCACTACAATTTTTTCTAGATACCTGACGACAGAACCCAGGGGAACAAAGGAAAATGTGTCAAGATATTGTGAACTGTTCTAAAAAGGAATGCTTTTGGTCTATTGGTTTACTCAAAATTCAAGGGGTGTGATTGACAAAATGAAATGGAGATATTTCCAAGCCAATACAATTTCTTCATACCACTTTTCTAACATTTACATCATACTTCCACACGATCAAATAAATGATTATTTGTCTAAACTCTTTAAATATTGTTTTGATAGAGATAGAAAAAAATACATTTAAACATCTGAATAAAATGGTTTTCTCCGAAACAGATTACAAAGAATACAAGTCATGGACATGTAGTGACCTGCCTTGTCCTTCCTCTTGGACAATATTTATGTTAGATTTGGTGAGAATCTGAACAAGCAGCTTCATGGATTCCAATGGGTAATAACTGTACACCTTTTTCTGTAACTTGTCAATCTTGTTACATATTTATCTTCATACACTTATGAAAAAGACTTTACCCAATTCTTCTATAGCAAAGAAAACATGATGGTTTGAAATATTGCAATGGTACTTCTAGATACCTGGATCATATTCTGTTTTTGAAATATATGAGTATGATTATTTCATTATGCACGATTTGCTGTTGGTAAAGTAAGGATATTTCCTACTTTCTAAACGCCCTGATCCTCGCGGTAAAGGCCCCTTCACATATAGACGAATCCCTAGAACAAAGCCTTGTGAATGTGTCAAATTTTTCAAACTTGACGAATTTTGAACGAAAACGGTGTTCAAAAATATGATCATAACGAAATGCAAACGCAATGGAACTGCTAATTGCGAATAAGAAACGAAGCACTGCGCATTGTTACGACTTCTCGCTATGATACGTTAGAATTAGCATTGTGTATATTTATTTTTTCACGATTAGGAGCGTAAATATGCGAAAGTTTATGCAGCGTTGTGTATTAATACGAACTCTTCCGAAGCTAGCCGCACCTGCTGAAAGCAAATACATGTATGTACACAATACTCGCAGAATGTCCATTACCGTAAAATGACGCGCCGTGTCCGTTTGGACAATTTTCGTTTTAAATATTGACAACATACTTTCTATAACACATTTTCAATAAAATAAAAAGATTTTTCTCAATCGAAAATGAGACATGGCAGATATTTTCCCCTTGAATTTGCAAAAATAAGTATATCTCGTGGACGGCAAATCATACGCTGTGGTGTATATATGTTTTTTAACGGAGGGTTGTATTTCACATCTTTATTTAATATAAAAGTTTGCTTGGTTGATTTTTGTGTGTGCTGGGGGTGTTGATGTTGTTTGTTTAGTTTTTCTCCTTTTTCTTGTTTCTTGTTCAGGCTTTTTTTTTATTTTAAAATATTTTAATTCGTTGATTCTGGCTTAAAGTTTGACATTTTATAAATGCCGACTGTACTAGTACCCTTTTAGATACTCTGTCGTTTAAATTCAATATGCATATGAAATGACCACTTTGACTTTATTTTTTTCGCAAAATACAAGCAATTTCAAAGTCGCGAACATATATGACGTCATATATTCAGTATGACGTCATTCTATCGTCCTGAATATTCGTTACGTTACGAGGATAATAAACATTTGAAAGACATTTTTGTCTGTATTATTTGAGTTCGTGCATGTGTGAATAAATAATCAATATCTTCAATAACAACAGAACAAAATCTATTGAATTGTATCGATTTTACTCAAATAATTCTTGTATTATAGAGGTTAAAAGGTGTTTTTCTGTTTCCAAAACGACCCGCTAGCATGGTAACAATCATTGATTTCCTTCCGTTTTCAATGTGGCCACATGAAAACAACAGATTCATACTTTCACAGCATTTACAAAATACCTATACGGATATACAGAAAAAATATGAACTTGTTGCTTTCATGTTGCCAAGTCTAATTTTGCGATCACATGTGAAAATTTATTGATTTTTTGTTCATTTCCGGTTTCATATGTGATTTCAAAGGGGGATAACTCCAACGAAAAAATGAAATTAAATATTTTTCATGTTGAATCTATTAAAGACAAGCTTCTTTTTACCAATTTTAGTATCAATTTCAATATTTTCAAATCTGGAATTAACAACAATTTTGGGCCTAGAAACCCCCTTACCGCCCCTTGCCCTTTCAAAACATAACTCAAAATGAAAAAAAAAAACGATAGAAATGCAATATGCAATAATTTCTACATTTGTACTGGACTGTACTGGAAATGTCTATCAGATCGTGTTGTCATTCATGGTTTTTTTTGTGTGATTTCACTTTGCCGCTTGGATACCTAAAAAGGTTCCCCATGAGGGGTTTAACAGTAAGTGTTTTGAATATTTTCCCCTGACATGATCGCCATACCACTTTCTTATATAGACATAACCTCAAACAGTGCAGTGCATGTATTTTATATATTGTTTTCATTTTTATGCATGAATATCGACGGCGGGTGCAGCTAGCCAACAGTGGATGATTACTCCTCCCGGACACCTGATCTCACCTCTAGATTGCTAGGGGTCTGTCGATGTTCAGTTTGGTGCTCTATTGTCAATACTGCTGAGATTATTGTCAAGATTTTCGGATCTTGTTTAACTCATTCTTGTTATCTCCGTGTCTGTGGTCGTTCTTATTCTTTTCTTTGTGAGAAACGTTCCTATCCATTATCTATATGTCTATTTTAATTTCTGAACTGGATTTTAAATTTGTGTTTGACATTCATTCACTTATCAGCTCACAATTACCGATAAACATTCACCAGAATACTGACTACAAGGCGTCATCGTGGACATTTCTTATTTTTGTTTATTTCATGCAGTAAGATCAGATAAATCAGAGGAGAAAACAAACCGCCCTTTTCTTAAAGTAAGATTTGCAAACAAAGGAATTGATAAATTAAATCTTGGCATAATTTTAAATTACAAATTTGTCACAGAAAAGATCCCACCATATTTAAAAAAAGAAAGTCCTTGTGTTTCCTACAGCTACACACGAACAGTTGCAACAAAAATTTACAATTACAAACGATTCCTGTAGTGTATTGATTTAAGTAATCCCTCACTACATCCCTTACCTTGCGAATGATCTTCATCGGATTTCAACTGCTCTCCTTGCGGACATGGATAAAATCAATCAGAGGATTACTTTTATCTAGAATTAACCGATTAAAATCAACTGTGAACACCAGATTCGTGTCTATATTTAAAGACCCTGATGTTATCACAGAACTTACCTACCTCCAAGAACATTATGTCATCACACCAGCGGACAAAGCCTCAAAGAATTACACATTTACTTGCAAAAAGTACTATTTCGACAGTCTAGTTAAAGAGTTGGGTTTAAATTCGACACCTGGAAATCCCACTTACACCCCAACAAACCTTTCTGCCTCTGAAATAATAGATAACCACAAATCAGCTCTTGCTTCCTTTGGCTTCGACACTACCAATTTAGATTTAGATTTACCATACTTATACTGCATACCTAAAATGCATAAGAATCCGTACAAACAACGTTTCATCGCTGGTTCCTCAAAATGTTCTACCAAATCTGTATCGATCTTACTCACCAAATTTTTATCTGAAATCAAATCTGGGCTACAAAAATATTGTTCGACAATATATTCTCGCAGTGGTATCAACCAGATGTGGATTTTAAAGAATTCGAAGGAACTTTTAGAACATCTGAAATCCACTCATTTTAGTAGAGTCCATTCGATCAAAGCCTTTGATTTTTCGACACTTTACACTACAATTCCACATTCTAAATTGAAAGAAAGACTCGCAAAAATTATAAGTAATGCGTTTACAAGTAAGAACGGTAATCGCAAATACAAATTTATTGTTGTTAACTATGACAAAACCTACTTTGTAAAAGAAAAGTCAGATTCTGAAAATAAGTACACTGAAACAGACATTATTCAGATGTTAAACTTTCTGATCGACAACATTTTTGTGGTGTTTGGAGGAAAGGTCTTCCAGCAAATTGTCGGAATTCCAATGGGTACCAATTGTGCCCCACTCCTTGCCGACATTTTCCTTTACTCGTACGAAGCTGAATTCATTCAATCTTTGGTCTCTGAAGGGAAAAGATACTAAGCTTCTGATTTCAACTTCACTTACAGATACATAGACGATGTGCTGTCCATCAATAATCCAAAATTCGCGGATTACCTGAGCAGTATCTATCCTTCGGAGCTTGAAGTCAAAGAAACTACAGAGACAAACAATTCAGCATCCTATTTGGACATAACGTGTCCTACGACACTGATGGTCACATGAACACCTCACTCTATGACAAACGTGACGACTTCAATTTCAGCATTACGAACTTTCCTTTTCTGAGTAGCAACATCCCTTCATCGCCTGCTTATGGCGTGTTCATATCTCAGTTGATACGCTATGCCAGAGCAAATACCAAATATACGGATTTTGTTCTGAGAGCTAGGCGTCTTTCAGATAAGCTTCTCAGTCAGGGATATGTTTGTGACCGACTAACATCGTCACTGAGGAAGTTCTACGGTCGATATGGGGAACTCGTCATACACTATGATGTCCCACTATCCAGAATGGTGGATGATATTCTGTCATAGACCATTTGAAACATCCTAACAAAGATTGTACTCTATATCTTCCAAAATGGAAGTAACCGGATGTGACAGTTCTACCGAATTGAAGCGACGAGTGTTGCATGCAAGCAGGAGATGCTTACTCTTCCTGGGCACCTGGTCTCACTCTCATATCGGGAGTTCGCTTCTTTTCATATGGTGGAGGTTTTTGTTTTTGTTTGCTTTGGTTCCTGTTTTGTCCTGATTTTGTATGCCGTCGGTTTCTGATTTTCTGAATTATCGATTTTGTACTGTAGACAGGGATATGGTCATTATCCATATTTGTCATGATACTGGTGACCCTAGTATAGTCAAGAACGAAAAGTCAGGAGAACTTTTAAAAAAGGTCCCAAATACAGCGAAAGTAAATTCTTTGCATGGAACTAAAATTTCAGAATTATCATGGACTCGTGTGAGAAATATGCAAGACGTTAGGCAAAGAAAGACGTTTTAAACCATGGTTAATGAAATATTTTAGAGGTCAAGCAATTGCTTATCGTAAAAGACCTGCCATTTCCCGTCCAATATTACATGATCATATTGAAAATATATCTTCTAAATCGTTTCACTTCTTGTTGAACAGTTGACGGAGGTTGGAGTGGATGGACAGGCTGGGGATTATGTAATGTAACATGTGGAGGGGGAACACATACAAGAACAAGGTCATGTTCTAATCCACAACCAGAGCATGGTGGCGCCACATGTGCAGGCGATGCAGGAGACGTAAAGACATGTAATAACTACACTTGTCCAGGTAAATAATTTTAATAAATGAGATAAAGAAGATCCTGACGACAATCTCAACAGATCACAACAGAGCACCAAATTGACCGTAAAGTATTGTATATGTATATCAGTAACACACTTAAGGCGCTATTTGTTACACACACTTTCGTTTGAGAGGTATGATGATTTTCTTCAGTAATTTTGATTGAAATCATCTGGAACGCTGCGGAAATACATGAAACAATTATCTTTGTTATGTTTAAGAGTTTTTTTTTCTAAGATTTGGAGGATATTTTATGAGACCAGTAAATAATAACATAGTTTGAAAACGTTAGTATATTTACTATATGCCGAAGGGAAGGAATTACCTCGGGGAGCAGATGGTTGACAAAATTGTGCATCATGTGTTTGGGACATATAGATTGTCGCTATTATGCTATAATGTGTATACCATTGTCACCCTCTAAATATAAGCGGATGATACAAAATTTAAATCACTTAATATCGTTGGCTTTTAATTTAATAGTTGTTTCAGAATTAAAAGGGGAATATCGAGTCTGATTTAATTTGCTCTTAACATGCATGATAGTATTAGTTTGAGACTGAATAACTGATAGGTACTTTTTTAATGTTTATTTCTAGTGATTTTGATATTGTTCCCCTATTCTCGTGTATGCTCCGCTGAATCAGAGAATGAGAGTCAAACACAAAAGCCGAAACAATATTACAAAAACACAATCGAAAGAATCCTTAAATTTAATTCACTTTAACTTCATAAGATTGGGGACTCATTCCTTATTTTTTTTATTTCATTTTGCCCTTTCACTGAATGTTTACCAATGATTTGAATTCAGTTATAATAATTGTCTAAGAAAACGGACATTCTTACGTAGCAAATATGTTATGCTCCCCGAAAAAAAAATCAGGAGTGCATATACTACAAGTAGAAGCTGTCGTGTCCGTCCATCTGTTCTCCTAAACCAACACTAGAATTTGATCATACTAATGTTTAGTAGGATAAACACAACACACACACCCTCTCTCTCACACACATATACCCATTAGGTCAAAGGTCACTTAAGATCATTCTTCAAAAGGTCAAAGTCATTTCCAGGATAAAAATAGTCACTAATAATTAGAATTTTGTCCTAATGGTCTGAACTTTGGAACAATGATAGAAAACGGCACAAACTTTAATATGTGTTACGGATTTTAAGATTTGTATTGCGTTCATGAGTAATTATGTGCCAAATGGGTTTGGTTGGGGGGAGGGGGAGGTTACACATAACTCGGGTGAATGTGTTAACAATGAATTTATTTTTACATATGTTACGTGAGCAGAATGAGTATTTTCATTGTGTTGATGAAAGGCTACTTATGAGAATTTCATCAGGACAGGTCAGTTAAGCTCATTCATAAATTCAAGGACATTTCATGCTAAAATAGCTATTCCTTTATAAAAATTAAGAAACTCATTAAAAATCTATTTCACATAAATAAATATTTTTCATATATGTTACAGGTTTTAAGATTCATTGCACTGATGAGAAATTGTAAACAAAACATGGGGTGCATTACATTTAACTTATCATTTCTGCAGTACACTTCAATCGTCGTAATAACTTTGACTCTATTCAAATTATTGAATCTTAAATGTATAGTATTTTAATTAATCAGATTTGAAGACAAAACACGGGAAAAGATGAAAGGGATTGTCCTTTGGTATTCAAATGAAAGATATCGAACATCAAAATATTTTATACGGTGCAATATCGCTTGATACAAAGAATTATCGTGTCACTGGTCTTTCTGATATGTAATTTTTTTAAGTTTAAGAGTTTTTACAATTTTCGTATACGCATTGGTGCATAAGAAAGATTCAATTTGCATAAATTGAAAAGCAATGAAAAAATGTTGTTCTGAGAGAGTGGATCAAAGGATGACTAAATGCAAATTAATTTTTCTTCTGATCAATGGTATAAAATCGTCCTTCAATAGTACATTAAGCAGGTAACCTAGAATACTTTCATATGTAATAGTCCTTTAAAGAAATATCTATCGTTATAGCTCATCATCCGATGTTTATCCATTTTGTCGTCGTAATCTGTCGTAAAATACATACGTTGTCATCTTCTCCGCAACCAATGCACAAAACGCCCTTAAATCCAACAGAATAAACATCAAAGAAATACCTAACACTATTCAGTCTCAAAGTCGAGAAGGCAAGACCAAATCGTGAGAATTCCCATCGGAGCGGTTGCGAACCCTGGAATGAAAAACATTCTGAAAAGAGACAAGGTGCCCGGGGAGAGTCAGCGTCTCCTGATTGCATGCAACACCCGTCGCAACAGCTCCATGGAAACCTCTCAAATTCGGTGATTGTCTCGATGTACATTTATATATAAGATCAGAATAGGAGGCCACCAAAGGGATCGAAATAGCTGACATATGTTTGGTCTTCTTTACAGAATAAAAATTAATACGTTATTGAAAGGGCTGATATTCCATCTGAGACTACGATGTAAAATGTGTTGAAGACAACACTAAACACATCCTAATAAATTGGGAAATTAGACAAATGCACTGATTTGAAATTGCCTCCGTTTTCCTTTAATAGTTCTGTTTCTGTACAAAATAGTATGTGGTCGTTGTAATTTAATGTTTCAGAAAATTGAAGTTATAAAATGGCTTTCGAAGCATTAATATCGCAGTAAATGTCTCAGTCATTCTAGGAAAAAGTCCGACAAGGACGTAAATTTCAAATTTCTGATGTGCTTTGTAAGAGAAGTAGGTAAATTGTTCATTTTCTTACCAATATATAACTCCTCATAACATGTATAACTGCAATGTGATATAAATTGTATCTACGTCGACGCAACGGTCTAGTGGTTAGGGCGTTGGGCAAGTCATCGGCAGGTTGCTGTTTCGATGGTCACTAGGACCATGTATCGGCCGACATATTCTATTCTTCAGTCTATGTTTTATATAAAAATGCCCTTGTTTGTGGGTTCTTAACATGGCTATGGTTGTTTTTTGTAAAAAAAATCTTATTTTTAAGCTTTCGGGGAACCTGAATGTCGATGTGTTTGTGTGGAACAGAACATTACACTGGAGGCCAAGATCGAGCAATTGAAGAATGAGTTAACAATCAATCGAACCCAACTATCTTCCACTAGAAGAAAACTTGTCTGCGCAGAAGACCCCAGAGAATCTGCCACAAGAGTCGGCCTTATAGGCATCTCATTCATTGGTGCACTAGGAATATTCCTGGTATCCGGTGACTTTATAAGTGTTGTTTCATATATCATTGGCGTTATTAGGGGTAATGCCTAAATTACATGGTGTATGTAAGATACTTTGCAAATGTGACCTTCATGCATTTCTATGATGGAAAATGAAGTAATTTTTTGAACCATTGAATGTATGACAAACGCTTTAAAATTTCTAGAATTGTTGATGATGTAACGGAGTGTATTGTTATTCTTAACTATGGACGAAGAGGGGTTCAGTTTTATAAATGCGTGTATGTAAATTATTCATGCAATATTTTATTATTGGTTCTACAACATTATAAAACTATTGGTCTTACTTCAAACTAGTGTAATAAAAACATAATAATAATATAATTAGTAAAATGTAATAAGGTAACCTGTCAAAGTCGAACAAAGTAATTCATTTGTTATTAAAATAAAGTGTGAGTTCCTGTCAAAATTCGCATATTTTTACAAATAAAACATAATTTTAATAATGAAGTATATTTTGCACCAAAAAGCATGATAAAATGCAAAGATTCAATATCATCTATTCATTTTTATGTATAAATTACATACAGAGAGATGAATGAGATCACATTATCATAATAGAAGTGTGTTATTCAATTTCATTGCGTCTAATATATGATTTCTTTTCAGTGTGGGAAGTACAAACAAAGTATACATGTAACAAAGGTTTGTCTTTAAAGGGATTTGTAAAACTTCAACCACGCAGGTATGTTAAGGCGTCCCATAGAATATTACGTTAAAAATTTGCCGCGAAATAACGTAACGTCATTTGACGTCATAGACTCCGTGTCGTCAAGTACGGTAGCAACACAGTATTTCAATTAATTTTTATGATATTTTGTAAATTCAAAGGATGAAAGTTATCAGTTATAAAAAGTCATATACTTACTTAATCGCTGACACTCCGTCTATTCAATATACCTTTGAGAAGACCCCCAATCTATTGAGTGCACTTTGTGACCCCTGAACATTGGTTATGGTTGGGAGATCATGAATTTTAAGGATGAATATAAAGGATGAAAATAATATGAAGAACATTCAGCTTTTGACTTTAGCCATAAACTGAATCAATACTCCTCGTTAGATTTGTGTTTAATTTATGTCATTATACTTAAAAAGTTATCTCGACAATGAAAGACTGAAATGGGATTCTAGAAATCATAATGAGCGGCATGGGATAATATGGTGTAACGAAAAACAAATCAAAACATCTGACATGTCATGTTTAAAAGCAAAACAGTACAAATGTAAAAAATGAATCACGAATGAAAATAAAAAAAGAAGAGGATCTCCAACAATACCAGGTTACAGCACCCACAGCAAAACCCCAAAACACCCAATGCAGAAAAAACACAGAGCAGAAAAGCACAGAAAGAGACGCAAAAGGGACAAGAAACGTCAACATATGAGTAAAGGTGATCAGGCAAGGGAAGCGTGTGCATCACCTGCTTACTACAGCATTCACAAAGTTTCACAAAGTTTCAAACTCGATGAATATATTAAAATTCGATGTTTTGGATGTACTTACCTATCATGATTTGAATGTACTTACCTATTATTTCTTTTTACTTATTGGAGGTGTAGATAACGGAGTGTTCTAGTGATTAACATTCTCATTCTATAGTTAAAAACGTCGCAATTTAGATGCCAGCCGTTAAGAAATATACACGTGCATTTTGTTAAGCAGTTATTAGCTGTTTTGAACAAAATATCCGTTTTGAGATCAGTGTTTATTCATTATTTATATGTTACCTAAGTACAAAGATTCATGTTTATGAATTAAAGAAGGACCTTATGATAATCTCAACAGCACTCACAATAAGGCACACAATTAAGCATCGACGGACCCCTAGCAAGCTAGAGGTGGGACCGGAGGAGTAAGCATCCCTTGTTGGCTTGCCGCACCCGCCGTCGATGTTTAAGCGCGAAAATGAAAACAATATATAAAATTCATGCACTGTCTGACGTTATGTCTATATAGAATGTGCTCTGACGACAATGTCAGGGAAATGAAAATGAAAATGAGAACAATATATAAAATTCATGCACCGTTTGACGTTATGTCTATACAGAAATTGCTACAATAGCGACAATGTCAGGGAAATATATTCAAAACATTTAGTGTCAAAACTATCAATATCAAACCATCTAATTGCATTCAATCATCATTAATGAGGTTTATTTCTTTATGTGTTGAAATGTTAATTTCTTGCCGACATTAGTACATCAATTTATTCTTTTATTGTTCTTGCAAATAACAATAAAATTATGCTTTAAAATCAATTTTATGTATTTATAACTTTGGAATTGTCTGTTTGATAATCAAATATTTATAGATTGCAGCAATAAAGTTATCTTCAGCACAAACAAATAGAAGATCAAAGAAATAAATCCCGTTACGATGTAAATTTATAAAATAGATTTTCCTCCTACTTGCGCAATAATTTTCATTTCCATGTTTATTTTCGTTTTAAAAGGACCCGCAGCATAACTAAGAGTGTAACAGAACTCTGACCGTTATTGGAAGAAATTATGTGTCTAATTAAAAAAAAATTAGTTGCTAGAGTCACCTAAAGCTCGACTGCATAGCATAACATCTTTAATGACAACAAATCTCGTATGCTCACTTTTCCCCAAATTCACATATTTACATACACACAATTGTATACTCATGTAGCACATATCCTTTGCTCAATATTTGCTCAATATTGACCACTTTACGCAAAATCATGAAGCGGAAAAAAGTAGTTCAAGTTTTTTTATGAAAATATTTGATTAAAGATACATCTTAAGTTTGGAACTTGCAGCACTTATAGTAAGCTCAATGTTGGTTTTTTAAAGGTTAAACCACTCGAGCGGAAAACGTTGGTCAAGGTCATTTTAAAAAACTTTGATCAAAGTTACATCCAACATATAGCACTTATACTTTATTCGATATTGGCTTCTGTAAGCAAAATCACCGGAGTGGGAAAAGTATGTCAAGGTTATTTAATGAATGTTTGATCAAAGATACATCCAACATGTAAATTTGGACATGCAATACTTATACTTTGCTCAATATAGGCTATTTAAGGCAAAATCACTGAAGCAGAAAAGTAGGTGAAGGTCATTTTATCATAGTTTGGTCAAAGATACATCCAACATGTGTCACTTAATTATACTTTGCACAATATTTGCTAATTCAGGCAAAGTATTTGCTATCTCAACATTAACCTTATCATCTCAACATTTGCCTTTATATTTTAGATAATCTTAAAAATCCAAACCACACGCGCTACATCCCCATCTGGTAATATTGAGCAAGGTTGAATTAAACATTAACAACAAAAAGAACCAAACAGGATATGAATATAGGATAGGTAATCGTGTGATATTAACATTTATCTTATCATCTATAGTTCGGACGACCCCGATGCCGATTTGTGTCACTGCTGGTGGACTAAGAGTCCCCGAGGGCACATGTAGTCAAGTTCGATCAACTTTGGTTGACCGTCCGCTCTTCAACGCATTTGAAATTTTCTGTTACAAAATTTCTTGAAATTTGTAAAACGTGGGTCCTGTAGCAGCATATCCCACCCATTATGTTACGTCGTTTGGTACATTTTTGGACATAACAATTTTCATACTTTTTGGCAATATTACATTGTTTAGACTGAGGATCACTGACGAGGGTTTTAGTACCCGAAACGTGTATGTCTGGTCAATGCTGTAAATTAATCAGGTTTTAAATGATGCTATTGAATTTAAAGACGTCTAACATTAATACATGTAGCTCTTTTGCTCTAAATTGCAGTCAAGCTAAAATGAGTTTAAAGCACTTGTGTCTCCATGACGCTATTTTGTTCTATTCTCGTATATATAACGTAAACCAAACTTTTGTAACCGTATAATTGAAATTATTAGTGGATTACTAAAACATCAAGGCATTTTGCTAAGAAATTATCATTGTTAAATCACATTACCTTTAAAAACTCTTGAAACATAGAGGAAAAATAGTTTTCGAGCAATTTGTAAATGTACACATTCTTTCAAAGTAGCTTACACAATGTAAGTCCCTTCCCATAACTTTGCGAAATATAATCGCCCATCAACACATCATGACGATACCTTTTCATAAATACACTCATATTGAAAATTAATTCAGCTCAAGTCCATTGAAATGAGATAATTACTCATTATTTTCTTATGCTTTTAATTATACCGATTTTATATAATTTAGTCGGTACAAAAGTTTATCGACTCAGTACCAGTCTGACCACCTCGATATTAAATTTGATCAAATCAACATAAAGCATGTGTTTATTCCATCTTACTTTCCTGGAAAAAAAGGACGCTAACAGATCAAGCGTGATTTATTTTTTTCTTGAGTTTTGGTTTTTCTCCTCCCTTCCTGATACTCTCTTTTTCCCCATTTTCGATTTACTTAATATTTGTTTAAACATGTATGTATATTAATAAACATTTAATAAACTATTTGACTGACGAGGATTCGATATCCGAAATAAAAATTTAGATCTAAACTTTATTTATTTTACAACGTTTAACAAACAAGTTACACAACTTATATTAATGTCTCACGTTGGCTCAGATGTTGGCGTGAGGGGGTCAAAGGAGCAGGAGGAATCCAGAGTACCCGGAGAAAAACCTACTACCGAGGCCTGGGTGGGGAACTACATACCCTACCACATAAGACCCCTCGCCGAATCTTGGATTCGAACCCGGGTGAGAGGTGAGAAGCGAGCTCGCTACATCTGCGCTAACCCGGCCGAAATACGTTCTATATAGTACAATGAAATAGGTACTATAGAACATATATTCCAATATTGACAATTTAGAGTCAGAAAAAAACAAGATTAAACAGAAATACAAGTTGGAATGGACGAATGACATCGATTTTCAAATCTATTGTATTGATCCATGCGAATTTTTACCCAATGTATACAACTGGGGAGGGGGGGGATCAAGAACGACTGATTGATAATCGTTTTAAGAGAATTAAGTAGGTACATGTAGAAAACATTTTGGACGCTTGTTATTTAGACATGTCAATGCATGCATGGAACCTCTGCAAAGTATCTACAAAGACTGTTTGGGTACAAAATGGTTATGAAATTAATTTAACTATAAGATCACATGAATATGAAAAAATGGAAATTATTTTAGGAAGTGGGGTTTCAGAAATTCTAATGTAATTCGTTTGATAGGTTATATTTTGTCCATATTTTATCACAATATTTCATAAATTGTGTTTCAATCATTCGATATCCTTTCAATTAAATTGAACCTTAAAATTGTATGCATTTAGCCAGTAATTTCATAGATTTTCATAGTAGAAATGTATAAATTAATAAGAAACTTTTAGGTCAGGGTTTCGATTCCACAAACTAATAATGACTTTCTGGAAATTTTCATAAAGTCTTGTTAACTTGTCTTCCATACAAGCAACAAAGTATAATACATTGGGTATTTCACAATTTACATTTATGGTGACATATATATAATTAACAAAATAAGAAGGATCAAAGGTAGACTGAATTAACATCGAAACTGTGTTAGAGTCATCAAACTTTTATACTGCGGGATGTGATCCATCTGGCACCAGAAGAACACATGGCGTGGTACTCGACTCATCTGCAGTCTTGAACCAGCAAATTCTTGAGAATTGCACAATGATTGACTGTGACGACAAGGCTACACGAAGGGCCTTGTCCAAACCTCTTTAGAGAAGACAGGGCATCAACCACCTGTCCTCTCCGAATCTCAGTCGGACTCCTCTGGTGTTCACATGCTACAGCTGGCAGGACACTGTCTGTATTTCGTATGCCTTCTGTTTTTATATATATTGACATATTCATCTGTGTATTTGTTAGGCCCCTGCGTCATGCTGTCTGTTTGTATGTTATTGTGTGGGAGTGAGGAGGTTATTTAACACAACCATTGTGCGTTCTTAGAGACCTCTTGGTAATCGGAAAAGTAGGAGGGTTGTGCGACGTAATTCGGATAATACACCTTCTGCTACTTACGAAGCAGATGGCTGTCCAAAGTTGGCACCGGCTTTCCATCAGTCTCATTGGTTTATATGTAGTCTTTTATGTTTCATGTTTCTATGTTGCGAGTTGGTGTTCCTTGTCCCTTTTGCGTCTCTTTCTGTGTGTGAGTTTTTGCTATGAATGTTTAAGAGTTTTGCTGTGGATACTGCAACCAAGTGTTGTTGAAAATCCGCTCCTCTCTTTCCCAAAAAAAAAAAATTATGATAGAAATAGAATTTTGTCCTCTTCAAACGGGAATTTTACTTTGCAATTTTTTCCACAATTTTCAAATATCAATGTTCAGTACGAAAGTTAAAGCAAATTCATTAAAGCATCGCATGAATCAGCAGATTTCCTTCAAACTTGCATTGTCGACAAAGGAAAAAAAGGAGTAAGCAAATAAAAAAGAACCGCCTTAACATCGCATTTCGAAGGGACTTTGTCACAAACGCAAAATATAAATGCTATTCCAATGAACTTAGAGTACTCTGTGTGAAGAATTTGTTTTTTTCAATTGTATAAATACATATTGAAAGTTGTCCAATGTCATTTCGTCCCTGAGTGTTCTGATTTAACGTTTTGATATCACGCCTGATTTCTTTTATATGACTCCTAAAGTGCGAAGTCTGGAGTGCAAAGTCCGCGAAAAATGTACAATTTAGACATTTTTCGGGTTGACTTACTTCGCACTTTAGGGGTCATATAAAAGAAATCAGGTGCGATTAGAAAAGTAAAATACGAGCACACGATGGACGAAATGACACTTTAGAACTTTAGATATATCTATTTCACACATGAGAAAAAATATATATATATTCCTCACACACAGTATTCTACGCTCATTAGAATACAACCAACAGTTTGCGTTTGTGACACAGTCCCTATCAAATGCGATGTCCGAAGTGCAAAGTCCGCGAACATGAGAAATATACGGAGTTCATGAGGGGACATCGCCTCTTCAAATCTTCGCCCTACTATATATCACCAGTCGAAGACTTGAAGATTTGAAGTAATGATGCGAAAAATTGAAGTAATGATGCGAAGAATTGAAGTGATGATGCGAAGATTTGAAGAAATGATGCGAAGAAACGATTGTTTCTTTGAATCTTCTCATCATTTCTTCAAATCTTCGCATCATTTCTTCAATTCTTCAAATCTTCAAATCTTTGCATCATTACTTCAAATCTTAAAATCTTCGCATCATTACTTAAAAGCTTCAAATTTCGCATCATTACTTCAGATCTTCGCATCATTACTTTAAATCTTTAAATCTTCGCATCATTACTTCAAATCTTCAAATATTCGCATCATTACTTCAAATCATCAATTCTTCGCATCATTACTTAAATTCTTCAAATCTTCAATTCTTCAAATTTTGACTTTGTCAGAAATAATCATTTTTCACCATATTTTTCAATAACTCTATGAGAGAGATATATTTTTATGAACTGATTTACTGTATATTGATCATTTTCAGTAATCTAATGCTTTTAAAAATATATTTTTATGCTAGAATTTTATTCATTTTGAATCTTAATGAATTTATTATAGAAATGGAGGGGTGATTTCAATTTACAAATTCTTAAGGAGGGAGTAACGCCCGTATGTAAACCCGATTCGAATATCTTGAATAGAAAAAAATATTGGATGTATGCGTAAAAGATTTCTTTATTAATATCCCATAAATAACAAAAGAAGAAAAGCTACCAAAAAGAATAAAAATAACAATACAAAATCACTCAGAAATATATCTATAAAAACAAAGACTATGGGTTAATCATTTCAAAAATATTTCAATTTTTAAAATAATCATACTTTACAGATGAAAAAGCATCAACTTACAACACGTTATTGTACAAATTCTGGGCTCCCCCCACCTCCGAGTGTTTGTCGAAAATAAGCAGAAAATGTATGAGATCCCCCTCCATTTTTATATAAGAAAACAATGGATAAATTCTATAATAAACTATATATTTAAGCATGAGGATACTTAAAATAATTAATATACAGTAAATCATTTCATAAAAATATATATATCTCATTGAGTTGTTGAAAGATATAGTGCAAAAATGATTATTTCTGACAAAGTCAAGATGCGAAGAATTGAAGATTTGAAGAATTTAAGTAATAATGCGAAGAATAGAAAATTTGAAGTAATGATGCGAAGAATTGAAGATTTGAAGTTATGATGCGAAGATGCGAAGATTTGAAGATTTGAAGTAATGATGCGAAGATTTAAAGTAATGATGCGAAGATTTAAAGTAATGATGCGAAGATTTTAAGATTTGAAGTAATGATGCGAAGATTTGTAGTAATGGTGCGAAGATTTGAAGATTTAAAGTAATGTTGCGAAGATTTGAAGTAATGATGCGAAGATTTAAAGAATTGAAGAAATTATGCGAAGAATTGAAGATTTGAAGAAATTATGGGAAGAATTGAGGTAATGATGCGAAGATTTGAAGAAATAATCGTTTCTTCGCATCATTTATTCAATTCTTCGCATCAATACTTCAATTCTTCGCATCATTACTTCAAATCTTCAGTTCTTCGACTGGTGATATATCGAAGATTTGAAGAAGCGATGTCCCCTAATGAACACCGTAGAAATATACAATAAAACTAATATACAGTAAATCATTTCATAAAAATATATATATATCACATTGAGTTATTGAAAGATATAGTACAAAAATGATTATTTCTGACAAAGTCAAGATGCGAAGAATTGAAGATTTGAAGAATTTAAGTAATAATGCGAAGAACAGAAGATTTGAAGTAATGATGCGAAGAATTGAAGATTTGAAGTAATGATGCGAAGATGCGAAGATTTGAAGATTTGAAGTAATGAT
The DNA here is from genome assembly GCA_033119305.1 of Pinctada imbricata. Classification (NCBI taxonomy): domain Eukaryota; kingdom Metazoa; phylum Mollusca; class Bivalvia; order Pterioida; family Pteriidae; genus Pinctada; species Pinctada imbricata. The sequence continues at coordinate 27,017,124 of VSWD01000003.1, read as the reverse complement.
GCGAAGATTTAAAGTAATGATGCGAAGATTTTAAGATTTGAAGTAATGATGCGAAGATTTGAAGTAATGGTGCGAAGATTTGAAGATTTAAAGTAATGTTGCGAAGATTTGAAGTAATGATGCGAAGATTCAAAGAATTGAAGAAATTATGCGAAGAATTGAACATTTGAAGAAATTTTGCGAAGAATTGAGGTAATGATGCGAAGATTTGAAGAAATAATCGTTTCTTCGCATCATTTCTTCAAATCTTCGCATCATTTATTCAATTCTTCGCATCAATACTTCAATTCTTCGCATCATTACTTCAAATCTTCAGTTCTTCGACTGGTGATATATAGTAGGGCGAAGATTTGAAGAAGCGATGTCCCCTAATGAACACCGTAGAAATATACAATAAAATTTTAAAGAATATATATAAGAAAAAAAACCTGATTATGCGAAGGATTACATGTACGAGGCATTAAAAAAATCGAAGAATTTAACATAAAGCATTCATACGATTGAGATATCAAATTTCATATATCTCAGAATGGAAAAACGCGATATTACATAAATCTTTCCTTAAATGCATTTCCCGGGTAAAATTTCCTTCAAATAAACATAATCTCGTTACATTCTCACTTGCGCCTGAAAAATATTATCCCTTTAGATTATTCCATGTGATTATTCAATGGAACACGCTGAATAATCCCTGAAATATCAATATTACTCCCCTCTAAAATTCATAGGTTGGGAAAAAGTCACAATAAGAGATGCAGGCACTCTGTGGTATAATAATTAACATGTAAATGTCACAGTTATAAGGATTAAATCTGAAAGATACTTGAGGTGAAATTCCACAGGATTAAAACATGGCAATTTAAATATAGATATATTTGTGTTAAGATTTTTATAGCTTAATTTAAACATTTAAAAAGAAGAGGATCAATTCGTATTTGCGTTGCTTCATAAGAGGGATTGTCTAAACTATTTTATATAGCTGATCAAAGCTCTTGTATGTTTGAAAATGAAACTCAAACAGCAATGTTGGTCTTGTGAAATATTCTTTGTGCTATTACTTATCTGCGAACTAAAAAGTTCTGTTCAAGGTTTTGTTCAGAATCACGCACTTTTAATGAATGCTAACATGGATCCAGGAGATCCTATTTTGAACTCGACAGCATCACTCTCTACAAAAAGCAGGGTTGAATGTTTAGTAGAATGTACAGTCAAGTCCGCGTGCACATCATTTGTTTACAACGGTGCCTTGCAGATCTGCGCCATTTTATCTGAATCGGGTCAAGATTCATTTGGAGTGACTTCAGGCTGGCAGTTTTATGTCGTCAAAGGTACAGGTATAATATATATTTCTTTGTGTACTATAATCAACTTTAAGGGATATGTAGAAAAGTTTAGGCCATTTTGGATTTGACGTGAAGAATTCTTAAAAATCTGCCGTTCTGCAGAGCTAAGACTCGGATTTTGACCATTTTAGTATTAAATTTTTCATTTTCCCATCTTTCTGAGTAAAATCTGCATCAATATTTTCCGCGGCGACCATTTGAACTTTGTGCACCGAACTGCGCAGTACTAAATCCTACCTTAAAGTTATTATTATCATACAAGTAGACATTTGTCCTCCAATTTTGATAATTTATTTTCAAAATGCCGAGGATACTTATTTTGCACGCGGGGGCTCGTAGTCATTTCAACAGAGACTCCAGAGGCGGATCCTCGTAATGTTCCGCAATTGTTATTTGTCACCAATATTTCACAAGACTATCCCATGATTCTCACAAATATCAGGTAAATATCGCAAACAGTCGAAATTGTAGTGAATTACCCAAAGTGCTTCTTTTATTTTTTTCTAACTATATTGGGATGGATCGGCACTTGTAAATGAATACCTGTGAAAACTCGTGTTCAAAGAGCCCGTACTGTATAAATTGGAGATTTATAAGATTATGAGGCTGTCTACTTAAAATGTAAGGACAAAAATTTGTTGATAAATTATCAATGTAATGAGTTAGGAAAGCTTTAGATCTTCTGAGGTATTAAGTTTGCTAGTGTTAAAATTTTAGTATTTTGAAGTAGAAAAGATGGGAAAATGTTACTATTGAGGTTGTACCATGGTCTTGCGATTAGGGCATTGGGCTAGAAATCTTAAGATTGCTGATTTGAGCCTTGCTAAGACCACGGGTCGGCCTACATATAATTTTCAATCTTCTGTGTTTATATATACAAAAATATCCTTGTCTATGTATTGTTTACATGTCTGTGGTGTTTAAAACACTATTGAGGTTGAGAATAATTGGGGTTAAGATAGCTAAAAAGGAAGCATTGACTCATTATAATGATATATTTTCAATAATACACTACATAAACTCCAATATGGTTAATTACATTTGCCCATACTCCTTAATATGTCTGTTACCTCAAATGGTCTCTTTGGTTTATGTGTAGTCCTTTGTGTTTGATGTTTCTGTGTTGTGTGTTGACGTTCCTTGTCCCTTATGTGTCTTTTTCTGTGCTTGTCTGCTTTGTGTTTTTACATTGGGTGTTTTTGGGTTTTGCTGCGGGTGCTGCAACCTGGTGTTGTTGGAGATCCCCTCCTTTGCCCAATAAATGCATCTTCTTCAGGTACTTTTCTCCTCAGATAAGATTTTAATTTTTCACTGATGTAATGGTAAGCCAAATAGTTGCTTACTTATATTAAGCACCTGACTTTCTTTTTCAAGAAACTTTTCAGATAATGAATGAAAAAAAAAACTGATATCAAATAGTTGTACCTGAATGAGTATATACATTATCATAGTGATATTCCAATAACCGTCTTTAATGGTTACTTTAAAAGAACTATATAATAACATCGAAGAAGCATTAACTAGCCACCAAGTTTCCAAGTCAAGAATGCAAGTCAAAACCATTAAAATTTCCATTGGAAAAGTTGCGAAACTCGAAACAAATAGTATTCCGGAGTGAGAATAGGTGTCCGGTGAGAGTCAGCGTCTCGTGTTTGCAAGCCATACACTTTAAATGTTTTTTCACCTTAATATGTCTATATACCTTTATGTGGATGCTGCACCCGATATTTGAGTCAAAATAAGCGTTTTTTACACAGAAATTAATGGAAAACGGAAAAGTTTTTCTGATCGAGTGGGTTTTTGAAGCAAGGGGGGGGGGGGCAATGTCCCACAGAAGAAAAACGAAAAAAAGGGGGATGGATTACTATTTTTAAATGTGTCTCTATAGCGATAAAATAGGTTATAATTGATTTTTTTCATTTTATATTATGAAACAATATATTCAGAGTGTGTTCTGATCAAATATTTAACTGTTTGGAAGGAAATAAACGAGAAAGTTGTCTATTTCTACACCGTGTGGATTTCGCCCCAGAAAGCTCCACGGCTGAGAAGAACGAAATAAAACCGTTTTTCAGTTTCCGGATTGCAGAGTTTGCCGATTATGTTGATATAATAACCTCAAAGTTAATTTCCGTCATCCAATTCAGACTTGAAAAGGTAACAGAAATATTATTAGCCATTCTCTGTAAGGACCAAAATCGTTCGGCACGGCATGTCACGGATTTTGATGATTTTCGGTATAATGGGTATATATTAAGTACTGACCATGATTCTAACACTTTTAAGCCAATGTGACCTCTGGTTGCCATGGTAACGAGGTCATTCTATTTATAGCACTTTTAGGACCATGAAATAAGCAAGCTCGGGAGACTTCGTTGCCATGGATACCACTGTAACAGCTTGTTCATCTTTATATAATCTATTCTTCCTTACTTCCATTCTTACTTAGTACACTTAGATATGTGATATTTATTACAGGAAGCTCATTGTATTAAGCCATAATAAGTCAAAATGAAGCGAAAAATAGAGGTGAAAATAAGGGCCAATTTAGTGTGTTTTTGACCATTTTCAATCTTAAATATCACAAAAGGCACCAATAGGAGACTCGGATTTTCATCAATGGAAATGTATGTTTATTGACAAATAAAATGAACGAAAAATTGGAGTGGGTATTTAAGAGCTTTACCTAAATTCTGTCGTCAAAGACCGTTGCCATGGCAACATTAGACCTTTTTGCTTGTTTCATATTATCTTTGAAATTGATTTTATTCCTCTTTAGAGTTACATAAGATTGTCAAAATGTATGCATGTATAGATATGACTTATATCTTTTACATAATAACAATTAAAATGTTCAAGGTCATTGGCTTGCTGTTCAAGGACATTTATACTTTGAGACTCAAATTTTGCATAAAATATTGATTTTTTAATTTTTTTGTTACCGATTTTAGTGATTTTTTTATTTAAATATTTTCATAGGTCATATATGTTATGAAAGCACATGAATATAAGAAAGACAAATCTTAGAATTCATTGAATTGTTGCAATTCAATAGGAAATATTTTTCCGTCAAAAAAACAAGAAAAATACAGATTTCGTCCCTTTTTATCAAAATACTCACCAAGAATTTAGATATTCGAAGATGTGAAGAAAAGTAATCAATAGTTCTAAGGAATAAGTGATACATTTATCATTTTATGGCAAATAACTGTTAAGTTCAATATTTCAAGGTTTCTAAAATATTGACACCTTCATTTTATGAAAAATCAGGATTTTTCGTCAAATCTGGTCACTTAAAGTTTAATGACCTTGAAAATTCAGTGGGTGACCTTGAAATATTTTCAAGGTCATTTTTATATCAAAACGCTTCTGATAGATGTATACATGAACTTCTGTTCCAATATCATGCGTAGATAGTTTGATAGAGGTTGTGTTTAAATTCATCGTATTGAAACCTTTCAGCTGATTGTTGCCATAGCAACTAAATTTGATGCTGCTTTGCATATAAAAGGACAAATTAGCCCAAATAATTTTTTAAATTCATGTAGAGTTCAAAGATGATACTAATTGGATAACTAGAATTTGGACTTCAAAAATTGGTGCTTTTGTGAAATTTTCAACCTTGTAAAACAGTAAAAACATGCAAAAAAGGGTCTTTGAATGCCCAAAACAAAGCCTTTTGATACCCTGTTTTGGCCCATTTTTTCATCTTGTATACATAAGGCATCCGAGATGAATGTAAAAAACTTTACAAATACGCATAATAATAAGGATTAAAAGAAAACAATTAAAGCAATTTAAGATTTAAAATGTACCTGTTTCCATGGTAACGAAGCCTACAAATATGCCTTGTCCTATAGATTTTCCCGATTTTTGAAACTTCAGACACGGTTACCATGGCAACGACAACCTTTTTGAAAAAACTGGGGTTGATTTTCATACTAGTACTTCATAGTGAACTTCCATACCAAAAATCTCAAAAATCCATGACATGCCGTGCCAAAATGTTTTGAAATTCTTTGGTTCTTACAGAGAATTGCTGTTATAAACATAAAAAATGTGTAAAATAATGCATTTTTTGTCCGTTTTCGTTCGATATTCGACGTTTTCCGTCATCTGTACCCCTACCTCTTCAAGTCGTAATCATAACATCTTTCACCAAATTTATTTACATAATTTACCTACTAGGAATCTTATAATACTTTATATTTTTATCCTGACCAAATTTTATCTAAATTGGAAGGACAACGCACGAGAAATAGTCGAGTGATTTCAGGGCTAAATCCGGCCATTATCTTAACAGCTCCTTTCACTATTTTATATTTTATTGTAAGTTTCTGCATTTTTTGTCGATAATATTTACAAAACAAATGCAAGGTATTAGATATAATAAATACATGTATAGCAATTGGAAGTGAAGCACTACAAGAACATGCATGGTTCACATTACATGATATTACAGTAAGTGCCCCACCCTCAACAGTGCCCAACGAAGGGACACTTATAACATGCTTTTGGAAGCATTAAACTACTGTTTCCTAAATAAATCTATGAAATTAGTCAGAAATAGCCCCAAAACACACCCAGAAACCAAACAATTGGAACAAATTTTCCGAAATTTTATCGGCCGTGATGGAGATGGTATCATGTCTCTGCATTCGCATTTTCAGACAAATTTAAAGTTTTTTAAAGACACTAAGAGCTTCCGGGGGGGGGGCTTGATCCCCCTACCAGGGCTCTGCCCTGGACTCACTGGGGACCTCGGCGGTCACCAGACCCCTTGCCAATTTTACGTCCCCCTAACCCAAAAGCTGGATCCGCCACAGATCTTTGTTTACAAACTCCTTATTAAATTTGAGGTCATGATCAATTTTTTTTATAATATGAACAATAAGCATGGATCTAGAGTGATGGGTAGAGGGTCAGGTCTCGCCTGGAATTTGCAAAAATTGCTGGTTTTTTTTTTCCTAGCTTTTACGTGAATTTACGGCTGGAATCCCCTCATGGGCTGAACTCACTGCCCTTTTAAAACATTTCTTGATCCGCCCTTTCCTTAGAAAATCCTCAACATGTTGACTTCTGCATGCCGTATAATAATAATATTAATATGGGGGGGGGGGGGGGGTTCAAACGCTGATCCTTCTCTTATCAAATCCATTTAAAAATCGTCGTCAGATTCATCAATACGACGGAAAATACTGTTGAAATTTGAAAATATTTTTACCTGATTTATCTGATCATATACGGTAAATGGACCTTCTTAATTGATTAAAACAACACCCATTGTCTTTTGCATGTGGGCATTCCGGGAATATATTTCATTTAAAATGTGGGCATTCCGGGAAGACACCGTTGGAGATTACTTTTCTGTCCACCTTAATATAAAAGTCAATATATAATAGATATTTAATGCAATGCATGCCGATGTGAGGAAGTGGTTTCATTTAAATTCAATATATGCATATCATGGGCACTTTATACTGATTTGGGTGATTTCGTATATCAGAAACGGAACTCCTCTTTTCTAAGGTGTGAAACTGAATTGAAGATTCCAACATAATAATGTATAAGTGACAGCAGCGAGAAAAAACCCTATTGAGGCAAGAATTAGGGAATATACGGACGGGGACGACATCAAATTGCATAATGGAAGAAAATATACATGGCGCACTAATAATCATTCAATCAATGTATGAGCCTTTGAAATTGAAACATAAAATGTACTGATATCTCATCGTATTTCTATATACTATGTTACAAGAGAAAAAGATATTTTTCAATACAAATCATAAACAACACAGAGAATAATTATCATAATCAAAAATGCAAATGTCGAAAATAGAAAGACAATTGTAAAGTTGAAACGAAGAACAGAAGCACATCTAACATCAACCTAAACAATCTAACAGCAACCTTAACAGTCTAACAGCAACTTAAACAATTTAACAGCAACCTTCTAAACAATCTAACAGCAACCTAAACAATCTCATAGCAATCTAAACACATCTAACAGCAACATAGATACATCTATTAACAACCTGAACACATCTAACAGCAACCTAAACACATCTAACAACAACCTAAATACAGCTAACAGCAACCTTATTGAGAGATTTTGAACGATGGAGAACCTATCAATACAATAAATCCAGACCAAAGTATTACTTGTATAAAACACAGGAGGAATAAGATTGATATATTTATGTTAAACGTCTTCATATTCGATAGCATCATTTAAGGACAGATAAATTTGCAGCATGGACCAGACATGCACGTTTCGGGTACTTTTCCTCAATCAAAACAATGTAATATGGCCAAAAAGTGTGAAGGTTATTATGTCAAAAGTATACCAAAAGACGTAGAAAGATGGGTGGGATATGATGCTACCGGACCATATTTTGATAGCTTACTTATCATTACAGGTTGTGAGGATGGTTGGTTGGAGTATGAGGACTCATGCTATTTCGTCAGTGATCAAGGAAATTTGGATTGGGAAGAGGCTGAGGTATCTGCTTATCATTTACATTACCGTATACGTGGATATATTCGCGTGGGAGATTTTCGCGTTTATCGTTAATAAAGGGACTTCGCGAAAATTTCCCCCAACCTAAAATATCCCCACTGCATTCTTAAAATGGGAAATACATGTTTATCGCGAATATATTCTCACCAAAGCGTAAGGTCTTCATTTTATAATCGCAAAATTTCCCCCAGCGAAAATAACCACATTTACACTATTTTTTCATAGCGTAAAAGGTTTAAGGCAATTTCCAATTTAAATTTTGCCACACGTCATTTCTGATTTTGAAAAAAAAATCTAGCAGAAAACTATGGAGAAATACATACAATCATGCATAAAATAAAGATTTTCTTTACACTAACTATAAGATAGTCTTTATGAAATAATTTATTAACAAATCAAATACTCAATAACCTATTAAGGTGGAAAATATTGACCAAACATTCTCGTAATATTCTTATTATTTTGCATGTAAAACAAAGACTTTTAAGATTCAATTATTTGATGTTCATTTTGCTTCATTTTATTGCTGCTTAATTAAATTATGTAAACGAGAGAACACAAAGCAAGTAGATTAGTTAATTACGTAATTTGATTTTTTTAATCTTTCTTCAGCCATATTGTAAAATCGTATATCGATTGCACACGCATACGTATGAGTACTTTCTCTTTTAAGATTAAGTGTTGTACTTGTGTCCATCAAAGGCCTATCGAATGTTACTTTATAGTATAAGGAAAATATCTGAAATGAAAAAAAAACTTATCTTTTTAGTACAAATTGTGTATGAAATGATTTTAATGATTTGTACAACTTTAAATATATACATGAACACGACAACCTAACTCAATGGTCATCCTTAATTCTTCATACATGGATCTCGTGGATACATTCTCGCGAAAATCCGAGGTTAATCATTGATACGTGAGGACACATAAAAAACTAGACATTATATTACATTTGTTGTGCATATGGCAGCCATAATACCAGAAATTGTTTTTCATTGCTTGCTCTATTGGCTTCTTCCACGAAAAAAAAGGCGATGACAGGAGTACAGCGACATAAAATTATAGAGGAAATACTGCAAACTTATTGTTATGACAATATCGTCTTTGACACCCTTCCTATGAGACTTTAAATGTAGTGATCATAAGCTTGAAGTGCGGTATATAATGGACATAAGACACTGTAGATTTAATTGAATATGAAAGGCATTATTAATTCACGTATTTGAACGAACACGATTCTACTTTACGCGATCTTGATACTGAAAAAAATCTCTTAATGACGGATTAAGATATTGACTTTGATGTGATGAATGAACTCGGTTACAAGTAATTAAAACATCGTGTAAAATTCAATATGTAACCCTATTAACATACTACATAAACAAATGAAGTACACGAAAAAAATCTTTCCTTATTCAATATGGATTATTAAAGAATTCAGATATAATCATGTTTATCAAGATAATGACAATTACGCCTTATGAAGTTCTGGCTTTTCTCCTTATGAATGCTTTTAAAACCGATATATCAAAGTATGTTAGAAAAAGAAGTAAGGGGATCTCCAACCATACCTGGTCGCAGTACAATCAACAAAACACCAAAAACACCCGAAGCGAAAACACAGAGAAATCGAAAACAGCGAGAGACAAAAACGAGACACAAGACATAGAAACAATAAACACAAAAGACTACACATAAACCAACGAGACCAATAGGCAACTGGTGCCGACTTAGGACGACCAACTGCTACGCAGGTAACAAATGGTGGGGTTATCCTTACGTGCGCACATTTCTCCCACTATTCCGATTACCCACAGGTCTCGAAGAACGTACAATTGTGGTGTTAAAAAACTTCTTCAATGTAAGATGACCAGACACAAACAAGACAGCAAAACGCAGGTGCCGAAGCAACACAGATGAATATGTAAATGGAGATAAAAAGAGGGCGTACGTAAAACAGTTCGTGCTCTGTCGGCTGTAGCGAGCTCATGCATTTTATCACCCGAGGAGTCCGACTGACATTCAGAGAGGACAGGTGGTCGGGGCCCTGTCTTCTCTAAAGAGGTTTGGACAGGGCCCGTCATGGAGTCCCGTCGTCACAGTCAGTCAGTGTGAAAGTATTAAGGATGCGCTGGTACAAGACTGTAGATTGGCCGAGTATCAAGCCCAGTGTCCGCTTGGTGACATTAGGATCATATCCACGGTATAAGAGGCGTTTGATGATTCTGACGCATTTTCCATGGTAATTCTGTCTACCTTTGATCCTTCTAATTTTGTTGATCATGTCACCATAAAATGCAGTTTGCGAAATACCCAAAGTAATATACTCTGTTGCTTGTATGGGTCCGAATTTCAAAAGTAGTTGACAATAATTTTTGTAAATTTTTTAGAATGTCTTTACAAGTTTGTGAAACCGAAAACCTTGACCTAAAAGTTTCTTGGTTATTTGTAAATTTCTATCATGAAAATCCAAAACATCAGTACTCTAGCATACCGGATGAGCTGCGAAATTTACTATGTTGAATCCAAAATCATCTCTTTTGTCATATGCACTTGTATGAATATTTCCGTTTACAATTTTGAGTAAAAGTAATTGAGTTTCTCGATCAACGGAGTCGATAGATAATATACTAAAACTCAACTTAATAATAAGGCCAAATAAGCTAACATAGTTAATGAAAGGTCAAAAGCAATGTCAGAACATTATTCGATATTCTTTGAAATGTGCTCATGATACACTGTACTAGGTTATAGTCTTTTCTTTTCATATTATGCAAATGTTTCATTGAAAGGTATTAATGTCTTTAACATCTATTTCATTTTTACATTTTTGCGTGGCTTAAATTTCTTTATGAGTACAAGTAGACAGTAACATACTGTAAGAAATAAATTCTTCTTTTGTATTATTATTTCATTACAGTAAATCATACAATAAGAAACCAACTACGCAATTAAATATTCCATGAAATCAATTTTCTTTGATGCATCCGTAAGGAATTCAAACATTTCTATCTTTGGCTCAACAGAAGAAAAAGACATAAAAACTACTGTAGCTAAATACTATTTTTTGGTGACTTACGCTTGTTTTTGAGATTGGACCCCTGATGATAAAGTGGCTTCAACTTGAAGTTGATCGATCAGTGACGGAAGGTCAAACGCAAAGGCCGAAATCAGATATCAAAAATCACGTAACAAAAGGCGTACGAAATGTTGAAATATAATCTTTCTCACGAGGACAGAAAAATCGGACAAATTGACCGAGACAATAAACCAGCTCTATAGAAACAAGGAGGACAACCTGTTCTCTCATCCTAAACAGAGTTCTTCATAGAGGTGCCCGTTCTGACACAACACTGTCTCATACCCTAAGATGTTTGTCTGGAACCCCGCATTGTGACGTCATAGACGTTTGTGATACTTTACCTTTATGTTAAATTTGGTGAAGATCCTTACAAGCAGGTTTTAGTGATCCCTAATGGTACGAACTGTACATCTCTTGATGCAGGTAAAACCTAATATGAAAAAATAAACCCCAAATTTAAATCACATAAGAATGAAATTTATCCATAAGAATGGACACTCAACAAGGCAAATTTTACAAACACCTGTCGTTCCTAGATTACGGGCATACGGCATTAACATATCACAACTCATCCGGTAAGCTAGAGCATGTACTTATGTTTCTTATTTTCAAATAAAATTATTTCCTGTAGAAATTTACAAATTACCAGAAAACATTTAGTTCAAGGTTTCAACCTTCATAAACTAGTTTCATACATAATGTAAACATATCAGCAAGGAAAAAACATCCGTCACTCTTTTGTAGCGAGCCTCGTCATGGACTACGATTGATACTCGGCTGGGGTTTCCCTATCCCTGTGAAGAGGGGTGCAAAATTCTATAAGTCTAATCTGCAGAGTCGATTGCGAGAACACAATGCGCTTTTGGTAGTGTTGTTAAAACGTGCCGTATCATTTTGCATAGTTAAACCATGTTGAAATATCACATGTAGGATAAGTTAGCTTCCGGTCATTTTTTCTACATTGAATATTTGTTCATTGGACTTAATTTACAGATAGAAGATAGTGACTTTTCTTAGTAAACTACCTTTTTCAATTTGATATTCTCAAACTGAAACGAAATAACATTTCTTGCTTTACTCAAAGCTAACATAAACTTTTACTTGAAGCGCATTTTTATTAGATTACTTATTATGGTGGAGTTGTTCTTTTTACTGATAAATTTCTGTTTCCTACCATGAAGTTCCATGTACTTGATATGTATCAAATGTTTCTAATATACTTGATAATGGTATAAGGAAATATTTAGAATTCAAACTTGTAGTTTGGGAAATATAAATTTCTATAGTTACTCACCTTAGACCAAACACAGTCTGTCGTCCAAGAAACAACCATACTTACTTTGTCGGGAAACGGACAAGCTTTTTATCATGCAAATGTCAGATATGGTCAGCTATGTTAAAAAGAGCCTTTGATTGTGCTTCAATAACGCCAACAAGTTATGATAATTTTCTTCTTCTTCTTCCATTCTATTAGTAATCAAATTACATGAACTCGAGATTATATGTTCATTATTTTGAGTTTTTGCGATAATGCTTTTCTCAGAATTAAGTAAAATGAAGCCTGATGTCCAAATTCGCTATTTTCGAAAAACAGAGTTACTTCCCATTTGAGACGGTGTCTTACGTAGACTGATTATGACGTTATCAATTTCTATGGAAACAGTCCTGAAAGTCTGGGAAATAACGGTATAAAATTGATGTAACCATACCATTTCATGACGTCACAATGGTTTTATGTCAGATACGCAAAGAATCAATTCCGTTGGCCAATTAATTTACATGTAAGAATATAAATCTTTCATACATATACGACAATAATATTTTCTTTTATTTCCACATGAGGTGAAACTAACGTTTCGAAGATTCCACTTCTTGAAAAATGTCAGTCCACTTTGAGGATGAAGTCGTTCTTCAACATCAGATATAAATATCAATTTAATTTTTAAAGAATATTGTTTCTTTCATTTTAAGGAGTATTGTAGGGTGATCAACTCGAAGATGATAGAGTTCGAAAGTGCTGGAGAATATAATTTTATAGAGTTGCATTTAACAGCGTTACATGGTAGGTATGATAAAGGAGAATGTAAGTACTATTCCAAAGATATATAAGAAATCACAATGATGCCACATAAAATGAATATTTCAATAATTCTTAACTTGCAAGGATATAAAACAAATCATTTATGTTCCTTTCAAATGTTTCAGTGAAAATCTCAAAGAAATATGCGCTGTCCTGGTCTAGCTCACCAAATAGGCATAAACAGTTGAAGTAATCATTAAAGGAATAAAATTGAATCCCTTTCCCAGTGAAGATGAGATCAGGCGCCCTTTGAGAGCAAGCATCTCCTGCCCATAGCAACATCTGTTATACGAGTTGTGCTGAATAAATAAAAAAGAAAAAACAGGTAAACGTGTCGAAATCGGAGTTTTAGATGGTTCCAATTCGAAATATCATTCTGGACAATTAGCTGATCGAGACCTTGTAGGGGGATCTCTTATGAACAAGAAAAAATGATAAATTCAAATGTTTTTAGTAGCGTCAGCTCTGATCTCTTCAAGGTTTTTATTTATGATTTCGGACAGTCATTCTAATCTTTTATAGATTTTAAGTAGAATAGTGGCTTTGGCATTTTTTTCAAAATTCAACAATAAATTACTTACTTTTTTGAGTTTTGTATGCAAATAAAACATATGCATTCAGAATGGGACTAAGTTTATGTTCGTTGCTATGGCAACATGAACTCAAATCGCAAAAGTAAAAGCAATTTTAGACAATATTTTTTTTTACTAGATCAATGAATTTTAATTCCAAGTGATGAAAATAAATTAATGTATTCAAGTAGATCTTTCATTACATGAAAGATTTTTTTTCTAAATATTCAGGAAATAGTCAGTAGCTATGGGAACAATTGAGAAAAATTGCACATAGGCACATTTAAAGTCCTTGGATACGGGCATCAAAAGTTTAGTAATCTGAAATTTTGTAAATCTAAAATAAAGTTTAGACTATCCTTTACGTCTATGTAAAAAATGTTGAGTAAGCCTGTTTCGTTTTTTTAAGGAAAAGGCTCAGAAAAACAACAAAAAATGCTTATTTTTTTAATGTATGGCCAAATTACTATAGCAACCATTAATTATTTGAAACTTTTTCATTGTAATTTAATAGAGGCTTACTTGATATTTATTGATATTGAATTTGAACATTCTGGGATTAAAAATTACTGTTTATTAAAAATAACAAAAAATGTTTGCCATGGTAACAAATGTTTCCCATAATTTTTTCACGGATTTTGAAAGTTCATCATGATGCAATTTTTTTAAATGACTTTGAAGTCGCAAAATAAGTAATATCATATACCATAGTTACCGTTGCCAAGGGAACTTATGTACATAGCAACAAGTAGGTTTATCTTGAATATGCTCATTTTATAAGATAAATCCTATTTCCTTATCATATACCCATCAAGAGAGAAGGAAAATTGGAAAATACAAACGGCATTTTGAAATCAATATATCAAAATTAGCTAATTATGTTGTCATGGTAACCAGCCTTTTTTACAATATCAGACACTACTTATCAGCTTATTTAAAATTTTATGTCCTTATGTTAAGGATGCATTAAAAATCTTCCATTAATGTCGTATATAGACCAAATTAAAGAGCTTCAAACTAGCTCAATTTTGCCGATTTCTCAAATTTAAAGGCCGTTGCCATGGTAACCAGATGACCTAAAAATATTTTTTGGTCAAATTGTCCTTTTTTCATTGGTCCCTACTTGTGAAATTTCATGAAAATCGGAGACTGCATGCCGAAATTGTTTAAATGGTTACAAAGAATTGCTATTAATGAAACGACAAAAGCATGAATGAGACTAAAAAATCAAGACCATATTATACACACTACATCACGACATTAGAAAATGAAAGATGGATAACGCTGAAGTAGACAACTTAGACGGGTTTGGATTAAGAGCACTCGCCTTTGATGAGAATCATGATGTCCTGGATTTATCTTCAAAAAATAAGCGGGGATACCTATTAGGTTTTTAAACATTATAGTCCAACTAAATGGTGAAATAATTGCGCAAATGTTCAGGAAAGCATGAAACTTTGTACAATTGTTCTTTAGACTATTCTTTACAATAGTAGCCATGGACCCACCTCGAGAAATCAAAATGACCGCTGTTTTCAAGATGGCCACCAATTTTTGGAAAAAGTATCACAATTCACTTGATAGTTAAAATATTTTGACCTATTGAGTTAGGATCAATTGAAAATCATTCATAAAATGATAGAACTTCTATTGACGATATTTTTTATCATCAAGAGGTCAAGATAATGCGCGTGATCTGACGTCATATAACGTTAGGTCACTCTGTACAAAGAAGTGTTCCATCTTCACTCTTACAAATCGTAGAAAGTTGAAATTGATATCAAATCAAAGCTTATAAAATGCTCGTGTGAATGTTGTCAATTTAGTAAATAATTCTGTATGGAATTCAGAGTACTGTCATGTTAGTTGTTATGCATATTTGCACCCTTAATATCTATGCATTTGTATGAAGTCCTTAATTGTTTTTTTTTGTTCATGTATGTACTTATTCAAAAGATATATTTCAAATGAATATTCTTTTATTTTAGGATATTACCGAGTTTTTTTTTTACGAAAATTGACTCTACCCCATCCCCTCTTCAATAATTGCTCAAACGTTATTATTCATTTTCATTCCGTTAGGTAATATTAGTATGGATCAGATTCTCGAGGTTTATGAAGTGACAAATATTTTAAAGAAACATTTTTCGCTCGCATATTTTATCCCATTGGTTAAAATCAAACCACTGAGATAAGTACTTTTAATATGTTAATCCCGATAACCAAACGTGGTAGATAACCGTCTCAAGTCTTCACCGATTGCCCATTGGTCTGTATGTAGCCTTTCATGTTTTAAGCTTGATGTTCTTAGTTCCTTGCCCCATTTGTGTCACAAAGAAGTGTTTCAGTGTTTTTGTTTTGCTGTAGGTGTAGCTACCTAGTTCTGTTGGACATTATTAATATAGATACTTATTTCACGTTGCAGTGTGGAGCAGTTGAAATCGTTACCCGTGGCCTGATGTTTGTCAAATGTATTTATTACTTCTTCGAGCTCTGTCACCTGAAAGAAACTTTGTTTTCGGCCTTTTATCAATGTGACATTTGCTGTTTCGGAAACTAGCCATTTCACCGATAAGTATAATCTAAATTTAAGGAGTTTAACATCTTAGCACCATCCCTCTAATGCTATTTTGAGCATTTTATTTGGAAATGCTACTAAATTGACCCTACAGAAAATTTGGAGCCGCGCGCTCTCTGTAATGTAAATGTAAAAAATCGAACTTCAACATTATTCAAAAAATTAAAGAGGGCGCTACTGAAATTATTTTTGGTGGCTACGCTAAAAGCATCACTGATGAGAATTGAATATTCGAAACACGTGTCTGGTGCATGTAAATTTGATTTGCATTTTCTTCAAGAAGGTAGAGAGTTGGAACCCTTCGACATTTTTATACGCCCGTCATTTGACGGGTCGTTTTATGGTATGGCGAAGTCCGTCCGTCTGTCCGTCTGTCCGTCTGTCTCTCTGTCCGTCTGTCCGTCCGCCTATGGAACGCAATAACTTGAATATACGTCAACGGACATATGTAACGGGTTTTTAATTTTTTTTGTCGCATACCCGAGATATTGTGTGTAATGGGAAGGGGGGGGGGGTGCGTTATGTGCACATACATGTTAAGCTAAGGTCAAAATATAGGCGCATGGAACGCAATAACTTGAATATGCGTCAACAGATTTTCATGATATTCATACATTATGATTGGACTGTAGAGAGAAAGCCGCCTTTCGATTTTCAGGTTCATTCGATTTGTCGTTACAGAGTTATGGGACTTGGATATTTTAAAATACAGTGAAAATATACTAAAATAGTTAAAAATTATCAAAAAAAATCTTTTTCTGATCGAAATGTTTTGAGATTTTGAATACTTAAGGTAGAAAGGATGCTCTTTAACATATGTAAAGGGTTTTTAATTTTTCAGTCGCATAACCGAGATATTTGTAATGGGAGGGGTGGGGGTTATATGCACATACATGTTAAGCTAAGGGCAAAATATAGGCGCATGGAACGCAATAACTTGAATATGCGTCAACGGATGTACAAGATATTTCTACATTGTGATCAGACTTTAAAGAAGAAGACGCCTTTCGATTTTCAGGTTCATCCGATTTTTTGTTACAGAGTTATGGGACTTAGATATTTTAGATACAATGTAAAAATATACTAAAATATTTAAAAACTCTTTAAAAATATATTTCTGGTCAAAATGTTTTGAAATTTTGTATACTTCAAGTAGAAAGGATGTTCTTTCACATATATAACGGGTTCTTAATTTTTTTGTCACATTATCCAGAAATTATGTGTTATGGGGGGGGGGGGGGAGTTATGTGCACATACATATTAAGCTAAGGTCAAAATTGAGGTGCAGGGAACGCAATAACTTGAATATGCGTCAACAGTTTTTCGTGATATTTGTACATTGTGATCAGACTTTGAAGAGGAAGCCGCCTTTCGATTTTCAGGTTCATCCGATTTGTCCTTATGGAATTATGGGACTTAGATATTTTGGTGTTGTGAAAAAAATCCCAACGGGCGTATCTTGCTGCATGAGCGTAGGCTTTATTAATTTAGCTATGGACCCACACCGCTACGCACCGTTTCTTCATTGATTTTCACACTGGATAGAATAGAAAAAAACTTAAAGAAAACGAAACGTAAAACAAAAGCACTGTTTTCATCCCTATGAATCATATATTTAGGCATTTTTAAAATCTGACAAATTGCCTAAAATTCTTTATAATCTTCTGGAGTGAACATCCTTGCATCAGATACATGTGTTTCTTTTTCGACAGTTTTATATATTGGAATTGATCTTTATCATCGAATTTAGTCGGTTTTGTAGTAGAACCGAATATGAACAGCCCTTAGATAAATTGGAAAGTTTTAATAGTAGTATTTATAAAGGAAGGAACTTTTGTTACAGTACACAAAGCAAAAAAAAAAAAATCATCAAAACACTAAAAATCGAAAACACCAATGCAAAAGAAAAAGAAGTGACAACAAGGGAAAAGGCAGACAAAACACCAAACACCACAGCAAAAGGTTTTCAAAAAAGACACACGATATAAAAGTATATAAATGTTACAGTCTTCAATATGTACTCAGTCGTCTGAAAGCAATTTAGAAGCACACCAACATTAAAAAAAGGTTTTGCCTTATTCGACTAGAACATCCTGCTACGTTTTTCGGTTCATCTTTGGAAATAATAATTTTCACACTTCTTGGCCTTATCATATTGTAGAGATTGAGGATCACAGACGAGGGTTATGTACCCGAATCGTGCATGTCTGATGCTACAGATTTATCTGTTCTGAAATGATGCTATAAAATTTGAAGATGTTTTATATCCCCGCGGGTATTTCTGTTATAACTGTTGTATATTGTGCACAATATATGCCAATATAACTATAGACTATTAAGTATTTTATAATGATAGATTCTATTTGATATCAAGTACATATGCTATTAGTGATCATTATTTATTTATAATGAATTCACAAAAAGTTCACATTATTATCATTAAAAATGCTTGATTTATTCAAAATCAAACATCAATTGTCATTTTAGAATTATTTCAAAAGTCTGAAATTCAGCAATTGATTAAAAAACGTGAGCAAAATATCCTTTTGATACATTTATGACTTCGGAAATCGGCTAGTGATATTTTAATATGAAATAACGTAAAGGAAATATTTTCTAATAACACATATATCATCTGAAACTTTAAAGAGGGGATGGGATGGTCAAACCCGATACATTTGTAACTTAAGGTGGTAGTCTCACCATAACCCCTACATTCAATTTTTTTTTCATAATTGCAATATTAATTAACTATGATGTCATGCATCTTTTGCTAAAGTTTGAGGGAAATCGTACCAATCGTTTTGCGTGGGTCGCAATTCAAATTTTCCAAATTGTGTCCCCCTTTCAATGCAGATAATGGCGACTTTGTCACGAAATTTGTTCTCATATATTCAATGAGCCTGCAAATGTATTAAGTATCAGCTTTGCATTTCAAAGATGATACATACATCTTTCTTTTTGTAGTATATTTTAATGTTTTAATACCTATTCTAGAAGCGATTTTAATAGAAAATAAGGATGACTATTAAGTATTTTATAATGATAGATTCTATTTGATATCAAGTACATAATTATGCTATTAGTGATCATTATTTATTTATAATGAATTCACAAAAAGTTCACATTATTATCATTAAAAATGCTTGATTTATTCAAAATCAAACATCAATTGTCATTTTAGAATTATTTCAAAAGTCTGAAATTCAGCAATTGATTAAAAAACGTGAGCAAAATATCCTTTTGATACATTTATGACTTCGGAAATCGGCTAGTGATATTTTAATATGAAATAACGTAAAGGAAATATTTTCTAATAACACATATATCATCTGAAACTTTAAAGAGGGGATGGGATGGTCAAACCCGATACATTTGTAACTTAAGGTGGTAGTCTCACCATAACCCCTACATTCAATTTTTTTTTCATAATTGCAATATTAATTAACTATGATGTCATGCATCTTTTGCTAAAGTTTGAGGGAAATCGTACCAATCGTTTTGCGTGGGTCGCAATTCAAATTTTCCAAATTGTGTCCCCCTTTCAATGCTGATAATGGCGACTTTGTCACGAAATTTGCTCTCATATATTCAATGAGCTTGCAAATGTATTAAGTATCAGCTTTGCATTTCAAAGATGATACATACATCTTTCTTTTTGTAGTATATTTTAATGTTTTAATACCTATTTTAGAAGCGATTTTAATAGAAAATAAGGATGAACATGTACCTTTCTGAATTTCCGAAAATTGTCACATTTACATAGCTCATGAAAAAAAAGTATCATTTAATTTCAATAAAAAACTAATGGAAAAGTGATTAATAATCTATCTTAAATCTGTGCAAATTTCAGGGAAATTGAACCTAATTTTACCGAGTTAGCGCCATTTGGATTACCAATACCCCCATTTTTTACATCGAGGTAAAGCATGGCGTTGTATGTCTTGTTGGCAAATTTATAATCAACATGCTTACGCAAAATTGTAAAATTAATGTGAATAAATAACAGTTACATGTATCATTATTTCAGACTTTTGACGTTATTCGTGCATTTGTCTCAGTTGATATTACGATTAAACACGGGAAGCAACCACACAAAAAGTAAAATGAAAAAAATAATAAGAAGGACAATGAAAAAATAAATATTAACATTGAATGGGCTGTCCAATGCGCAGGTATAGATGGAGTCGAGTTGTTTAGAACCGAAACCACCACCACCCGCCCAACCCTGGACCTCTCCTTTTGAAATTCATACAAAATTTTTATTTTCCCGATCTATTTTAATAAAAACTAATTGTCCCAGATTGCCGAGCCGGACACCTTTCCCCTTTTCTACGATACATTTTTTCCTAGATGATTTTCTTATCAAACGAAGGTATCGTATAAAGGTAAATGTACTCTATTCACTTCTGATCACGCTCAAATAAAATCGAAGTATTCATGTTCATAATTATCAGATGACATCAGATTTCTTACGATATTTACGTTAGGTCAAAGGATTAGTGTAGATACTAAAATATCAAAAGAATAAAGAAGCGTATAAATCTCGGAAATATATTCAATCTATAAGTAATGCTCAATTACAGGAAATAAAACTATATGAAAATAGATAATGATATATAGAGAACCATAAAAAAAATCCCGTTTACCTCCGGGCACCGCACGGAAATTCCCCTATAATGACGTCATTGTAAAGTCATGCAGATGCTTGTCGTGAAAACAAACGATGATAACGTTACTCCAGACAACAAATCGTACCAGTCGTTTTGCGTGGGTCGCAATTCAAATTTTCCAAATTGTGTCCCCCTTTCAATGCAGATAATGGCGAAATTCCCCTATTATGACGTCATGGTAGAGTCATGCAGATGCTTGTCGTGAAAACAAACGATGGTAACGTTACTCCAGACAACAAACGTTCGTGAGATCAATTTTGAGTTACGTCCCTTACCATGAGACTACCATCTTAAAAGGATATTCATTGCAGATGTCTTCTAAGTAATTGGAATAATAACATCTTAAATGACAAATATAAACAATTTGGAATTTCACACAAATATGGTTAGTCAGGACCTAAATACCGAAAAAAATGACCATATTTCGCGGCACTTTTCATATTATACATTTCCTGTGGATACTTCAATCCAATAAATAAATTGTTTTGGAAAGGACTAAGTGCGCTAACCCCTTAAATCGGCCCTATGATTTCGACGAAAAATGCTTTTGATAAAAAGAACTATTAATTATAACTTTTTGCAATGTTGAATGTTTGAGAAGATACCGTGTCATATTTTTGAGCCCTCGTAACGTCACGCGCGTGAAGTATGACGTCATGTTCTGACGTCATTTGCCCTGAATGACGCGAAACAAAGGAAAATCATCGTATTTTACATACAAATCATCAAAATTTGTCTATGATCCAGGTTTCGCCCACGATGTATTTTATGAAAATTAAAAGGCGGATCAGAATCCCATCGATTGGTACCAAAATTATCATGGGCAAGGTCTAGATCGATACTTAATTTCATAAATTCCCATCGAAAATTCGCTCATTTATTGATATTTTAAATGGTTTCAAGGTTTTTAGACGTTTTTAGCGACGTACTATTTAGTATAGGACTGTGAAATCAAAGTAAGCTTTCCTGATATGGATTCACAATACATTTGACATTTCAAAAAGTAGAAAATTATGGAAATATGAACAACTTTGAAAAAGGGCCAATATGGCAGGTTACCGCACCTACTTCTTTAGGTTAAGTCAATTCTCCTTCAAAATACTACAAAAATATACTTCTACTCAGGTCATTGTGTCCTTTTAAAACGTATAAATATTTTATTTCCGTGTTGGCGGGGATGACCTTATGTTTTCGTTTTCGTTGAGAAGTAGCCTATTTGCACACAAAGACACAATTAACTCTGTGATTTATTTTGTAACCACTACTTCTACGAAATCACGCCAAATAAGATGTTCTCATTTATAATTGATTTTTGAAGAAAAAATGGAAGTTAACGTCTTTGATTAAGGGTTTTATTCATTTTTCCCCAATTTGAAGCATTTTTAATCACCCTTTTTTTGAGCAGGAGATTTCACAATATATCTAAATATGACTGCTTCTGTGATACTAATTATGATATAAAGATTAAACTTAATATTTCCCATACACAACGAGAAGCCATTTACAAATGTACTTAGAAAATGCGAAATATAGTCACCGACAAAGAATTGTTTCTAGCCCAATAGAAACGTCTTCAAATTGAACAGCATCATTTAAGAACAGATAAATTGGCAACATGGACCAGACATGCATTTTTCGGGTACTTAACCCTCGTCAGTGATCTTCAAAGCTAAGCAATCATTATAACTAACTGTCACTTACGTAACAAAAGTCATGGATTCCAAAGAATTTTATTAACAAAATTGAAAGCACATAAACAAACATTATATACGCTATCATTTGACACACCTTTCTACGATTTGTAACAGTGACGGTAGAAAACATCTTATGTTTAATCTTATATTTCCTTGAATAAGTTTTACTTGATCGTAACATTAACGGTAAAAAGTATTAATTATCAAGTAAATGATAATATTTTATTTTTGAAAATGGCGGCCATCTTGAAAAAAAGAGGTCTTTTTGATTTCTCGAGGTAGGCCTATAGCTTATATTGTACAATATAACCTTTACAACAATTGTGCAAAGTTTCATGCTTTCCTGAAAATTTGCACAATTATTTCACCATTTAGCTGGACTATATCCATTAAAATACATAACAAGCTGTTTACGCAATTTCGTTCACGCTCAGTGTCAGTATAATTAATGTCAGCATCTTCTTTATCTCATTTAAATCACCCAGGATATTGGGCAGGTGGCAGATATGACTCAAGCAGTAGAAATTGGATTTGGTTTACCTCTAGAAATGTCATCCCAACTACAAGTGGTTCAACTTTCCATGCATGGCATCCTGCCCAGCCTGACAGCGGTGGTAGCCAGGGATGTATTATGATGCTCCAACACATTCAATACCTTTGGGACGATTATTATTGTAACAGAAAGGGTGCTTACATCTGTGAATGGAGCAAAATATGATTGGATTTTGAAATGAGCAATTATCATCTGATTGAAAGGAAAAACAGTTTGCGTTGAAAAAACAATTACCTATGAAGTCTACTGAATGAATTTTATTTTTAAAAAATTGGTTATTTTTTCGTCTATTGAAATTATTTTAATTATGTAGCAGCAGTTTGGCGTAATAAAGCAACCATCACAGATCGGTAGTGAATTTAAATGTGTTAACGAGAAGAAACGCTATTAAAAATATTTTGGTGCAGTGGTCTTTTATACTGTGAAGAAGGTTATTTTCGGATATATCAGGACCTTACGATTGGGGAACATGGTCGCGATTAAGAAGCGCTTGGCAAATTTTCTCGAAATTCCTTGAAAATCACTATCATGCCAAACATTTTACGTTAACAGTATGCAAATGGGACTTCTGACGAACTTCACACTTTATAGAAAGTTGGCATTCAAGGTCTCTTATTGGTAACCTATGGAAATATAATATATGTACGAGGTGTAATAAAGTCGGAGCGTCTTCTTCTGGACAATTTATAATTTATGTAAAGCTGAATTGAATATACTGCCATTTTGTGATAAATTATACATGCTCATCTTCAAACAATAATGTGTTGTCCATCAATGACCCAAAATTCGCGGATTACCTCAGCAGTATCTATCCTTCGGAGCTTGAGGTCAAAGAAACTACAGAGACAAATAATTCAGCATCCTGTTTGGACATAATGTTGTCCTAAGACACTGATGGTCACATGAACACCTTAATCTATGACAAACGTGACGACTTCAATTTCAGCATTACAAACTTTCTTTTTCTGAGTTGCAACATCCCTTCATCGACTGCTTATGGCGTGTTCATATCTCAGTTGATACGCTATGCCAGAGCAAGTACCAAATATACGGATTTTGTTCTGAGAGCTAGACGTCTTTCAGATAAGATTCTCAGTCAGGGATATGTATATGATCGACTAACATCGTCATTGAGGAAGTTCTACGGTCGATGTGGGGAACTCGTCGTACACTATGATGTCCCACTCTCCAGAATGGTATATGATATTCTGTCATATACCATTTGAACCATCCAACCCAATATTGAACTCTATGTCTTCCGAAATGGAAGTAAGCGGATATGACAGTTCTACCGAATTGAAGCGGCGGTTGTTGAATGCAAGCAGGTGATGCTTACTCTTCCTGGGCACCTGGTCTCACTCCCATATCAAGAGTTCGCTTCTTTTCATATTGTGGAAATTTTGTTAGTTTGCTTTGGTTCCTGTTTTATCCTGATTTTGTATGCCTTCGGTTTCTGATTTTCTGAATTATCGATTTTGTGCTGAATACAGGGATATGGTCATTATCCATATTTGTCATTCTATGAACATCGTAACAATATATATGCAGATTATGAAATCATTATACCACAGAACTATTTTGCATACTTTCATTTAAATAGCTAAAACAACACTTTTTTGGTCGGTAATGAACTGTTTAGAAGAAGTATAAATTACGCTCGGTTTTTCTAGCCTAATAGAGGCAATAACGGAAACTATCGCATTATTTGTGCAAGAGATTAGAGGATTTTTATTGAAGACCTTGAAATCAAGTGAAAAAACTTTGCACTCAGACCTCAGAGCAAAGTCACAAAGAAACAAGGAGAACAATGACAAATATGGACAATGACCATATCCCAAATACACCATACAAAATCGATAATTCAGGGAATAAAAAACCGAAGGCATACAAAATCTGGATAAAACAGGAACCAAAGAAAACAAACAAAAACCTCCAACACATGAAAAGAAGCAAACTCCCAATTAGAAGTGAGACCAGGTGACCAAGAAAATTCAGCATCTCCTGCTCGCATGCAACACCCATCGCTTGAATACGGCAGAAATATCACATCCGATTACTGCAATTTCGGAAGATACAAGTATACTCTGTGGTTGGTTGGTTCAAATGGTTTACGACAGAATATTATTCACCATTCTGGACAATGGGACATTTTAGTGTATGACGAGTTACCCATATCGGACTTCATAATCCTTTAAGAAAGTAAAAGTTCATACATGTATGGATTACAATGTTTAAATGCCCCATGATTTTTAAGGGATGTTTATATGGGATGTTAAAAAATGTTTTTTTTTTCTTTTAGTAGGTCTTCTAATTGGTGGGTCATGTTGTCGTTAACTCATTTCTCTTATACTGGAAATATGTCTAGCGTTCTGTGATATTGTCTCCATTTGCACCTCGTTTTATCTTTGTTTCTCAGGGCCCTGACCACCTGTCCTCTCTGAATGTCAGTCGGACTCCTCGGGTGATAACATACATGAGCTCGCGGCGGCAGAGCACGAATAGTATTACGTAGGCCCTCTTTTTATATCCATTTACATATTCATCTGTGCTGCTTGGGCCCCTGCGTTTTGCGGTCTTGTTTGTGTGTGGTCATCTGACAGTGAGGAGGTTGTTTTACACCACAATTGTACGTTCTTCGAGACCTCTGGGTAATCGGAAAAATGGGAGGGTTGTGCGCACGTAGTCCAGGATAACCATACCTTCTGATATTTCCGTGGCAGATGGCCGTCCTAAGTCGGCACCGGTTGCCCATTGGTCTCGTTGGTTTATGTGTAGTCCTTTGTGTTTGATGTTTCTGTGTTGTGCGTTGACGTTCCTTGTCCCTTGCGGGTCTCGTTTTGTGCTTGTCTGCTTTGTGTTTTTGCATTGGGTGTTTTGGGGTTTTGTTGTGGGTGCTGCAACTTGGTGTTGTTGGAGATCCCCTCCTTTGTTTCATATAAGGCGTTCTTCTGTTTCATCTCACATCTTTATCTTAATTCATGTATTTTCGAGGATTGTTGTGCCAATTGATTGTGATTTGTGGATTCTCATTATGTGTTTGACCATCATTCATTAATGTTCCGGGTTGAGGGAATGGGGCTTTTACACAGGTCCTGACTGAGTGTAACTTTACCACTGCGCTAACCCGGCCATATCTGTCACTACCTGCCGGATAATTGACCAAAAACTCACTTATATTAAAAGCTTCAGTAAAAACTTGTATATGTAAAAGTTTTTCCATATTCATATTATTATTATAGCAGTACATTTATATGAAATTATATTCTATAATTTGTACATATGTTTCATGCTAATGAGCCGAAGGGCTTAAAGACAAATAAACTATACTATAGTTTTTTTTCCATATTTAAAGATCAATACTACCCCATGCAGTCCGTTCTTTGGACTGAAGCTCTACCTCTATAATTTGCACCTTCATTCCGTCACCACCAATTACTATTGCACGTATTTGCGATTACATTTCAATCATCAGAGCTTTTTTCATCCTTCCGAAAATTATCTTCACCATTTGTAAACAATTGTTCGCGATACACAAAGACGTCACACAGTTTCCAAGCATCCTTATTGTATTTAAAGGTATCCCTCTTAAGTCATCACAGAATTGTCATTTCGAGTTGCATCTTTTTTACGCTTAACGTCACGTTTTTCAATGAAAGATCAGACATGCTGCCTTTACATTTTCTTTTGTTTCTCAGTACATATGGAATATATCGAGATAAATACTGCACAAACTTACACCGGGGATCAAAGGCACCTAATTATAAATAATGCGGAAGGGCTCCAACTCTATACCTTCAAAACAATTTTCATGCACCAGACACGTCTTTCGAATATTAAATTCTCATCAGTGATGCTTTTAGCCAATGTGCTTTTCATAAGCAGTCAAAATTAATTTCACTAGCGCTCTCTTGTGTTATTTTTAGAATTAAAAAAAAATTCTGTATTTACTTTACAGAGAGTGCGCAGCTCCGAAATTCCTGTAGGGTCAATTCAGTAGCATATTCAAATAAAATCTATATCAAAAATAACATTGGAGGGATGGTCCTAAGATGTCAACCATCTGGAATTTCGGTGATATTTTTCAATGAAAATGGCAGTTTTTCAAAATAGCAGAAAAATATCTGATATGATGTCACATAGAAATAGGGCCAAAACGAAGCTTCTTTCATGCAACAGAGCTGGAAAGAAGTAATAAATACATTTGTCAAAGAACGACTTTAACTGTTCCACACTGCAACATGAAATAAATGTTTATATTAATAATACGGAAGTGTTCCAACTCTATACCTTCTTGAAGAAAAATTCAATAGTTATATTAGATCTGGACATCTTTTATTTGATTTTCAAGAGATAAATATGAAAACTACTAAATGAGATTAATTTATTACTGAAAAATGATGGTGCTCCGTGGACAATAGCTTTATATATTTAAAGTTGATAAAGTGGTATATTCATGTAAAAGTCGAGTTATGAATGTGTCTAATTACATATAATAGAAAAATAGTAAACAAAGTAATTCGATATCTGTTTCAGTGAGAGATTTGCGCCCAATCTTTTAAAAACAGATCAGTCTTCGAACTTTTCGAACAACCTTCGTAATTCGAATCTGCTATTCAAATCAGGATTAGGAAGGGAATCACACAACAGGGAGAGTATATTTCGAATTTAATTCCTTCTTCTCTCTACACGATAAGCTGTCAAAAAGTATAAAAAAGACATCGGGAGTTATGAGGGAGTGTATGTAGATAAAGTAAATATATCAATCATTTCCCCAACGCTTAGACAAACATACGTATAATTAATATTGTATCAATTTCTTGACTTCCAACCAATATCTCAAATTAAATTAACGTGGAAATGATATCAGGTTTCATGGGAATCGCAAAGGAAGAAGTCATTATATGTATCAAACAATACATCTGCTACAAACGAAAGGGAATAACAAGAAAGTGGTAATGTGAAAATAGAGCTTAACCGAGTTCATGATAAGTCATTGGAGAGGTCATGCAAATACTCAGCCTTTTCTACCGACATTTGACCCCGCCGTTATGCAGACCTGTCGTCTCGATTGGTCATTGCAGAATGATGAAAAAGGATGCTGGTGCAAAACATTACATTTGAGAACCGATCAAGTTGACTATAATTTTGATCATCATTATTTCTTAAGATGTCATTTAGTACTCTGATGCCACAACCGTGT
Organism: Pinctada imbricata; assembly: GCA_033119305.1. Taxonomy (NCBI): domain Eukaryota; kingdom Metazoa; phylum Mollusca; class Bivalvia; order Pterioida; family Pteriidae; genus Pinctada; species Pinctada imbricata. Next base: position 26,988,823 of record VSWD01000003.1, on the reverse strand, counting down.
TGGTTATTTTCAAATACAAATAGAAACACAAACACTCTCTCAAATACACAAATGTTCGGCAATTGGCCTTTATCTGGTGTAAAAACGACGATGTATATAAAACTTAGAATTCACACCATATTTGATATCATGCTTATTCTTTTTATATACATCGTCGTTTTTGACACTGGATAAAGGTCGAAGGGCCGAAAATTTGTGTATTTGAGTGTTTGTGTTTTAATCTGAATCATACCTTCCCTCTGAAAGAAATATTTCAATTTACTCTAATTTCAAATAATCTAACGTTTTCCCTAAAGAATACCAAACTGTTTCGCAATGTAAAAGATGCGAATAGAACCTTTATTCAAATCCTTGAAAGTGTAGATCAAATTCAGTTAAAAACAGTCATAAAGGTTGTGAAGAAAAGGTGCATTGTATAAATGTCAAATATGTAGGCCGTTTAACGACCGCTAAGTTTCGACTGAGAGTAACGACAACTCTTACCCTAAGTGTCAGAAATCGGGATATTTCGTGCTTCTTCATAAACATAATGGGCAAAAATAACTTCAAATCATGAATTTTCTCATTTACTTATCATTTTTGGGTTGTTGGAGAAAGTTGGTATGATTATGTACAATACATTGATTTGTTTCATGCACTTAAGAAATAAATGGACAGAAAAAATAGCACAAATTTGCACATTCGATTTTTAGGCCAAAAGAAAATTTCTTTGTGGTAAAACATTGGAAGAGAGGTAACTCCTTAAATATCTGTAAAACTCGGTGACCTTTTTACTAAGAAACAAAATGATAAGAAACAAAATGAAACGAAAAAATTAAAATACAAATTTTACCGTTAAATCATTCGTTTACGATCAAATAGTGGTAATATTTTTCCTTGTTTTTACCTCCCGTGTGCCAGTGCGTATTATAGTATCTACATTACAGCTCTGTTAAAAGGCATTGACACAAAACTATATGACAAGTTTTAATCAAGGCATTCCTAAAACTTTAACGAGATCCCGTATATAAATGGGAAAATGATGACAAAATGTGCGCAAACGAGAAATAAACATTAAGAATAAAATTGGCTGGTATGTATCTAGATAAATGTCATTGACATGGGATTAAACAAAACATGAAATATGTCGAGTATGCATAACGAAGACAGCATATATAGTGATAGGAGACTAGAGAGACAAATAAAAAATAATAATGATAAATTTAAGAAAAATCATAGAGTATTGGTCGTAGAGACATACAATGTAAGTTACAAGATTTCGAGATTTATCCTTCCACATCAATTTTAATCAGAACATTTGCCGACAAAGTAGAAAAAAACTTTTTTTTTATAATTTGTGAGCTGCGTGGAAAGTAGATGCTGACGTAATGTTTACGGACGGCAAATACTGATTTTACATTGCAAACATCCGATGATGTGTTATAGTATTTGAAATATTTCAATATTACATATCTTCTTATAAAAATTGAATTATTTTGTAATTAAACCCCTTGCTAAGTCAAGATGTATAGAATGATAAAATCTGCGAATTTGCATAATATGCATTGTCTTTTTTCTAACATTCATTTTGTTCTATTTTCTTGTTTCAATACCTTATAAATCTAAAGAGCGCTATTAAACGTATACTCAAAACCTGTCAGCTAAACGTGCAAGCGTGGATCTAGAGTGTGAAGGATTTGGGGAGGGGTTAGTCCGAACCATTCCCATCACCCAGCGTGAAATTTGCATTTCTAGTTTTTCATTTTAAAATCAAAGGATGACAATAAAAAAAAATGACTGAACCTTCATAATGGATCATCGGTTACTAACGGTTTGTGATCCGATGCGATTTTATCGATTAATAATCGGTTACGCAGAATTGTATCGTTTACACTCAGTCTGAAAATAGATTTTGTACGACAATAATTACTGCATCACCTCAAACGTGCTTGTATTGATACATTTAAAGGAATAATGTTGAAATGAATTTCTCTTAAAAAGATTCAGGTTTAACTGAGCTATATATATTTTTTTCTCAAGACATATGGGGCTCGGCACTTGTTTAATATTACGTTTTGGCGGGAGGGGGGATTTGTTCCAGTCAACCTTAGTGTCTTGTTTAAAAGGAAGGAGGGGATCTCCAACAACACTAGGTTGCAACACCCACAGCAAAATCCTAAAATACCCAATGCAAATAAGACCCCACAGAACAAACACTCACAGACAGAAAGAAACGCAAAAGGGACAAGGAACACCAACTCACAACATAGAAACATTAAATAATAAAGACCACGTCATATTCCGATTTCCCAGAGGTCTCGAAGAACGCACAACTATGGTGTAAAACAACCTCCTCGTTGTTAGATGACCAAACATAAACAAGAATGTAAAACACAAGGATCCAAGCAACACAGGTGAATATGTAATGGATATAAAAAGAGGACATGCGTAATACAGTCCGTGCTCTGCCGGCTGTAGCGAGCTCATATATGTTATCACCCAAGGAGTCCGACTGACATTCAGAGAGGACAGGTGGTCGGGACCCTGTTTTCTCTAAAGAGGTTTGGACAAGGCCCGTCATTGAGTACCGTCGTCACATTCAGTCAGAGTGCAAGTCTTAAGAATGCGCTCGTACAAGACTGTAGATTGGTCAAGTACCAAGCTTAGTGTCCGTCTGATGACATTAGGATCATATCCATGGAATAATAGGCGTTTGATGACTCCGTCGCATTTTCGATAGTTATGCTGTCTACCTTTGATCCTTCTTACTTTGTTAATTATGTCACCATAAAATGGAGGTTGTGAAATACCTTAAGTAATATACTCTGTTGCTTGTATGGGTCCGAATTTCAAAAGAAGTTGGTCATAATCTTTGTAAAATTTCCAGAAAGTGTTTACTAATTTGTGAAAACGGAAACCTTGACCCAAACGTGTCTTTGTAATTTTAAAATTTCTACAATGAAAATACAAAACATCAGTACATGATCTAGCATACCGGATTAGCTGTGAAATGTAGATACCGTGTGACGGAAATCTAGGGACATCACCGTCAAGCCAAGTGATTTAAGTGATTTTATGGCGTCATATAATTATCGAGTGAATGAACTTCACTGACCTACATGTATTCTTTAAATTGTACTAACCGTTTGGTTGGCGTAACTCTTTTCCGTTACCGCATCTCGAGTTGAGGCTAGGACACTTCGTTTGCCGTATCAAAGTACCATCTTGAGGAGAATCCAGATCCTAATCATGATATTCTTGAGCTTTCAACGAAACTGGCAGATAATGTACCGGACCTTTCAAATTATTTACGATAAGTATATAGGTTGAACTCATGGATACCTTACTCGAATGTACATGTAAATTATCCGGTTACATTTCCTCTTTTTCTACGTTTAAAAATTCCAATTATAAAAATATGTATAAGTATTTTCTTTGCCATAGAAAAAAATATTTTCGTTGCTTTTATTTTTTCTTTTCTTGTGCTTTTCATAATTCAAAGGACCCCGTTAAACTCGGTTAATCAAGAGGGGTCCCGGGAACGAAGTGTTTGTCAAATAATACAGCTTGAACTGTTTCCCTTATTAAGCAGATTTTATTTAGAATAAGGTATTTAAAATGAACTAATTTTCGAAAAATCGCATGTCTTTCTCAATTCAAAGTTCTTAAATGCTCTTAAAGACACAGATTCAAAGAGGAATATCGTTGGATTTGAAACTTTGGTCGAAAAGTCTAAAATATGGACAATGAACAAAATCACAAACAGAAGGCATACGAAATCAGGATGAAACAGGAACCAAACAGAAACCTCCACCACTTGAAAAGAAGGGAACTCCCAATTAGAAGTGAGATCAGGTGCCCAGGAAGAGTCAACATCTCCTGCTTGCATGCAATTCGGCAGAAATATCACATCCGGTTACTTCCATTTCGGAAGAGACAACTATAGTCTGTGGTTGGATGGTTCAAATGGTCTAAGACAGAATGTCATTCACCATTCTGGACAATGGGACATCATAGTGTATGACGAGTTCCGCGTCTCGACCATAGCATTTTCTCAGTGACGATGCTAGTCGATCACAAACGTATCCCTTACCAAGAAGCTGATCTCAGAACAAAATCTTGCTCTGGCATAACGTGTAAATTTGAATATGAACACGCCATCACCAGGCGATGAAGGGATGTTTCTACTCAAAAAAGGGCAGTATGTGATGTTGATAGTGAAGTCGTCAAGTTTGTCAGAGAGTGAGGTGTTCATGTGTCATAGGACAGCACAAAATATGATACAGTAACTGAATTATTTGTCTCTGTAGTTTCTTTGACTTCACGCTCCGATGGATAGATTCTGCTAAGGTAATCCGCGAACTTTGGATTATTGATAGACAGCACATCGTCTAAATATATGTAAGTGAAGTTAAAGTCAGACGCTAAGTATCTTTTCCCTTCAGAGACAAAAAATTGAATGAATTCAACTTCGTACGAAAAAAGAAAAATGTCGGCAAAAAGTGAAGCAAAATGGGTCCTCATTGGAATTCTAACAACTTGTTGGAAGACCTTTCCTCCAAACGCCACAAAAATGTTGTCGATCAGAAAATTTAACATCTGAATATTTATTTTTAAGTGTACTTATTTTCAGAATCGGAATTTTCTTTCATAAAGTAGGTTAACAACAATAAATTTGTATTTGCGATTGCCGTTCTTGCTTGTAAATGCATTACTTTTGCGAGTCTTTCTTTCAATTTAGAATGTGGGATTAAAGTGTAAAGTGTCGAAAAATCAAGGGCTTCGATCGAATGGACTCCACTAAAATGAGTGGATTTCTGATATTCTAAAAGTTCCTTCGAATTCTGTAAAATCCACATCTGGCTACTACCGCTACGAGAATATAATGTCGAACAATATTTATGAAGTCCAGATTTGATTTAAGATAAAGCTTTGGTGAGTAAGATCAATACAGATTTGGTAGAACATTTTGAGGAACTAGCGATGAAACGTTGTTTGTTCGGATGCTTATGCATTTAAGATATGCAGTATCAGTATGGTTAATCTGAATCTAAGCTGTTTGTGTCAAAGCCAAAATAAGGGAAAGCTGATTTTTGGCTATCTATTATATCAGAGGCAGAAAGGTTTATTTAGGTGTAAGTGGGATTTCAAGGTGTCGGATCCAAACCCAACTCTTTGCCAAGGCTGTCAAAAAAGTACTTTTTGCAAGTCAATATGTAATTATTGGAGGTTTTGTCTGCTGGCGTAATGACATAATGTTTTTTTTTAGGTAGGTGAGCTCTTTGTAAACATCAAGGTCTATAAGGATAGACTCGAATCTGGTGTTCATAGAAGATTGTAGATGGTACATTCTAGATAAAAATAACATTCTGATGGATTTTATCCATTCGGAAAAAGTGTCGAGCAGTACATCCTCTTTCTTAACCAACCGTCTTCCATATTCCTCACAAGAGTCCATGATAAGTTTGAAATTTTGGTTCCATGTAAAGGATTTACTTTCTCTGTATTTGGGACCCTTTTTAAACAATTCTAATCTATAAATAACATTTTAATCTGAAGATATAAATAGAAACCTTAAAACAAAGTTTTAGAAAAGCGAATAGAGAAATTTTGTGACTAGCGGTAAGCTTGTTCAGTGTGCTTTAATTGAATCGTGTCGAATGCTTTATAAATCAGAATTATAAAAACAACAACAGAGGACGCTACTGAAACATATTTGACAGAGTCTAAAATTGCTTCGACATTTATTTAAGCACCACTGATGACGATTTATGATCCAAAACACGTGTGTAGAGCTTTACGCTTGATTTGAAAATTTCAAGAAGATAAAAAATTGGAAATATTGAATCAGTGCAGAATCAGAGATGATCCCCAAGTAAGTGTAGGTAATCATGTGAGGAATCGTTTTATTTTTTTATTCAAGATTAAAAGTAGAAAAAAAAAGAAACAAGCAAGGAACGAAACAGAAACAACTAATTAAAATGTAAAGGAAAATCGTCATGTAACAGGGTTGTATAGAAGTTTACGGAATAATGACAACACACTGGAAAATTTCAATCTTATGTTCTGCACATGAACATAGTGATGTACATCGGAAAATTTTTATTCAATAAATCACAATATACAAGAGTTGTCTTTCTTTGATCAAAGATATGAAACAAAGGAGGGGATCTCCAACAACACCAGGTTGTAGCACCCACAGCAAAACCCCAAAACACCCAATGCAAAAACACAAAGCAGACAAGCACAGAAAGAGACGCGTGAGGGACAAGGAACGTCAACGCACAACACAGAAACATCAAACACAAAGGACTACACATAAACCAATGAGACCAATGGGCAACCGATGCCGACTTAGGACGGCCATCTGCCACGGAAATAGCAGAAGGTATGGTTATCCTGGATTACGTGCGCACAACCCTCCCACTTTTCCGATTGCTATATGATTATAGCAATATAATAGTTGACATATATATTCCTTCGCAATGATAACCCCTTGATTACATGTCATAAGTATCAAATGTTAAACGTCTTCAAATTCATTATTTTAAATACAAATATAAATTATACAAAATATAGAAAATAAACGCAAATCTCTTTCATATCTTTCGAAATACACCCTAATAATAGTCCTTAAATAAAAAGGTTTATCTGAGAATGGTTTCTCAAAATTATTAGGTGCGTAAAGGTTTAACAAAAATATTCAAATCCTAAAATTCTGACAATAGGTAAGTATATTTTCCCATTTCAGGTAAAAATCGATGTTATAAATGCAGAAGATATCGTTATGAAATACGTACAATCAATGTGTGTTACAAATTGTAGATAATGAAAGATGACTTCTGTTCACCTATGGTTGCATACTTCTGCCTCCTACATGCGAAATCTTATAGTACATATCATCTTAACAAGCGAGATGAAAACGTGTTTATTGACATGCAAAAAAATTATGTTGAAGTTCAAGATAATGAAAATGCATGTCGACATAAATAAGTCGCATGTTAACATAAATAAGTTGAATAGTGACATAATTAACTTGCATGTTGACATTATCTCGCACGTAGGGGACAGAAGTATGCCACCAATACAAAACAATAAAAGAGGGAAAGGGTCTAAACCATTGGAAATCAATGACAAAATAAATGAGTTATCTTAATTGAAAAGAGTGACAATATGAACAATAAAGTTGACCAATACATTTGAGAATCACAAATGAAAAAAATAAGTAAAGCTGCATAACTCTTACAATAGATATACAATAATGTGAAAAGTGGCAAAAATACATTCTCATACAATAAACAATAAACAACAAGTTAGCATTCCCCTGTAATCATCATTTGATCAAAATTATGAATTAAAATTGAAAAAATGTAATGAAAAGTAATTTTAAGGGGACTTCCTACCGGTTCAGTTTTGAGATATATTTCACTTGAATTTTGATTACTGCATTTAAATATTTCTACATGTTGGTGTGAAAGATTCACGACATTGTCTCATATTGAATTTTAAAGATTTTTCGACTTCCTATTCTCTCATACCAATAATTGTTTTTGCCCGACATGTATGAAATTGACTTTTTGAATTCTTTATGGCCCCTGAACGGTTTTTCGCATTAATGATCTAAATATAACCTCTTTAGTAAATAATGAATATCCATTCCCGGTATAGTCAATATAATCAAAATCAAATTGACATAATGGCGATTAAATGTGTTTATTGCACTAAACGTTTTCGCCTGTTGGCTCTTCAGAGTTGCAATGAATATAAACAATAACAATAATAATAGATGGTACATTCTACATAAAATATCAATTATTTATTGTTATTGTTTATATCCATTGCAACTCTGAAGAGCCAACAGGCGAAAAAGTTCAGTGCAATAAACAAATCTAATAGTCATTATGTCACTTTGATTTTGATTAACCTCTTTAGTATACGATATTAATTCCTATCAAAATATAATACCTTTTCAATTTTCTCTTTGCCATACAGATAAACATTTAGGATAATTGTATTACCCACATGTTACATGGCATTTGTATGGCTATCAAACATTTATCACCAATCATTGAACATGTTGAATAATTCTTCATTGCTAGTTAAGAAAACTATTGGTGGTAGTCAGCACTCAATCCTGTGAATCACTCAATCATCATGGTCATTACTTCAATTATTCATCTAATAAATGCTACACAGTGAAAATTACTGAACCGTCTGGAAAAGAATTGCTAGAAATCTTTTGTGTAGAAAAAAGCAGAAAATTCTCTGTGAATTCAGTATCCATGAAAAGTAGAATGGAACTTTCGTCTCTCTTTCTTTTATTATTCGACAATCAATTATAAATGTCTTTAAATTCATGAGCATAATTTAAAAGCAGATAAAGGGGTAGAGCCACGAAGCCCGATATTGGCCCTAATTCTGATAAATTTTGAACAATGTACTTCATAGAATTTTTAACTGTTATTTGACATTTTGAAACGTTCTCTACTAAATCACGAATCTACTTTTTGTAAGCATTGCTTTTATCAGCACCTTTTAGCCCTTTGAAAACACCAAAATAAGTCATAATCGGCGAAGTTGATGCAAAAACTCAATATTTCTATTAAATAAGCAATGGCCGCATGCACTAATTATGATGGAAAATTTATATGTGAAAGATTATCATTAAATCCTTTTGTCATAAACGTTTCATCTCAGTTAACGCATGCGGTCACATTGAATTCTACGACAAAAGACAAAATTCCCAGCAATTTTCACCATATTTTGTCAATAACGTCAAAATGACGTCACTTCATGACGTCATTACAGTTAAATGGCACATTGTTTGGTGATATTATTCTTTTCATGAAAAGCGATAAACATTCGTGTATTTTCATGAGAGATATCAAGTATTCCTCATGAAATTTATTTTAAGAGAAAAATCAAGGGCCGATTTAGGGGTCTCGTGGCCCTAACCCTTTCAGAATAGACCAGACATGAACGTTTCGGGTACTTAACCCTCGTCAGTGATCCTAAATCTAAACAATGGAATATGACCAAAGTCTGTGAAATTGTGTCCAAAATATACCGAAAGACGTAGCAAGATGGCTGGGATATGATGCTACAGGACCAAGGTTTCAGAAATGCTGTTCGTTTCAAAGGCACAGTAATAATATTTTTTTTCTTAAATCTAAAATGACATTCTTCATATATTTCTTATGATTATTAATCAGAAAGCAATATGAGTTTTGAACAAAAAATATTTTTAATACGTTGATGATTAAGAACATCTTTAAAGAAAAAATACATGTAGGAAACAAATTCAAGATACAGATTTTAATTAATTGAAAATGAAAGATGATATCAAGTCATGGATTACCTTTGACATCTCGAATCCTTTTTGTTGGTATTCTTATTAGAGTGTAAACCTTGGAACGGGTGTTCATTACTTTGAGTAGGGAGATTAAGGGATCATGAAAGCCTGCATTATTCAATTTTGGGCCTTTGATTTTAGTATGAAAAGATATATTTGAATGGTGTAGACCTCATAATACTGTAATAATGGTGCTTAGGATGGTCATTTACCATATAAATGAGAAATAATGTAGCTATCTTTACGAAGTACACGGAAACTTCAAACGTACCAAATCAACCTGAAATTTAAACAGTTTCATATTTGTTGCTAATCATAGACTTTCCAATACGCGCATTGAGTGCAAAAGTGTTCTATGCGTCATTTTCCTGTTTTCGCGAAAATCGACTTTGAAAATTTTGCCACTCCGTTTGATATTTTGATGAAATGATCCATGCCATAAAGCATTACATATCAAAATATACGTGGGTTGTTCCAGAAAAACGTAGGCATTGCTCACAATTTGTATATTAATGTCTTCGATGCTCAATTTGGTGCTCTATTGTGAGTACTGTTGAGATTATCGTCAGGATCTTCTTTAACTTATTTGAATTCATGAGCATCATTTAAAAGCAGATAAATTTACAGTATGGACCAGACATGCACGCCTTGGGTATTTAACCCTCGTCAGTGATCCTCAATCTAAACAATGAAATATGGCAAAAATCTGTGAAAATTATGTCCTCAACATATCGAAAGACGTAGCAAGATGACTGGGAGATGATGCTACAGGACCCAGGTTCCAGATATTTGAGAAAATTTTGAAAACAGAATTTTTTCAAATGCATTTGAAGAAACGATGAACCAACTTGATCATTAAATCTATTTCCAAGATGTATCTAGTACTATCAGATGTTACTTGTGTTAAAATCTGCTGTAAATAATAAAATTATTAGAGGAGCCGTTGGACATTTCCGGAGCAGTACGAAATTTTCACGCGCAAAAAAAAAGGAATCGATATTAGAATCAGTTGAAGACTTATCAATGTATGTATAAATAGTACAAAAGTGTATTCAACAGAAAGCACTGATTTTTGCGAGTACATACATGCTATATTTTTATCAATGACGCAATAAACAATTTAATTTAGAACCAATTTATAGAGCAATCCCCTCACCAATCCTTCAAAAGACGGTGATCTCAATGTTATGAGCGCAGCAAGAAATGGTACTAAGATATTGCGTTAATCGTGGACTGACCCCTTTTTAGACAATGCAAGAAATGAAAACATCAGAAAAATCTATGGAAATGCTAGCAGCGATAATACTAAACAAGGGCACAAGAAAATTATTGATTTTCAGTCAGTAAACTTTGCCAGAAACGTCATTGATGAAATCCGTCTTCGAATAGTAAATGAAATAGTAGAGAGGGTCCAGATAAGTAAAATCTACTGTGCAGAGAATCTTGTCGAGTGAATTAAATATGAGTCGCGTGTCTGCTCGATGAGTACCAACTTTTTTATCAATATTTGAGATGAATTTATGAGTTGCTACCTTTAGACATATTCTAAACCGCAGTCTCCGGAATCCATGACGTTAGATATCATGTGCCGGTGGACGTCACCCTATGTCTTTATTTCTTCCATAGAAACTTTACTATGAACGGTAAATTATTGATTTTACATATACAGAATCCGATTTGTATGTCAAATTTTTAATGCAAAGTTTATAAAAATGCAGCCCTCTACAACTTTCTTATTGCCGATGTTTACGATTTAATGGGACAACCCTCGTATTGCATGAAAAGTAGGTAATATGTGAAATTTTATATCACACAGTTAAGTTTTTCACATGAGATTTGAAATTTAAACATGGCGATAGAACATTGGGGTACAGTCTCCTTTAGTGCATAAGTGTTCTAAAAGCAATGAAGGCTTCATTAAGATATGTCGTGTTGGTAGCGTAGTGGTTAGCGCGGTGGACTACGAACCTATAGGTCGTGAGTTCGAATCTCATCGTCACAGAATATTGCAAAACCATTGTTACCTTGGGCAAGCTACTTTACACTACGTTGCACTCGCGTTGTGAATGAAAAGCATTAGCGCCTGAACCACGGCTCCCAATGTTATTGTTATTCAAATGATATTGAACCCATGAATTTAAATATTCAAGTCAAGGACTAGTCAGTATTTCGATGGAGTGTAACAGTTAAAGTACATTTCAAAATTATTTGTTCCAGCTGAATGACCCCGCTTCAGGTAGAAAGTAATTAAAAGGACAAGACGGTCAGAGAGACCCGTCTGTATTTATAAACGAATACTAGTATAAGAAAGAGAAAATATAATATATTTTTATAAAAAAATTCTCTACAACTATTTTATCGTATTTTTTTTTATGGAAATTCATGGGTATTTTATGTGCATACAAAAACTCACAATAACAAAATACAGAATCACATGAGTTCATGTCAGCTTTCATATCAATTTGTTTTTTTTCATTTTGACAGCTCAATGCATGTATCTTTTATTTATCCATCTAATAAGATTGAATCGTAAAATGATTTTTCTAAAATCATGATTGAAATTTCATAGGTTTATTCAGAATTTATAAGTTACAAGGTCAAACTATGGAAACAAACGTAATTTTCTTCACCGTTTATCATATTTGCAATTAAAATTACAAAGCTAAGCATGATATACACTTTCAAAGGTTCTGGACGCTGACAATGCCACTTCACGTAGAGAAGATTCCGCTTCGCTTCGTCACAAGATACATTTTCTATCATATGGGTTTACATCGTTTTAACAACGATTGATCATTCCTTTCAAACAAGTATTTCAAATGGATAAGATAAAGCTATCTTCAGCATACAAAACGGTCTTCACCGTAAAAAAATCAATCGGGGGATTCACTAAAGTACCTCCCAATCCCTCGCATCCACTGCGGGGTTCGGGGCTTGGCAGGGGGGGGGGGGCTCATATCTTCCAAATTTGGCATTCTGTGTACAATCTTTGTTATTTTTATATATTGTTATTGCTTGAATGAATTGTGTGTGGTATCGACAGATGTGAAAAAAATACTGCAACATTTCAGGTTGATACACATCCATATATGATTCAGAAACCATTTCATTTATCAGAGTCCTACAAGATTAAGCTTTGACCTTTTTGACACAAAAATCAATAGGGATAAATCTTGACTCATGACAAAAGGTGCAATATAGGCTCTAATATGGTCCGAAAACCATTTTCAATCATCTGAGTCCTTTGACTTGACCCCAAAATCAATAGGTTTTATCCTTGATTCATGGTAAACATTTTTGTCAAGTTTCATAATCATAAGTGCAATACAGGCTCTATTATGGTCTGCAAACCATTTTCAATCATCAGTCCTCTGACCTGTGGACCCCAAAATCAATCTGGGTCATCCTTCACTCATGGTGACCAAGTGCCATTGCACTAGCATTTTTTGTCTGGAAACAAATTGTTGACCTTTGACCTAGAAAATCAAAATGATTCTTCATCTTGCATTATGAATGATAATATGAAGTTTAGTCAATATTCCATGAAAACAGTGCCCTATATGCTGTATACAAGGATTTAAATCATTTACAATCTGTGACCTTGACCTATTACCTTAAAATCGATAGGATTCTTTGTCTTGCTATAAGGAATGATTGTATGAAGACTGTAATGCAATTTGAGTTTCTGAAACACGAATGCCCCCTGTGACATTTATTTGTTAGTATAATCTTTCTGCTTAGTCAAGGTCAGGGACACAAGGTAAAAATATGTTGTCATCAATGGAAAAATCATGTGAAATATCCAAGCCTTTTCACTTACCATTCCAAAATTATGTCCAATGTTTAAGTTTTTAAAAAGTAGGTCAAAGTCCAGGTAAAAAAAATTGTATCAATGGAAAGGTCTTGTCACAAGGAATATCCAAGCCCTATCACTTACCATTCAAAAGTTATGCCCAATATTAATGTTTTTGAAAAGTAAGTAAAAGGTCGAAGTCACAACATTTGATATCAATGTAAAGCTCTTGTAACAAGGAATACACATATGAAATCCCTATCACGAATCATTCAAAAGTTATGCCTAATGTTTTTTTTAAAAGAAGGTCAAAAGTCACAAAGTCAAAATTGATGGCATCAATGGAAATGTCTTGTCACAAAGAATACACATGTGGAATATTAAAGCCCTATCAATTACCATTCAAAAGATATGCCCAATGCTAAAGTTTTTGAAAAGTAGGTCATGGTCACAAGGTAAAAATTTTTGGTATAACAGAAAGGTTTGTCACAAGGAATACACATGTGAAATATGAAAGCCCTATCACTTACCAGGTCATAATTTTTGCCACAGACAAACAGGCAGACAAACCAAAAACTATATGCCCCCAAATCTTTGACTCCAGGGGAATAAACATAGGGTAATCAAAGATCACATAGCTCGCCGTAGCAGGTTTATATCAAAAATCAAATGACTTCCAATGTACAAAAAGTATTGTCAGGAGGATTCTATCCATACAATGTTAGTCTCATCGCTTAAAGAGCTAAAGATACAGCCAAAACATGAGTAATTAAATAGTAGGTTAATGATTAAGGTCAAAGGCCAAGGTCAACATCATTAGGTCAAAGGTCATGGTCTCAACAAAAGGTCCCATCACAAGGAATGTACATGTGAAATATCAAATCCCTACCCCTTATAGTTCAAGAGATATAGCCCAGGATAAAGTTTTTGAAAGTAGGTCAAAGTCGAAGGTCAAAGGTCGTGGTCTCATCACAAGGTATCTACTTGTGAAATATGAAAGCCCTACCCCTTATGGTTGAAGAGAGAAAAGTAGGTCAATAGGTCAAAGGTATTGTCACAAGGTAAGTACATGTGAAATATGAAAGTCCTACACCTTATGGTTGAAGAGATATAGCCCAGATTAAAGTTTCTGAAAAGTAGGTCAAAGTCCAAGGTCAAGGTTTTTTGAAAATTATGTCACAGTCCATGGGCAAGGTCACTAGGTTAAAGTCTCAAATGAAAGCTCTCGTCACAAGGTATCTACATGTTAAATAAGAAAGGCCTCCCCTTCATGGTTGTAGAGATATAGCCCAGTTTAAAGTTTTTTTTAAAAGTAGGTAAAACTCAAAGGTCAAGGTCACTAGGTCAAAGTCTCATCACAAGGTATTTACATGTAAAATACGAAAGCCCTACCCTTTATGGGTGAAAAGATACAAGCTAGGTTAAAGTTTTGTCTACGGACGACAACAACGCCAAGGGTATGACATTAGCTCTTATGCACATTAGCTCATTATCATGCTTGCCCTGACAACAGATATTTAAAAAAGTAACTACAGAAACTTGTTATAAATAAATTTAATAGCATAGAAAGTCCTATCTTTGAAATGATCCCTACATTATGATATGATTTAATCATTACAACAGTAACAATTAAATGACACATACCAATTTATTCAAAATCACTAGGTTATAAGCCTGTGAAACAGTCTCCTTTAAAAGGATAGATTATGTAATTGAAAAGCTATCTAAAAATATCAGAACATGTCAAATCAACAACTTCAGATATAGAAAAATCATTCTGATTCAAGCTTTCACAACATAAACATATCTATTCATAATATTAATAGGTTAATGAACATTTGACATATAGGGGAAAAAACTATTGACCTATTAATGTCACATAATTTTTGACGTCATGTCTTTGATGACATTATAAACTCTAAGTATTTCTCCACACTGTTTCTCTTATAGATGAAAATAAATGTAAAAATAAGGTATTACAAAACAATTTTTTGACTGTGAATTCAGGCAAACTGTGATTTGCACCTTAAGACATAATACATCCCCGGGCAACATTTTGTCTTCAGGTCCAACAAATCATATATTGCCCTCATCCCCAGTCATTTTATGGTATGACCCGAAAATATGCCCATCACTGATTGGCTGATAACATATCTGGAGCTTCTGAATATATCGCTATAACCACCTTCAGAAAGCTTAATGTAGAACAACTCTCATATTTTCCGAGTATCTTTCTAAAATTGGTTGGTAGTTATAACTTCATAATAGTAGCGGTATATGCATATATTTTGCGTTACCAGAGAATACCTATACACTCCTTACACCATTTGATGCTATCAAGCTAATAGTTGTATTTTATGCTCATACAATAAAACAATTAATTACCTTGCTATATCTACCTCACACAGGTAGTTAAATGTATAATGTTCATATGTGTACATACATAGAGTGTTGCACAGTACAATACAATTTGGGAATTCAATACTGTGCATATTCTCTTGGACAATCTTATGAAAGTCTTCGAACAATTTCTATTGGATTGGAAATGTATGTTTTACAATAAGTAAACTTAATGTTAAAGTCTTGTAATTTGAAGTATATTTCTTGCCAAAAAGGCACTGATGACAACAATTCTACTACATGTATGACATCTCCATTATAAGAGAATAACAAAAACAAATTAATTAAAACAAGGAATATATATTATTTTGTAGATAACTACAACTATCAAAATTTAGCATACTCATGTCAAGGATATGTTTAACAACCATGACAACATACATGTATAAGTATGACACTCAAAAACATTAAAGTCAATGCCAACATATTTAAATCAATTCAACTGAGTATAACAAACATATAATATATAAAAATACAAAAACCAGGGCCCTAGTAAGTGAGATGAAACAGACGATGAATCAGTTGTCTCTCTTAATTAAATTGAGTCCCTTGTATAAACATATCCATAGAATGAGAACATTTCCTGTTAACAATATTCTAAGATACACGTGATCACTTCTTAAAACAAAAATATTAACAATAACACAGAAAAAACGTTCAAAATTAATTTCCCCTCCCACATGTAGCCCGAAATGCGCCATAAAAAAAATTTTGAATTACGCTTGCAATCATGCAATTGTGTTAATTAAGGTAAACATGTTAAAATTAGCATGTGGGAAGTATTATCTATAAAACACATCGTAATCAGTCACATTGTTTTGACCCTGCCATCTTAGGATGTTACTCCAAGATCAAAACAAAACATAAACATAAAAAGTTGGTGAAATATTGTATTTTAAAATAAGGCCAGAGTAAGAAAAACTTTTACAGTGTTATGTCCTTTAAAATAAACCTTTTTCACGTATTGTTTAACAAGAAAAAAAAGCACATAAATGCATTTTGCAATAAAAGAAATTTTATTTTTTTTCATCATTCTTCTCTTATAAGGAGAACTAGATTACATTTGCCTTATGGAATAGTGCCTTTCGGAAATGTACAGGACATAAAACAAATAAAAATTACTTTGGCCCAAAATAGTCAAAGAACATGTTACGTAAAAATGGTGATGTATAAATTGGACAGGAAGCAAATAGTGGTTTTTCCTAAAATTGCAGTAATTCTTAACAAATTAGTATTTGCAACATTCAATAACAAAAATTGAGAAACAGAAATCATAAATTTATGAGACTAACATTAAATTATTAATATCTAAAGATCAATGTTAATTACATATAAATGAATAGAATTTGTAGAGAGCATTACAACCAAAATTGAGTTTTATAAATTCCAATATAATTGTTATAAAGTAAATGACTGGATATATTTAAACCTTAAAAACGTCATAATACAGATAACTGTTATATCATTGCATGTGCATAGTACATAAGTTTCCAAGTAAAGGTTTTGTTGTATAAAGCCCTATTAAAAAGGTTATTCCTGAACAATATTAATTTATGACCAAAAACCTTCAGAAGTTGTTTCCTTGCAGCTTTGTTGCACCTCCTGATGAACTGATTTTATAACTTCATGAAAAGGCCTCTGACAGCACTGTGTATGACTTAACTTTTGTGATCCTTGCCAATTATATGTAATTATATCGAATGGATATTGGCTTATTGACACTGTAAAATTATGCATGCAAGTTAAATTGCACAAAATTTGGAGCAGCTGTGCATTCTTTGTGAAATAAGTTCTTGAAATCAAAACATTCTTAAAAATACTTTTGTTTCAAATCATTTAGGCTTAAAGTATCACTGGTGAGAATAATAAAAGCATCTGTATTTGTTTTGAAAATTTTGGTCATGGAAACTATTTTCCTTTCTTGAATTTACCACAGATCTAGTCACTGTCATAACCATTTCTCTTTGTTGTAGAGAATGTTGATGTTTATGAAATACTGCAATGAAAAGATTAAGTTGTGCCTTCAATGATGATGTGCATCCAATTGTCCAAACATTCATTATGTGCTATGGGATGAATGTGCAAACCTGAAAAAAAGTGCATTGCACAATTAGTGAAAAATCTTGAACATGGAACATTTTTTATTGTAACAGACAATGGATATTAGAACTAAATGAAATCACAATTATACCAAAGGTAGCATCACCTAACATGATAAATACGTAATAATAATTTGATTTTTAAACTAGCTTGAAATATTTTTCATATATTACTCTAAAATAACCTTTACCTTTGAAAATGCACTTTTATTAATGAAAAGACATTGAAACTAATTGAGAACAGCAACATGCATGCATTATTGTTTGAAGATCTGAGCTTCTTAGAAGGTCCAAAATTTTTTAATGTCTCATGCTGTAATCTTCATTGACTTTTGAGCCCTGAACTTGAAAATCAATGTGACCTCTTATTACGGACAACTCGCATGTATTGCTATTTATGTAATTTTTTAAAAATTGAATACTATGTTTTTTTCTGTTCCAACTTGAAATCTACATGTACCTTTGACCCCTTGGAAACAAAAATCTGACTAAGTTTCTCTAACTGCATAAATGGAAAGAGATGCATTTATGAAGTTTGTTGTTCGATGTTATCTATGACCTCTAGAGCATTCATAATCTTGAATCAGGACACACCTTACAACCTACCCACAAACAAACAGACACATTAAGGTTACTAATTGTCCCTTGTCAACAAACGTACATACAAAACAATATTATTTAAATGAAGGTCATATAATGCTTAATTCATAGCGGAAGGCCAACGAAAAGATGATTTTTTCAAATGTATTTTAAATATGAGGGGCACATTGACAGTTAGTTCCGTGTTTATTGTACTACAGCTGCTACAAAAAAGTTCAGAATCACTCCTTTATTTTTTATAACATACAGCCAACTTTATTTCATATAATAAATGGAAAGATACTTTTTTGGTTTGTTTCCAATATTTGAAATTCTTAACAAAAAACATTCTTCAAATTTCTCGATTTTTACTGAAATGACATTTATTGAAATAGTAGTATATGAGAAATGCTTACTAAGTGTGCATCTTCTCGAGACAAGTGTACCTAATATCTTCCTCCCCCTTGTCGGATGTCAAAAATATTACTTGCTACTATAAATTCACCAGTTTCATTGGCTCCAGTTTGTGGCACACTGGACCAATGAGAATCAACCGGAGGTGTCCTGATTACCAAGCAAAAATTTGAAAACAATATGGCGGCGCGTATGGAAATCTAACAAATTGATAAGAGGGACAAGCGTATAATTTTGTGCGATATGTTTCCAATGATTGATACTTGATTTTGTACCAAAACCGAATGAAAACTATCAAAATATGTATGCCAGTTGGCTGGTGATGATAAACTCTAAAGGGACATAAATTTTGAATGCTCACTAGGTGGTGCTCTGAAAATTGTGAAAAATTTCAAATTTCTAGTATGTCATCCGATAAGGGGGAGTTAGATATTACATACACTTGTCTCGAGAAGATTGTAAGTGTGATTCTATACTTTTTCTGAATAGTATTTAGTATGATATGTATAAAAAATTCTGACAAAATAAAACTCTTGAAAATCCATAATTAATTGTTTTTTATTTCCCTGTATATCTGTCTTAACCACTTTTTCGTTCCTTTTTTATTCAAATGAACCCCATCCCTCCCAGAATCAACCTGTCTAAATTTTCTGTTTGACATGAAAAAGACTTGACAAATTGATCGGGTGAAAAAATGCAGATTTCTATTGACTTGACATTTTATTTCATTGTATCTTTTTATCGTACAATCCCTGCATTTCCAACGAGGAAACAATCCTCCAACAATAACTTTGACTGGAGCTAACAAAATTATTTTTGAAACTAAAAACAAAATGCTATCAAAAAGGCAAAAACTACTTGTACTGTGATTTATGTCGTTCCCTCCAATTTGCAAATATATATAGTCAGGACAGCAGTTAAAAATTATTCCTTCAATAGAATCAAGAATATCTTGGACTTTCCCTCCTCTTTTCCCACAAACAGAAATATTCCAAAAGGCTGGAAGACATGATGTTATTTCATTTGAATCTGCCAGCCTGGCCATAAAGCTATGGCCTTTTAATAAAATCCGTGGTGGTAGGGGCCCTATAGATATGTTTTGTCCTGGAATTGATAATAGTGTTTATATGTAGATTGCTCACTATAGACTTTAATCATCAATCAAAATAAGAAGTACTACTAATGGGGATTTACTATCCAAAGCATGTGCCTGGTGATAGTTATATTTCACATGTTTATGTTTTTGATAATGTGTAAGACCTAATTCTTATTAAAAAAACTCTGTCACTGAAGTATAATGTTCAATAAATCAATCTGCTAGGTTATGTAATACTTTAATATTATGAGAACGTGCGTACTTTTTAAAATGAATTTCTATTGTTTTCAATAAATATAGGGTAATCAAAGATTACATAGATCACCGTAGCACGTTTTTGTCAATAATCAAACAACTTATAAAATCCAAAGAGTATTGCCATGAAGAGTCATTAATCCTATCTGTTAGAGAGCAAAAAATGCATATGAAGTATGAGTAATCAAAAAGTAGGTAAAAGGTAAAGGTCATTATGGTTACTACATTTGTCATTATTGGTCATTGTCTCAAATGAGAGGTCTTGATCACAGGCACATGTAGAAAGAGTGTCAATATCCTGTATGGTCATAAGAGAATACTGGAATCTATAGAAAGACAAGGCTTCCGACAAACTTTCAGCTAGAAGTAGAATTTCTGCATTTATTTTTTGCATTTGAATTGCAAAACAGGGTATGACCATAAAGATTGATTTGTATTACTTCCTAAAACATCAATAATTCACACAAAAAGATCTCATAACATAGCTTAATCATCTAACAAAGTTTGACTGTTTTCTACTTTCTGTCTTAAACCTCCTTT
This sequence comes from Pinctada imbricata, assembly GCA_033119305.1. Taxonomy (NCBI): domain Eukaryota; kingdom Metazoa; phylum Mollusca; class Bivalvia; order Pterioida; family Pteriidae; genus Pinctada; species Pinctada imbricata. The sequence continues at coordinate 26,968,316 of VSWD01000003.1, read as the reverse complement.
GGTAGATTAGCTAGTCTGAATCATCCTGGTGTTTTACTCTGCTCAATGTAAAGCCTCTGAATGAATCAGTATTTGTCTAATCTGGCAATGGAGATTCAAGACAGAAAGTAGAAAACACTCCAACTTTGGTAGGCGATTAGGCTATGTTATGAGATCTTTTTGGGTGAATTTTTTATGTTTCTAGAAAGTATACAAATAAATCTTTATGGTCATACCCCTTTTTGCCCTAAATCAAACATGTTAAATGCAAGAATTGCATATGCTACTTCAAGCTGAAAATTTGTCGGAAGCCTTGTATTTCTATACATATACTCTCTTATGACCTGTAAAGGGGTATCATACAGGATATTGACGCTCTTTCTACATGTGATCTGGTCTTGGTAATAATAATAAATATATGCATGAAATAATAAAATTCCTTTCCCTTAAAGTTGATTCAGAGATGAAGACCATGCAAACTAAATTTTCAAAAGAGGGTCAAAGGCCAAGGTCAAGGTCATTTGGTCAAAGGTCATGGTGTCAAATGAAAGGTCTCATCATAAGAAATATACATGTGGAATATCAAAGCCCTACACCTTATGGTTCAAGAGATATAGCCAAGATTGAAGAGTTTGAAAATGAGGTCAAATGTCACTGCTCAAATGAAAGGTAGTCACAAGGTATCTACATGTGAGATATCATAGCCCTATTCCTAATAGCTCAAGAAATATAGCACAGGTTAAAGTTTTGTCTACGGACGACCACAGCGACGTCGCCGAGGGTATGGCATTTGCTTTCCGGACTTTTTTGTCCCGGCGAGCTAAAAAGGTTAAAATAATATTACAGCAACTTACATCCAAAATTTGTTATTGAAATTAAAACAGATGCCTGCCACACATACTTTCATCCTTACATTAACTTATTATTGATATTAACCTTTCAGCTATTTGACCTCGGTTCAAGGTCATATAAAACATTTTCCATCATGAACAACAGCATAATGAAAATGCTAAGTCAAACAGAGACAGATAACTGACAAACAGACAGATGAGAAGGCAAAAAGTATAACATCCTCTATTTGACTGTAGATAATAACTACTGTAGTTATCTATACTTCAAAGAATTTAAGGAGAAAAATCTCAATTCATTTTGAATTTCCAAGATGTATAACTTGTCATTCAACTAAAATTTTTCAATATAAACAAAACGTTTCAATGTGAGGCACATGATAACAACACAAAATATGATTAAAGTGAAACAAAAATAAACAAAAAATCATCCATGGAAATTGGATGGACACCACCATATATCCTGTCTAAAGACTGACGTATAATTTAAAGCAAATTTGATGAAACAAATGAAAAATAAAATTTACGATCAACACAATCTAATTACTACTACTATATATTCAAATAATCTCTAATACACATCGTTTTGCACCTGCCACCAAAGGATGTTACTCCAAGAGCAAAACAATAATGTATTCAAATATATGAATATATAATGAATGTATTTATGTGATCAACATATTCCAAAGGAATATTTGTATGTCTTTGAATCATTAACTCATATGAGACATACAAACGTCCAAACATAATCATAAGACTTTCAAGCCTAGCTGAAATAAAAAAATTCACCCTTCACATGACTCTGAAAAAAGTATTAGTTTGTCATTTCATTCATGAGAATGAAATGATGCAAAATGTTTTATTATTACTTCACAATGCAAATAATCAAATCATGTAATTTGTTGTGGTTTTACAAGGACTTCACAGAAGTTTGAATTCAGATTTAATGTCCAGACATTCCATCTCCAAAATTCAACCTGAAATATCATATATATCATTCACATTATTTTGTGATGCTATCACAGGATGAACATCTCATATTTTTCTTTAACATAAAATGCATCATAATCTGAAAGCAAAAATCATTGCAATCTTCAGAAATGGCAGCAAATCTGAAATGAAATTATTGATCATATTCCCACCAAAGGCAGCATTTGATTGGTTATGTAGAATTCCACCAAGACATGAACTCCTACGGGTAATTGTCAGATCTCAATGTGAGTACTGCTAGATGAAGGCTGGAATTAATCAGTTTGGAAAAAGCAACATTCAACAAAACAAAGTTATCGATGCCTACATTAAATAATATTATATCATTTTGCTGCTGCCATCAAAGGATGTTGCTGCAAGAGTAAAACAACAAATTAAAACCTAAGGATGAAAATAAATTGAAAATGCATAAGATAAATCAGGAAATGATGCTGAAATACACATATGGAAAAGAAACTTTGACAAAGCAAATTTAAAAAGTCTAATACATGTCATTTTGCCCTTGCCATCAAAGGATGTTACTCCAAGAGCAAAACAATAGATGGATGATAATGCAGTAGAGTAAATGCTTACAATCTCAGTTGAAATACATGTACGGAACACAAACTTTGACAAAACAAAATTATGTCTACAAGATATCATTTTGCCCCTGCCATCGAAAGATGTTACTCCAAGAGCAAAACAATTATCTAATAGGCTATATTTTAACTTATGAAAAAATAAAGAGAAATATGTACACACTAAAATTAATTTAAAATTCATTCTGCTCCTGTCATCTAAGGATGTTACTCCAAGAGCAAAATAATCTAAAGAACTTCATAATAAAATTGTAATCAAGGTACAACTTTCAGTAATTTACTGAGAATTATTCCTGAAAGGCATTGCAGAAGTTACACAAGCTCTCTGTCAGCACAGTTGGACACTTTTTTCAATTCAAAAACAGGGATTACCATCGATCTGTTTCACAAAAACTGACGAGATCTGCGGATCTCCTTGTCAGAACTATCCATTTACGGTAAAGCATCAGCTGAGTGGTAAAACAGTAATTTCTGACATGTGATTCGCTGATACCTTGTCACATTTTGTAAAAGGTCAACATCAGTACAGTAACCCAATTTTAATCTTTGTATCCCATTCTCTCACACATGGTCATCTTTGTTTCATTTACTTTATAAATTGCCCTGATCCCTTGCATACCCTTTGGAGGTTTCCACCAATCTGAAAAGGGTTGTTTCAGTTTCTTAGTTTTGGATGGCCTTTTGTCAAAATCATGATTTTTGACAATCAACTTATCAATAAAAGTTGGAGGCTCTGAACTAAGAATACACTTAGAATTTTCATCATTTTCAAGATAATTTACATTGGAATACGTAGGGTTTCTTGCATGTCTCGAAGGAAAATCTATATTTGGGTCATTCAGAATTGCTGTTATTTCCACAGTTTTTGATTTGATTGTTTCAAGCTGTTTTACACTAGGCACTCTTCCAAATGGCTTCAACATGGCTTCTTCCACACCATGCAATGTTTCATTATCATTTGTACTGATTGAACGTACATTATAGCTATTTGAAGGAATCAAAGCATGAAGTTGTAAAAATGCATCAGCAGATGAAACAAGTGCTTCGAATAACTGAAAAGGCATACCTTTTACTCTTTCGCCTGGGGGTGGGAATGAAAATGTATTGACCCATTGCATAAGATAACTTTTCAGTGCAAAACGACTGCAATGCCTTTCCATTACTGACATTCCAGGAGTATCATTGGCATCCATAAAACCTCTGACTATCTTGCAAAAATTTGCTTCTTTTTGAAAGCCTAACTGGCTCAGATTTACGTCAACCTCTTGTGAAAATATGAGTTGTGCAAATGTTTCACTTTGTGGATCAGCACCATTCAAAACAGGGACTGGTAATGGTGAATGTGGTAGACTTGATACTTGCCACCACGCATTTATGTCTACAAAAGACAGACTTCCCTTTAGAAGTGCCATTCTCAGTCTAATATTCAAATGGTGATAATCGACAAAGTGAAGTAATAGCTGGCCTGTGACATGATGTTTCTCTGGAATTGAACACCATGATACTCCTGGAAAGGCAGCCATCTGTGTGTTAATTGGACTCTTTGCTATCCAAGTCTTGTGTCTTTTTTTTCATTTCATGATGTGCAAGGATTGTGTTTAAAACAGATTTTTTAAAGGTTTTCACTTCTTTAAAAACAAGAGATTTCAATGATTCTGGATTTTTCTTTTGGCCAGATTTTTGATTATTTGTCAATAGAGGTGAGGATGAAATAATTTCAGATACCTGGTGTACAAGGTAATACTTTGTTCCAGAAAGCTTCATTTTTTCAATAAATTTGTTTTCATGAAAAACTGATTTTAACCACTTGATTATACTTTTCACATCATTGACAGTAGCTGTGCAGAACAGTTTGTTCATATCCTCAAGAATTTTCAAGATTTCATCATCAGAGAATGAATGTAGCTTTGAAGATGGAAGCAAGAAAAGCCGTAAGCCTGAAACTAATTTTGAAGACAATGAAATTTTAGTAAATTTTGAAGATTTGCATGTTTTGCTTGAATCATGATGATCATGATGATGATGATGATCATCATCATCAACATCATCATCATCATCATCATTACAAGCTTCATGATCAGTAGCATGAATGATTGTTGTATTATTTTCAGCATTTCGTTGATCCGATGCTGCAATTACTTCATCAACAAAACTACATTCAGTCTCAAAAAATTCTTGATCTGCCTCAGCTGTGTCCTGGCTGGACCAAGTTTCCCCACTGAAATTTTTTTTGTCTAGTATCAACATTGTCTCTGTGTTGAAAGATACTTCCAACACTCCAGCTGTTGTCTTTTCAACTGTAGAATTCTTTACAGTTTGAATTTCTTTTATCATGTGAAGCAGCTCTTGCTTTGTTTTGATTTCACAAAGTCCCAACACTGTTTCTGGAGCTGAAAGACAGTCAGTGGTTCACCAGTGTTGGAAGTTGTCAGCAACTTGTGAAATTGACCATCAAATACCAAAGTAGGAACTCTGCCCCCCCCCCCCCCCCCCCCCCCCTTTTCAACAACTTGCATGTAGTATTTTTCGGTGACAGCTCTGAAATCCCTTGAGCCAGCCAGAACTTGAGCCAGCCAGAACACAGCCGATTTGAACACCATGTCCTCTGTCATTGGAGGCTATTCTATCAGTATTGGATAGCATGTATGTGACACTCTCAGTGGCACGTATTCTCTGAACCTGTCTAAATTCTCTTACTATATCAATACATTGAAGAAGGAGATCAGTGATATGTCCATCAGAGATGTCAATGTCCTGTCCAAAATATTGTTGATTGTACCTGTGCTTCAGATACAGAGAGGAATCATTGCAGTCACTGCTGTTTTTGACTGATGTTCTTATGCTCTTCACCTCTGTAAGAAATTCTATATCTAACCCAACTTCTTCTGTCAGTTTTCTTATGTCCTTTAATTCACATTTTTTTCATATTCCTTTTCCCTTCAATAAAAGTCTCTTTTATGTGTTTTATAAACTTTCAAAGAATTCTTCATTCCTTTTACAGATGAATACAGTACTCGAATCTTTACCATAAGAAACAAACAGTTAAATTGGTGTTTCTGTAACTGCCATGCCAGATTGAATTTGTGCTATGTATCTAACAGGCACTTCGCTATGTGGGTTTTGATTGAAGAAAGGACATTTGATCTCTGTAGTCATACACACTGATTTTTCATCAAGAGAATTTAGACTGGTGCAGTGTGGAATGAAAACACCATCTAATGAAAAAAGGAAACTTCCTCTTCTTGATCACCTTGACCACATTTACCATTCACATGAGTGTGACTAGATGTTCACTTTTCATATCTGTACAATCCCACTTCAACAAAGTCTAAAGATGGAAAGTAAATTGGAAGTACTTTTGTACAAATGGTTGCTATGGCATTAACTTCATTTTTTGTTCCATATTCCATAGCTTTCTTCATTCCATCAGATGGTGTTTTCTCTTGTACTGAAAGATGTACCTTGTAATAAAGGGAGGACCGTTTCTTCAAAGAATCTAAACCAGATGCCTGGAATAATGTACTTCCTGTTACATAAGCTTTATTTCTAATTGAATGCCATTCCCCTGACCTCTGTTTCACAGGAATGTGCATTTGCCCAGATGAAACGGTGGTGTCTTTAGATTCTTTCATGATCCAACAATTATTCACAGATTCAAGTGGAACAAAGGGCATATTTGTCCAATGGTGATGCGAATTTTGAAATTTAGATATAATGCCAAATAAGTTGTCACAAACTTGAATTGATTTTTCAATGGTCTCTGTGCTCTTTCTTATCAAACCTGTCAAGTATGAAATTATCTTCTTGTATTTAGAATTGACCCAGTCCTTCCCTGCCAATCTGTGTTTATCCCTTAAACTTCTTTCCATTGTTACTTTTTTGATTTTATTTTGATTGTTTCTTCATTCAACATTTTTACTTTTTCTAATAAAGAGTCAATTTTCTCCTGAGTTGTAACATTGGAATTGGAGTCAAAATTTTCTAGACAGCCTCTCATTTTGTTAATTTTTGCCAAAAAAAGGTCTAATTTTTCTGACAGGGAAAGATCGGGTTCAAATCCTGCAAAGTCTACATCACCAACATCATAACCTTCAAACCCTGGTCTAATTCTCCTCCCATCAAATTTTAGAACTAATGATGCTGTTTCTGTTGTAGACTTAACAGCTAAATCTACAGCTGATGGAATGATGCCAGGCTTAATTCTACTTGGGATTGAGAACGACAGAGGCTGATACTCATCAAGAACCTTTTCAGAAGGAACAGCCAATAAGCACTTTGCCTCAGATGGATTAAAATGACCTGCTATTGTCAATTTTGACCTTACTTGAGTTTTATTTTTCCAGCCACTTAAGTATCTTAATGCTGCTCCACCAAATAATCCTTTACATACTTTGAAAATACATTTTGTTGATTCAGAGTATCTCATTGCGCATGTGTTATTAAGACCATAGAACTTAATTTGGTCTGCAATGAAATTGAAAGCAGGACTTCCAACTGCCGGCGAATTCTGTTTGATATTATTTGCAAAAGACATAAGGATGTTTTCATATTTGCTGTCCATAATGAGTTCAAATGCATCTGTTGCAATCAATAAAGATTGAAGGATTCTTTCAACTTTTTCAGGATTTACTTGCAAGATAGAATTAAGCCTGCATACAAGATCATGAAACTTTGGATGAGTATGGATGCCCTTTGTTCCACATGAAACATCTTCTGTAATATCATGATAGGGTGAAGGAGTCTGCGACCCTTTGTTAAATCCTAGGACATAAATATCATGTGCCTCACATTGAGTGAATTGGCTCCTAAAAAATCTTAAATTCTCGAAGGAGTCATATTTGGAAGTAATGTATGTGGAATTGAACTGGTCTTCAACAAGAGTTTGAATTTTTTTGTTGCTACAGTGCTTTTTCGTTTGGGTGTATTTTGATACATGTTTTTTGGGAGAAATCTTGATAATGCAGCTTAAGGGTAGATCTTCCTTCAGTCTATCTACAATCATAAATTTTAAGTTCTTTCTTCAAATGGTTTGGTCTCGATCTAATGAATATTGAATATATACTTCCAGAGGTCTCAGTTGCAAATAAATTAGAATTTAAAGGGGCACTATTATAACAATGCAAACTAAGAAACTTGCGTGACAAAAGCGAGTCAAAAATTGGACTTCAGACTGGATCAAAAACAAAAAACACTTCTTAAGCCATCCATTTAGATCGTCCTGATGCTTACGGTTTGTCTATATGTACCTCGATCAGTTATGAAGAAGTACAATTGTCAAAGGAGGGTATGTCCCATGACCTACTTTGTGCTAATGTGGCGCCACCTGTTGACGGATCCAGACAAAAAAGAACAAGATAATGGTATCCGTGATAAGGTCTTGTCAGAAGGAACACACATGTGAAATATCAAAGTCCCATCACTTACCATTCAAAAGTTATGCCCAATGTTAAAGTTTTTGCCACGGACAAACAGACAGAGTAAACAGACAGACAGATCAAAAGGTAATATATGCCCCCGAATCTTTGATTACAGGATCATTAAAAACAAACATTGAAAATGCGGAAACTTTAATTTTTGGAAAATTACAGTAGATAACGTTCTCATCCCTCAACCTACCCCTTCCCCTCTTAATCCGTGCTTGAAACGTGTTCTTCTTTATTTTTTAAACTATCCCTTTTTTTAACTTACTGGTAATGCATGTGAAACACATGAAGTAATCTTGCTCACAGGCGTAAAGCTTCTCTCCCCTTTCCTTTATACCCCCTCTCATATATCTTCACAAGAGCCCCAGAGGGCACAACGCTAACCCTTAACCTACTAATATTGCATTATGATAGTGTCAGTGCCAGAATTTGAACCCACAACCTTTGTACTATACACACATAAACCATTTTTTCAAAATTCAAAAAAATAAATTTAGGCATGAAAAATCAAATTCAAGGAATTGTGGTCCCCCGCTTTTGGGTGTTTGTCTTTAAAGAAATGCTTACAGACATCCCCCCAAGTTTTCTTAAGTTTTAATAATATATCTCATATATCAACATTCTAAATATGAAAGATTAACTCCAAGAAAAGGTCAAAAGGTCCAAACTGTTGTTTTGTTTCCAAGGGACAGGGCTTATGAAAAGGTATGCACATGTGAAATATTTAAGACCTATGATTTAAATTACCATCAAAAACTTATGGTCGAGGTTGAAGTTTTTAAATGTGGGTCAACCTCCATGGACAAGGTCACAAGGTCAGAATGTTGTTACCAACAGAAAGTTCTCATCACAAGGAATACACATGTGAAATCCCTATCACTTTCCATTCAAAAGTTATGGTCAAGGTTAAAGTTTTTAATACGTAGGTCGAACTCAAAGGTCAAGGTCACAAGGTCAAAAATTTTGGTATCCATTGAAAGGTCTTGTCACAAGGAATACAGATGTGAAATATCAAAGCCCTATCACTTTCCATTCAAAATTTATGGTCAAGGTTAAAGTTTTTAATAAGTAGGTCAAAGTCCAAGGTCAAGGTCACAAGGTAAAACATTTTGGTATTCATGAAAAGGTCTTGTCACAAGGAATACACATGTGAAATATCAAAGCTCTATCACTTACCATTCAAAAGTTATGCACAAGGTTAGAGTTTTTGTGACTGACGGACAGAATTGGAGTGCCGTTGCCGGTGACGTGACTTGAACCCACAACCCTTTGGTCCATGTGCATAGTAAACATTTTAGAAAATTCTTTAAAATTCCAAAAAAAAAAAAAAGATTATAGCATGTAATGTATATAAAATCAAATAGATTTAAATATGATAAACACGCACTAAATGAGGGCACAAAACCATACATTTATAGAGTTAGTCAATGAAACAGTTAAAAAATGAGCATTTCTGACAAAGTCCAAAAAGACGTCAATAACGCGTAAAAAATTTGACTTTGAACTGGAACCAAAACAACAACACTTTATAAGACATCCTTTTAGATCATCCAGATGCTTTCGGTTTGTCGATATGTGCTTCGGTTCTGAAGAAAAATGTTTGTCAAAGGAGGGTAACCCCTGTGACCTACTTTTGCCTGTGGTGGCGCCAAATAGTGACAGATCCTGACAAAAAAACAACAACACTTGTAGGAGACCATGAGTAATTCATTCCTTCCAAGTTTCATCAAAATCCCTTCAATGGATCTTGAAAAGAAGTCGAAAATGTGAAAAGTTTACGACGGACGGACGCCACGCTATGACAATAGATCACTTGAGCTTCGCTCGGGTGAGCTAGAAATGACATACCTGACTTTGCACAGTCCAGCAGATTACAGAGTACCTCCTAGACTCGTCTTTTTGTCCTTCATTTCATTGAATAAATTTGGTATTAAGCGTTTTTAAAGGAGGTACTTGTTATCTAACTTGTTCAGTTTTAGGACCTCAGCGTGGAAGACTGAAATATAACAAAAATACATGAAATACTCCATACTGAAATACAGTACTTGAGGCAGAGGGGAATGGGAGTGGGTTGGGGAATCTAAAATTCATAAAAGTAAACTTCCATTAATTATAAATATGACAAATATGCAGTAAATGAATGCACAAAGTCAAAATTTAAAATAAACCATAAACCACTAAAGGCGGTAAGGCTGGATTGCGAAGTGTTTGTATTAGATGACGTATACATTTTGTACAGACAGAAAGGTCAAAGGTCATTATTGCTATTTCTAAATGAAAGAAGTTATATCACATGACAGTTCTAGTCATGAGGACTCTACATGTGAAATATCAAAGCCCTACCTCTTATAGTTTAAAAGTAGGTCAAAGGTCAATGTCAAGGTCACTAGGTCAAAAGTCATGATATCAAATTAAAGACCTTGTCAAGAGATTTCTGTATGTGAAAAAGCAAAGCTGCATCCTCTATAGTTCATGAGATACTGTATAGCCTAGGCTTAATTTTTTTAAAAGCAGATCAAACACCAAGGTCAAAGCACGGACAGATAGACGGACAAGTGCATCACTATATACCCCCACCAATATGAAAATTTGGTATCCATAGAAAGGTCTTGTCACACGTGAAAGCCCTATCACTTACAACTCAGAAGTAATGGCCAAGGTTAAAATTTTTCAAAAGGTCAAACTCAAAGGTCAAGGTCAAATTTTGTTTCTGAGGTTGATTCGTCTCACCATGATCTATCACCATGTCAAGTTTCAAGTTGCTTCTCTCAACAGACTTAAACAACACTTTAACCAAAATGTTGACGGACTGATTGACAGATAGACGGACAGCAGACTTAACGATTTCATAGACTGGATTTTGCTTCGCAATCTGGCAAAAAATTATGAAAAATAGCAATCCAAGGAATGCTTGTGTCGCCCGCAATGAGGCTTGAATATTATTCTAGAAAGTGGATCAAAATTATAGGTATCAGTAGAAAAGTCTTGTCAAATGAAATTCATTTGAAATATCAGACCTCTTAATTACAAATTAAAAGATATGGCCATTCTCAAATTTTCAGAAAAGAGTGTCAATCATCTAGGTCAGGGTCACTATGTAAAAATTGGTAACAAAAAGGTATCATCATAAGAAATATTAAAGCCCTATCACTTACCAATTAAAAGATATATACAACCTTAATTTCTTAGAAAAGAAGGTAAATATCTAGGTCAAGGTCAAAAGGTAAAAAATTATGGCATGTGTAGAAATGCATTGTTACAAGGAAAATACATGTGAAATATCAAAGCCCTGTTACCTACCAATCAAAACATATAGCCAATTTTAATTTTCTTGAAAGTAGGTCAAATATCTCGGTCAAGGTGTGTGTAGAAGGATCGTGTCACAAGGAATACACAAGTGAAATACCAAACCCCTATCACTTTCCAATCAAAAGATATATACAATATTTTTTTAAAAGTAGGTCAAATATATAGGTGAAGGTCAATAGGTCGAAATTATGGTATGTGTAGAAAGGCCTTGTTACAAGGAATACACATGTGAAATATCAAAGCCCTATCACTTACCATTCAAAAGTTATAGCGAATCTTATCTTTTTTCAGAAGTAGGTCAAATATCTAGGTCAAGGTCACAAGGTCAAAAATTATGATATGTGTAGAAAGGTCTTGTCACAAGGATTGCATGTGTGAAATATCAAAGTCCTAACACTTACCAATCAAAAGATATATCCATTCTTATTTTTTTTGAAAAGTAGGTCAAATATCTAAGTCAAGGTCACTAGGTCAAAAATTATGGTATGTGTAGAAAGGTCTTGTCATAAGGAATACACGTGTGAAATATCAAAGTCATAACACTTACCAATCAAAAGTTATGGGCTGTGACACCCAAAGTGTGACAGACATATGGACGGACGGACAAACGGACAAAGTGTTCCTTAAGTGTCGCTATGCTTTTGCAGGTGACACAAGTAACAGATTAAATAAAATTTATAACAACTGAAATCAATTGTCGTTTGATAATTCGAAATCCATTCCGATAATCAATGCCCTATGAACTTGAGTATTGAGATGTTGAAAATGTTAAAGTTCACGACAGAAAGACAGATGACGGACGGCGTGCTGTGACAATAAAGAATCTATAAATAAAACATGTGTTTGTGTTTGTGAAACACAAATGCCCTCGTTCGCATCTTTGACAGTACCAGAAGTCTCTGAAGAGACTGAAGCTCTACTTGCTGTTTTGTTAAATTCACTCATAAACTGACACCCATTTCAAGACCCTGGGGTCAGGGGCTCACACAAAATATCAGGTGCACATCTACATCACAGACACTTGTAAAATAATCTTAAAAGAATTAACTCTCCATCAATTATACTTTCTGAGAACTGGTGTTCACAAGATAAAATTGTGAACAGATATTTCTGGAATAGCCAAATCCTCATAACTATGTCAAGTTGGGATACAACAATCTTATTCATACACCTAATGTCCACATCTTTCTGTACTGTGTAGGAAGACTGCCCTAATCAACGTGTAAATGCAAAATAAGGAAAATTCCTAGTTTCCTTGTAGAAAGCCGACTTCTTCATAGTCAAAGTAAAGCTTTTCTCACTAATTCTTTGTAAATGTAAAACCCAAATATCTAAATGATCTTTTATGATACATGAAATTTCAAACCCATAACTGACAATAATTTCAGGATTGTCTTTTTGCACTTGACACCCTCAAAAGCTAACCGCCCGCTGACGCTTAACAAAGAAAAACATTGGTGTGGCCTAAGACTTTTGGCCATCAATAGTTAAATAGTTAACATCATACAATTATTTACTTTTACAGAGTTAAATACAATGGTTAAGCTCCCCCGAAAAGATAATATTAACAAAGCCCAAAGGATGAGGTGAATAATGTTTTCGAGGGGAGCTAAAACCACTGAATCAGTCGAAAAATTCTTTTATTACATGAAGTTTCAAAATTCGGGTGTTTTGATGTTTTACTGTTGATGCTGCAATGGGGTCTTGTTGGAGATCTCCTCCCTTCTATCTATATAAATCATTCAAACATTACCATAAGACTATAAAAGACTCTCTGGTCTATTTTTAGAATGATGGAGAGCTGTTGGAATCTTATATCTACCCGAGATGAGTACGTCATCCTAGGTAGATAAATTATTTGATCATTTCTGCGAATGGCTGTTTTAGCCAATTAGAAGAGGGAAAATTTCCCATTCATGTAATAAAATAATCTATTGTCAAATGTATCAATGTCCATTCTTTAATGGATTCATTAACTCTTAAACTATGAAGTATTTTTAGTTATGAAAATCAGGGTCCATGCAATATTATTGTTGTTTTTGTTTCAAATTGCTCTTTGCATGCACATAATTGAGATACCGTATACATCATCTACATTTATGAAAAAATAAATTTGAAAATACAAATTTTTTGCACATTTTGTACCAAAATTTATGAGTAATGATATACCAGTTATAGGACAAATTTCTCAAATATTTGACTTTTATAGGTTCCTATAATAAACTTTAAAAGTAAGGGTCGCAAATGGAATATCTTCTCATGAGAAATGTGCATGTAAAACATAAAATATCTCCCCCTCAAGGTTCAAAAGATGTGGTCAAGCTGTCAATGAATGTTTTTGATAAGAAGGTTGAACTTTGATTTCAAGGTCAATAAGTATATATAAATAATGGTAAATCATATGTTATGTTACTCGTAAATTTTCCTCATACTTTTCTCTCAATTGGATAATGCATAAATTCCTCAATGATTATTTAAGCTGTTGTGTAATGTCATTGATATAACCCTGAAAAAGTAGCTTATCAAATTAAGAAATAGTGAATTTTTATCATGTGAAGCAGTACTACTTAGGCACTGAATTCTACTAATTTCTAGTTTGAGTAAAATTAATCCTTTCTTCAAAACTTGCAAAATCTGAGACTTCGAGAAGCTTTAAGAGTTGCATATATCAAAACGGACCCTAACAAATTCTTGATCTAGAAAGGGGTAGGGGCAAAATCTGCTGTTTTTGGCCCCAATTTTTGCTATTTTCAAAAATTGTTTTCATACTATTTTTTATCTTTCAAATAAGAATAGATATATCGTTGTTTATTGAAACTTAATCGGGAATAGATATAATCAACTAATATGAGTGCTATTTCCCGCCAAAATTGCCCACTACTATCGAAATTAGTAGTAAAATGATAACAACCAGATTTTAACATAATAGTTCACAGTAAATATAGAGCAAGCGCATGTAACAAACTTATACTTTCCATGTACATTCAGAATACGAAAAGGAATGTCCCATATGAGTATGAACCTGTTACACGCCCTTGCTCTAAGGCTTACAACTGTAGGTATGTATGTCCCTTGCCAGAAATCAGAATTTCTAATGTGAAGACATAGTACTAAACATTCAATCATTTTGCCCTGAAAGGCACAGTTTTCAAAAAATCACACAAAATTTGTCATTTTTTGTTTTGAAGAAGCAAACTGAATAAGAAAATAAAACTTTTTAAAAACTTCTGATTAGGGCCAAAAATGGTCACTTTTGACCCTACCCCTTTAGTGGTGTGGGGGAGCATTTTATTTTTATAATATTACATTTTGAATTTTGAAAAATATGGGGCGGGAAATCCAAAGAACATTAAATTAATTTGGTATTGCATTATCTAAATCCCTCTCTTTATGTTTTCAGAATTTATTTCTCTGAAATTCTGATTAATTTAATTAAAATGGCTTTCAACGATGTTCACGGTCAAAACTCTGTTATACAACAGGAAAATGTGTAATCATTATGAATTTGTAATTTTCTGTTCCAAATTATGATTGGGTGGACAGGGTGAAAGGGAGGTGAGGGGGAAGGAGGGGCGGGAAGAGGGAGAGGGAGGGAAGGGGGAGGAAGGTGAAGGATCAGGGAGTAAGTGGGCGTGGGGGGGAAGGATGAAAGGGAGGGGAGGAAGGAGAAAGGGAGGGAGAAAGGGAGGGAGGAGGTAAGGGGGTGGAGGGGGGAGAGGTTCCCCTGCCAACTCCTCCCCATTATAGAGGAAGAACATGCAATGGGTCCTTGACTCATTATAAATTTGTCAACAAACCTATACCGACATACATATATAAGTGAATCACCCTCCAACTTTGTTGCTAGGGGTATCAAAAACACAAAGAAGATAAGGGATTTCCTTAGGCACGGTCCATTTGATAATCTGTGTGATCTTTGGGGGGGGGGGGAATAATTTTGCTCTGAATTTTGATGAATAAAATGAATTTGCCTATGTTGTGACAGAAAAAAATTATCTTGCTCTTACAAGTAATCTGAATTTTAAAAATTACCATTAAATTTCGCTTAAAAATCCTTCAAATTTTCAGGATCGCTTCGCTCGGCGCAGTTTTCAATTCATATTACAAAAAAATTTGACTCACATCGCTCACCATAGATTTCTATGAAAACATAAAGTTCCTTTTTGAAAATATCAAAAGAATCAAAAGAAAACCAAAGACCATAGGGAGCAGGTGCTCTAACAATTTATAAGTAGCACAACAAAATAACATATCCATTAGACTGCAATTGAATATCACTAATATAACTCATAATATCCGAGATATAGTATTACAAAAAAGAATGCCGCATCCATTTTCCAAGATCCTAGGGGCAAGGGGCTGCTAGCTCAAATGAACTATCAATAACACAACAAGATTACAGATCAATAATATTGCAAAAAGGATTACCTCTCCATCATTAACTGTAGAAGTGTAGAGAGCGCAATTATATAGAAAATTACCACACCCATTTTCTAAGACCCTTGGGATCAGGGGCTTAAACAAAATATCAGGTGCACAACAAGACCACAGACTCATCATATTGAAAAAAAAGAATGAAGTCTCCATCATTTATAGTGTCAGAGGAGTTGTGATCACAAGATGAAATAGAGTTATATAGGAGAAAATGACCACACCCATTTCTGAGACCCGGGGGGGTCAGGGGCTAAAACAAAATATCAGGTGGACAACAAGACCACAGACCCATCATATTGAAAAAAAAGAATGAAGTGTCAATCATTTATAGTGTCAGAACAGTTGTCCGGACAAGATTACATAGAATTTAACGCCCATTTTCTTAGACCCTGGGGGTCAGGGACTGAAACTTAATGTCAGGTGTACCCTTAGACCATGGACAAATTAAAATGTAAAAAGAATTAACTTTCTATCTCTAACAGTTTCAGAGGAGTTGTCCGGACAAGAATTGTTTACGGACAGACGGCCGGACGCCGGACGAAGGGTGATCGCATAAGCTCGACTGGTCTGAGACCAGTAGAGCTAAAAATGAAGTCATATTGTAGAGTTTTTAGTCAAAGTAAAGAATTTCTAATGATGAAACATAAACATTCTTAATAATTCGCACATCACTAATGTTAGAAAAAAAATCTTGCTCATTTCAGTTGATAAAACATAAACAATAATTCGCACATCACTAATGTTCGAAAAAAAATTCTTCAAAGATTTTTTTTGCCCCTGTTTGGGGCCGTTATTCGGCCCCATTCCCAATGAGAAATATTATCTTTTTTCCCATATGTGGCTCTAAAATTTCACAATCACATAGAGATGGAATAATAACTGAAATTACTGGTTCAAAAGTAGCAAATTTTCTAATTATTTGCCATATTGTTATAATCATAAGAAATTAAATCTTATTTAAAAGAAAATTATCTGATTAAACATTCAATTCTGAACTTTTGATGTATAAACTTTCATTTAACTTTTATATAAGTACTTCCCAAAATATTCCCAAACGTCGTTAATTTTCCCAATTGCACGGACCCCGACCCCATTCCCAAATTAGGCAACAGAAATTTAATTCTTAGTTTTATGGATCTGCCAACACTAATTTCACCACAAATGGAAAAAATAAAATGAAATGATTGTACATTTTTTTCATCCGCTAATCCGAATTACTAGTTATATCTTTTCATTCCAACTTAATCTTCATTGTGCAAGTGTTTTAGAGAATGCGGCTTTGAAAACATAATAAACAAGCTGAATTAAGATCGTGATCGTGGCACAAAACATGAAATGTTATAATTTACTGATTTTATCTTATTTTTATTCCCTCCTCCTACCCTATTTTGAAAACATAGGGTAATCAAAGATTACATAGCTCGCCTAGACAGGTTTTTGTCAGAAACCAGATTAAAGTTTTTGAAAATTAGGTCAAAGTCCAAGGTCAAGGTCACTAGGTCAAAGGTCATGGTCTCAAATGAAAGGTCTCTTCACAAGGTATCTACATGTGAAATATCAAAGCCCTACCCCTTATACATTGTAGTTCAAGAGATATAGCCCAGGTTAAAGTTTTGCCTACGGACGACGACAACGACGACGACGCCGAGAGTATGGCATTAGCTCTCCGGACTTTTTCGTCCCGGCGAGCTAAAAATAAAATCCGTAAAACGAAAAATTAAATTTCTGTAGCCTTACTGAAAAAATCACTGTTCTTTCTCCATCTTTGCAAGAAAAAAATTATTTTGCTCCCGTCTGGGGCATAAAAATAATCTTGCTCAGACAAAAATCCCAAGCCCCCCCCCCCCCCCCCCTAGAATATCAAATGGACCGTGCCTTAACATCTGTGAATGGTAAGGAGGAAACTACAGCATGGGAGATGAGATATGTGTCAGCTAAAGAAAAAGAAAAATTCTAAACACAGTGATTTTTTAGGGGTTCTCCAGGGCCGAAATTCGACCCCATTCCCAATGCTGAAAAACAGGTATTTTTCTAAATTTCTGAGCTTAAAATTCACAATTTGGAAGAAATTAAATTCCAATAAAAAAAGTATAAAAATCCTTTGAAATTACTGAAAATACATTTATAATGACCGGTTTTATACTACAGGTGTCTATCATGCATTTATTCGTCTTCATTAGAAGCAAATTTTTGCTTGTTTTCTCGATTTATTTGTATAATTTTCCCCACAATTTCTACGAAATGTCGCCATTTTTCACAATTCTGAAGGCACAGGCCCCAATGGAATCAAAGGGTAAAAATAAAAACCTTGAAACCCTTCAGCTGACCCCATCCCCTCACACCACTTTCTAAAATTTACAGACTAAGTTTTACAAGTTTTACTTTAGGTGCAGAGTAAACATGAAGTCAGGAATCTTACTCTAGTTGTTTGATCTAGATCTATAGTATACTCTCTATAATCAGCTGCTTACAACCTCCTACACGTAGTACTAGTATTTATGTTACTGTTCCTATGAAACGTACATGATGAAGTTTGATACTGCCTATACTTGAAGAAAGGTTAACTAAACAAGACTTAAACAATTCAAACTGTATCAGTAGATTATATGTCATTACCATTGATTTAAATAAATATAGATATTCTATCTTTTTGACAAATTCTATCCATTTTAGGCCTAGATAATCTGAAAAGTGTAGATTACAAGTATAATTGTCACTCCCGGTGCGAACATTTTCTTAGCTTTGGGGAAAATAATTTAGACTGTAATTCCTACAAAGGCACAGAAATTATAAAGGTTAATACTCACGTCTATCTGTCTCAATCGTGCCTCTGTCAGAAGGAGACGACTACATGCAGGGGAGAGTCAACATGCTTTCTAATCAAAACCGGAAGCGTGCGGTAGCACGGAATCCAACGAGAGTAGACCGGAATACCTCTTTTTTACCAGATGACTATGCATGATAAATGATAACAAAATTTGTTCCGAGTGTATGCATATCATTTGCATAATAAGGTTCGGAGCCGTGTGAACGGCAGCTCTGCTTGTATACTCCTTGTTTGATTCCCAAGGGAGTTGAGAAAGCACTGGATTGTACAGGTCTCGCCAGGTAGTTAATTGTGGAAGTCGCGTGAGGCTAAAGCGAACGAGAGTATAAACCCCTACCTTTACCTTTACCTTTTTTCATTAAAAAGAATAAAATATTATTTTTTAACGTTGTTCCTTAAAAATAATAGTTTAAAACAATAATTCAAAAACCCGTAGCATTAATGATTAAGAATAAAATTTTGAGGAAACGGTAAGCAGTCACTGTGCTACATTACCACCAACATCACCCCGAACCAACTTCCACCCCATCTGTATCTTTTCTCTTTCAATTTCCAGATCTGTTTAACCAATATCAGAATTCTCCTTTTTATTCACGACCTTTTCCGATGTTTTAATCCTGACGACAGAGCCCAACTCTTTCTAGCAGCTATCTGTTTAGAATACCCTTCTTCCTTCTGTTCCTTCAAAGGAAATCCAATGAAATAAAGAGAATCTTAAACTTTTCACGACCTTCAGTATGTTTGATAGTCAACACAATGATAATAATTAGAAAAATTGTGAAGGAAAGGAAAGGATCTCCAACAACGTTCGGTTGTAGCACCAACAGCAAAATCCCAAAAACACCCACTGCAAAGACACTAAGCACATACGCATAGATTGAGATGCAAATGGTACAATGAACGCCAAATCACATAGAAACATCAAACATGTATGACTACACATAAACCAACGATACCAATGGGCAATCGGTGCCGACTTAGGACGGCCATCTGCCATGTACGTTGCAGACGGTGTGTTTATCCTCGATTTCGTGCGCACAAGCCTCCCACTCTTCTGATTACCCAGAAATTTGAAAGCATGAAGGGTGAATGCTTTATTATTCGATAAAATGGGAAACTAACAATAAATTAAACATAGAATTAGACCATTTTGTAGAAATGGAGATAGAACACCATTGTATGCAACATCTATGAAAAAATATTGGTCATGGGATCAAATCTGACTCATTGATTGGACATTAGGGAAACAGAACATTATTTCACAAAAATTGGGAAATTTGTTCAGATAAAACAAGTAAAACCTGTGATTATCTTTTGAGAGCCATTCTCTGTAAGCATATATGTTGGAAATCGCATGTCTCAGATTTTCATCATTTTCATCGTCATAGGCAAGTTTGACCCCCTGACCATGGAAAGGGTATTTGTTTTGGAATTTTACTAGCCTTAACCATGCTTTCATGGTTACCAGCCATCTTGTTTTGGCTAGAAATGAAGCTTGAAATAGTGTAAAATTTGCCATATTCAGGTATTATCTAAATAGTAAAAACCTGGAATTGGCAAAATTGTTTACATATCATGATAAACAATGTACCTAGACCTTTTTAAGAATTTTTTTCTATGCTATACCAAAATATGTAAATTTTTGAATTTCTGTAAAAGGTCAAAATATGGTAACTTTATCCTCTGAAATATGTGGTTTCCCAGATATTTTCGGCAGTAAAGAGTCAGTAATATATTTTCTGGTATTTTCTTTTTTAACTTCCGTTTTAGATAGTGATTTTGATCTGGATACAAGAATACAAAGGAATGGGGTATAATATTATAATTCTTGAATTCCTTTTTGGTTTTAAAAAAATGTTGAAATATAGATATTATCCCTACAGGTATTTCTTCCTCCTGTTAGTTGCAGTCAAACAATACATGAAGATGGAACATTTCAAAAAGTAAGAATCCTGCAAGAATCCTACAATATCTTTTGTATTATGTAAACCGATGTAGTACTAATCTACAAATTAAGAGCAAGTTTTGCTCTGTTGGATATTCAGATCTTATTGTGATATTGCAGTAGCCTATGATCTGAATATAATGCAGTGCAACAACAATGGAGATTTGTTTGGATTTAAATTTTAAATCATCAATCTTACATTACGCGTATCCTTTAACTTTAAACAATTCTATATCTATCTGAACCGAATAAAAATTGTGAAATCATCTGATATCAAAAGTCAAAATACAATTCAATTATATTCTTAACGGAAGTGATAATATTGATTGCGTTCTCAAGTGACTATCTTTCCGTCGCCCTCCAGGATACGTCCTACACAGACGTTGGTGTCCTAAATACCTGATGATTGAAGGCTCGATTGAGGCCGAACTGAATTGTTTTTGCATTTGTGGGTAGTTTGTCTTAAAATTTAGTAGTAGGTAATATTAATGTTTTAGGTATGATGCCCCAGATGAGAGATGATATTTCCATAAGGCTGCATTCGGGCGACAGATAGAGAGCACTCTTCTTTGCATTTTTCTAATTTCCTATATCTATTTATAAAGACCTACTTACTCTCCATTAAGGACAAAATGAATTCCTGACGTAGTTTGTCTGGTCCATGCTGCAAATTTATCTGTTCTTAAATGATGCTATTGAATTTGAAGACGATTAACATTTTATTACCTTGAAAAGCATAATTATAATGTGAATTCGTAGATATAAGCTTCTTTGCATTTGTTGCATTTATTATTCAATTTGAGAACTTTGGCTTGTTTGCCTTACTTTTTGTATCATATCGAAGTGAATATAATGTAAACGTACCTCAGTTTTAATATCCGTTCCATCCAAAAATCTCTCTTATAAGGTGATATTTTAAATCCATGAAATCGCTTAATATCTGAGGACTTACGTCACAGCAGTATTGATTTTGATTCACTTTCTTGAAATGTAATGCATATGAAAAGGAATAGGAAGGTGTCATCTAGTTCTATTATTGGCTCTGTGAATATTGGAAAGATAGATACAGGAAACAATTCGTAAAGTTATAAGAGAAACCTGTGAGAATAATCTAAAGAAAGTATAATATTTCGATGATGAATATATTATTTTTTCTTCAGTCTCTTTTGGTGAAATTTTCTTTTGGAGCAAGTATTTTCCGAACCGCAACATACAAAATGGGGTCAAATTCGCTTGATAGTGTACAACAATATGAACTTGGGACTCTTGGTAGTGAAAGTATTACTGAATGTTTTGCACGTTGCATATTGCGTTCTACATGTAGATCATTTGCTTTTAACGGAAACAACTTTCAGTGTCAAATGCTGAATAGTGTTATCACCGCTTCATCTGAATCAGGAGACTGGTTATTTTTCTCTATACAAGGTAAGCTAAAACCAGAAAGGGGAAAGAAGGTAAAAGAGGAATTTTGTAACCATATGAAATTATTGTCTAAAGTAGTTTTCTATAATACTTATGAAACTGGCGGCGGCTATTGGATAAGTTAGGAATAAATTGAAAGTTACAATACGTGCCATCCGTCATCTAAAAATAATTTGAACAAGAAGCATGTGAACAAGGATAAAAATAAAAATAACGAAAGCATGTATTCTGTAAATTAAACTAAAATGACTTTAAAAAGGGAAATACGGTACAAGAGCCAGGGAATTTCCAACAAGACTCGTTTTCAATACCTTCATCAAAACATCGAAACACCCGAAAACACCTGAAAACACAGACTTGATAAACACAAAATAAGACACAAACGACAAGGAATACCAAATATGACATTAATAGACTTAACACAAAATACATCTCAGAAACAAAAACGAAAGAGTCAAATGGACAATCGTTGTTAAATTAGTACGGCAATCTGCAGCGTAAGCTTAAAATGCTGTAGTTATTCAGATTACGTACGCGCACAAATTGTAAGTTGACAAAGGATGCGGAACTGTTGCGTATGAAAGTTTCCTCATTGTAAGATAAACACAGACACAATACTTATTTGATACACAGCGCCTAAATGTCACACAGATGAATATGTAAAAGGATATAAAAAATCAGGTACGAAAAGAAAGGCGAAGGATCTCCAGCACGACAAACCTGCACTTACCCAGCGATGAAAAACAGTCGGTGATCTGCAGACTAGCGCGGGCTCGTGCATGAAATAGTCCCGAGGAGTCCAAATATCATTCAAAGAGGAGAATAGATGGTTCGATTCATGTCTTTTCTTAAGAGATTTGAACAGGAGTCGTCAAGTAGTCTCGTTCTCATAGTCAGTTGATACGCGCCCGGAAAAAGACTGCACTTTCGTCAAGTACCATGCTGAGTGACCCTTTGGTGACATCAAGATTCCCTAAATAAAAGGCGGTTGATGATTATGCCGCATTTTCGAATCTTTGTCATCTTTTATCCTCCTCATTTTGTTTATTTTGTTAAAATAAAACATAGGATGTGATATTTTCAAATCAATATACTCATTGCATTAGTTCATGATTAGACAGAACTGATTTCTTTTTATTATTTTGATATCTATATCAGTTCTGACTGAGTCCCTTGTCTCGAAGTATACCTCCGCAAAAAATTGAAGACGATAGTAATCAAAATATATAAGAACATTCTTTGGACCATATCTATTCAAGAGGCTACCAGCTCTTACTTTGCATGGATAATTCATCCCAACTAAACACTTCTCTCAATGGCCTCTCCAAATTTCCTCAATTCTTAATGTTGGGACAACTCTACTAGTCTTGGATGTATCACTTGGTTGGGTGCATCCCCCCTTGATCCTCCAAAACCGGCCTAACTTTGTAGCATTTTTGCGCTCTTTCAGATAAAAATTTGTCTCAGGGAAATTTCCATTGCAAAAGTAGTGTTTTTCGGGAAAAACATGTTTTTTTTAGTCAAAAATCACTGAAAATAGGAAAAAAATTATAACTTTTATATATGGTTGATGTTTTTAAAATTGAAAAGTGTGAATATATTGTATTTTTTATGCTCTTTCAGATGAAATAAGTTGCAAGTTCCAATTCCTATTTTTACTGTGTGTTTTGGGGTAAAAAAGTCGAATTTTTGTCAAAATTTGCAGAAATTTGAGGAAATTTTAATTTATTCCTGCTTCTCAACTCCTCAATATTGCATATGATTGTTCAATGATGATTTAAAAAACATCTTTAAAGTCTTCTCTTGCAAATGACATATATTTTATATTCTTATTTTTTTTTTTTGCAAAATCCTCGAAATTAATTATTTTATACAGAAACCTGTATTTCCAATCAGAAATCTCAGATTTCTGTATATTTATTTATAGCAACCTTATTTATTATGAAAGCAATGATTGAAAGCTATTTTCTAGTGTAACTTTTCACACTCTATCAGATTATATATGTTTTACTAACATTTCATTCAAAATCAAAGTGTTTTTGGGGAAAAAAACGTATTTTTTCATTTAAAAATAGCTGATTTCTGGAGAATATTTACTGAATCTATAGAAGTTCTTGAAATGATAGCAGGAATGCATTTTGGACTGTAATTATTTAGGTTCACTCATAAATTACATGTATGAAACATTAAAGGTATATTTTCTACTTAATTTTGGGGCAAAATGCCTGTTTTTTTCTAAAAATTACAGATTTCTGGACAAATTTTATTAATTCATTTTCTTTGCTAAAACAATACATTTAAAGCTGTTAGCATTATAGAAAGTAATCATCTTGTCAGATGATTGTGAAATTAAATGTAATAATTAATAAAAACCATCATTTTTGGGTAAAATATGCATTTTTTATGCAAAAACCACTTATTTTGAGAAAATAAGTACTTGCTCTTTTAATTTGCCTAAACTGATATGTTTTAGCTTAGATATTATGCTGTTTCTTATAATAAATGGATAGGAATGTTATTTGATGACTGACATTTAATTTATATCTTATTTTGGGGCAAAAATCCTTATTTATGTAAAAAATTCACTTATTTCTATGAATATTTTTTCTAAATTCATATTTTTTATTAAATCAACACACAACCTAAGGGCGTCCAGTCAGTCAGGAATCTCAAGGTTGCTGGTTCGAGCCTCACTACGACCACTGGTCGGCCGACATATACTCTTAAATGTTCTGTGTTATATACTTAAAACGTCCTTGTCTGTGTATCATTTACATGTTTGTGGTGTTTCAAAAATAATATAATAATAATTCCTTAGAAACTATAGCAGGCGCCACTCAAATGAATTAATGAGGTGTCGCTCAATTGTTCATCGCTCAAAGAAATACAAGCAAACAAAGTTATACTTTAGTAAGATAATCGTCTTATCTTATGCTGTATCGAACGTTTGTGAATATACGGAATATATTAGCGATTATAAGCCGTTTTATTGGAAATATTCGTAGTGGCATTGAGAGTACATGTGTACGCAATAGATTGATTTTTATCAGAAGCAATTTGATATCCATGTGCATATGTATTCGGCAAATATTGGAAATTCAGATAGAAATAAAATGTTTAGCATTGCTTGCTGATATTATATTCCAATTGTTCGCCATTTCTCATTTTCTTCAAAAAACATAAAGTACAAGTCCGCGTCAGAATCAGGCAGGTGAACTATTTTTGCAAAACTTTTCTCTTTCGCAACAGATCGCTTTCAGATCAACCCCAGAACATATGTCCCGAAGGATTTTTGTACATATTAAGATAGTGGAATTTTTTTGAAGATTGAATTTGGTTCAATTATACAGAAAAAAACATTCCCTGTCCGCCATTTCGTCCTTCTTATTCCTTAAAAAATTATGAGGTGGACATTTCGCTTCACCATTACTACCTTGATATATTCATTTCATATGTTGAACAGAAAAAAAAAGTATTGCCAAAATGTGATATATCATCCCTGCCTGATTCTTACGTGGACCAACACTTCACAACATTAACCTCCCCTCTCCTCATATTGACATCATATGTCACCTTTAGCATCGACATTCACCTAAACCACTTAAAATATATGAAGTGACGAGGACATCTTCTATTCCAAGTGATAGCCAGTTTTGGAGTCTGATTATTGATTTGTGCTTCCATTAACGAATTCAAATAGTATCTGGTCTTGCCCGTGGCGTCACTCGACACTGAGAAGGCTTGAGAGATCGCTTATTATCCGGATAAGCGTATAGATTGTGCGACCGTAATCCAGATAACATTATGTTTTTCTATCTATAAAGCGGATTGTCGTAGCATGTCGGATTAAAACTTAGGCATATTGGTTTCTTATTTTCAGGTTTTTTCATTCTCATTTATAGGGTCAGATGTCGCTTGGTGCGACTATTTTATATGTACATATGTGATGTTTTTCATTCATGAAGGCTTATTTTAGATTATGACTTGTTTAGCTGGATGCCCTTTTTGTATCTCATTCAAACCAACGTGAATAGAAATTATACTGAAATGTTCTTAAACGAATATGGTATTCGCGACCGTCGATAGAGTCGAATCGTTAAATGCTTTTTTACTCATCTCGATCCTCAGAAACCTGAATGAATATCTTTTGGTATCTTAATCTGATCATATTTGTTCGACTTAATCTGTCAAAAAGAATTGACGGTTTCACCCTAATCATATGTAGAAGACAGTTTACTTTGATGATACCAATTGTTTGTTGAGTCAATATTTCATTAGCGTTTCTTTGTTGAAATTCGATAATTTGATTTTGCTCTTTTGTAGTTTTGAACTGAAACAAACCTGGAGGAAATAAAATAAGATTTGCATTTTAATTAGCAATTAAGAAATAAGAAATAAAACAAAACCTGAAAGTTTCAAGTTCAAAACAAGCTTGATTATCTTACTTAAAATCGTGCATTTACCTTTTTATGGTATTCTATTTTCAGTTTGCGACGATAATTGGATTGATGATGGCAATTCTTGTTATTTCTTTCAAGACAATGAAAGGAAGAATTGGCAGGATTCTAAAGTATGTCGCTTTGTTAATTATTTGTTCAAGTAACACGTAGAAGTGAATTTTACATATTTTCATTTCCATGCTTCATAAACATCGACGGCTGGTGCGGCTAGTCAACAGGGGAAGCTTACTCCTCCCGGACACCTGGTCCCACCTCTAGCTTGCTAGGAGGCCGTTGATGTTAAATTTTGTGCTCTATTGTGAGTGCTGTTGAGATTATCGTCAGGATCTTCTTTAACGCATTGTGATTTAGCGAATATATGATTATATGTATATAGTATGATTTCCAAGCCTAACAAAGTTAGCCCCTTCCATTTCCGAGTACGTAGATTAGTAGGCGGTCGATTAACACCTATGGTCATTTTTCTTAAAATTTTTCATTATATATGTATTTTCTATTTTTCTGTCCTTTCGATCATCAGTGTTGAGACATTCTTTGCTGAAATGCACATTTGATTTACTGAAAATATAACAAAAGAACAAACCCCAATACTGGGGAATCAGAAACAAAGATAGCATATTCTTTCTATGAAGAGAAAGTTTCATTTTCCATTTCAAACAAAACATTCTTTCCATTGTAAAATTTTTTGATGCAATTGTATATACTGTATATGATTTAACATTTTAGGTATTCAAAGCTATATAAAATAACATGATTTTTTGTCTTCAAAATTATTGATTGATTAAAAATATGTTACAGTTATGTAAATACTTATTTTCTACAATAAGAAGGAATCCTACTGGGCTTTTTTATGCACGAGAAGATTACATTGATAGATACACAAAAGAAGAGTTGATCAAAATGTTAAGCTTTCTGATCAATATCATATCCATGATGTTTTGAGTATTGGTCTTTCAACAAATCGTTGGAATTCTCATGGACAGCAATTGTGCAACACTTATTGCTGATCTTTTCCTATGCTAGTATGAAGTCCAGTTTGTTCAGTACTTGCTTTCTCACGGAAAGAAACACTTAGCCCTCCTATTCCAATCCTACATACAAACATATCGGTGACGTACTCTCATTAAATAATAAAAAAGATTGAAGATTTCCTCAGCACAATCTATCGTATGAATAAGAGTTAAAAATTACACGGAAAGCATTAAGTCTGCTTCATATTAATATCTCATCTTATCTGTTCAAATTAACGAACAGAATATTTAAGCTAAATGTATTATTTATCGCGGAAATAGTTTATAATAAATTAAATAGTTTGTTATAGTAGATTCCAAAAAAGAGATTTTTATATAATCATATGCTTGTTAGGCTTTTGTATTAACGGACTTTCATTTTTCAAGTACAATTAAACCTGTTTTCAGAGACAAAATCAAGGTAACTTAAGACATGTGGTCTCTTAATACAGGTTCATTTTCAGGAAAATTGTTTACTTGGGACTTTTTAACCACACCATTTGCTACTTGCGTGACAGATGGCCGTCCAAAGTCGGCACCGGTTACCCATTGGTCTCGTCGGTTTATGTGTAGTCTTTTGTGTTTGATGTTTAAATGTCGTGTGTCTCTTTTCCGTCTCGTGCTGTACTCGTCTTTTGTGTTTTTGCATCGGGTGTTTTGGTGTTTTACTGTTGATGCTGCAACGAGGTCTTGTTGGAGATCTCCTCCCTTCTTTTTTTGCAAACTTTGGTCTCTTAAAATAGGTAGTCTCTTAATACTGTTGGTGGCTAAGGATGGTTCAACTGTACAGTGAACGTCTAATATAATTTCTTCATCAACTGTTTTAATAGTTCCGTTCCGCTGCTTACAATTATTATTGGTAATTTTCTTGTTCTATGATCGAAACCCCCGGCGCCATGTTTTTTTATAATACGAAGAAAAGAATTAAATAAGCTTTAATCTTCCGTTTTGGTCCTGCCTTAATGTGCATCTTATGTGTAACATGCTTCATTGGTTTTTTAAAATATTTTTCGGGTTTTGTGTTTGACTTTTCAGTGATGTCAAGATTTCGAATTTGAAATATTCCATATATTTTCTTTAATCTAAATATTTTTAAAAGCATAGATCTGAATGAAATAAGACTGAAAGTAGAATCTGAAAAGTTCTCAAGCAAAGAGGTGAATGACACAGGCCATAATCGATGAAAATTTTGAACAACCATTGTTTAAAACAGTCAAAACAAAGGAGGGGATCTCCTTTGTTTTGATCAAAAATCAAAAATCAAAAGTAAAAAAGTATGTTATTCAGACTTTTGTTAAAACGTGACTGGAAAACAGGAAGTTTCTAATACGCTAACGACTGTAAGTAATTGCAAACCAACAAATCCATTCTCATGACATTATACATAAAATTAGCATATTCGAATCAACATCGATTCCACTCAATTACAATTTTAAAAATAATAATATGATTCAATAGCAATGGCTCAGATTTAAGGACTATATTTTTTATCATTTCCTTAAGCCTTCAATACTCATTTCAATTTTTGAATGGAGCACGTTGAAATAAAATAAAGAATTTGAAACATAGTCTCGGTAATTATCTGTCTTGCGATAAGATGCATTTTAAAGTAATTATAAAAAAGACTACAATTCTTCCATAGAATTTTCGGAAACTAAATTTACGGAAATTACGATAGTATGAATAAATTCCTGTTTCAATGGTCAAATACAAGTATATTTGGTGGGATTATGTGTTTCTCATTACGAAATATCACCATTTTCAGACAGAGTGCGATGCCATGGGTACAGGTCTAGTTCAGGTAGACAGTCAACAAGAGCAAGATTTCCTTAAGAATACTGCTATTGTAAAAGGCATCGATCGTAAGTGAACTATAATTACAACATTGTATCTTTTGTACTTTTAATTTGTAAGCACAAAACCTTCTGGTTTGAGTTTAATTTCTAAAGATGCGTAATACATTTTTTATCAGTTCAGTATTTAGTTATTCAGTTATTGATTATTCTAATATTTTGATATGTAAATGGACATTATTCTGCTTATCTGTTATTTAGGCTAATAGAAATAATCAAATTCTAATCTTGTGACATTGTTTGCGAAAACAAACAAAAGAGGAGATCCAATTGCAGTACTCATGGCAAAACATCGAGATAGTTAAAAAAGTTACGTTTGGTATCGTCAAGATCAACCTTTAGATAAATTGTGTTGCAAAATGTTCAATGAAAGCAAGTCTATATACTTATAAATTATAAACAAGCTAGTGACATCAGGAACATTTGCCCTCGCTAACGAAATATTATAATTAATTGCTAATAAAATGGGTACCCTAATATAACCTGGTTTTCTCTGACGAAGAACGAATTTGAACGCATGTGAGCTAATATTTGCATAAGGGTTGTACTGTACTGCAAAACATAACAACCTGGCGGACGGATAATACGCGATACGAAAAGGAATCCACAATCGGTATAATTCGGAATATGCGAAGAGAAATGTAATAAATAATAAAAAGAAATTAGTATTAGCTGGGCATTAAACAGATGGAAACCTCAGAGGACGACAGTGACATTTAAACTGAAGTCAGACGAGACATAAGCCAAAGGGGTCTACAGCTAATAAAAATACCAGGTATTCCTTGTGTTTCCAACCTTAATTCAGGTACACGTGGTCAGATGCATCATACTGATAATCAAGAAGGTCAAAGTTCGCTACACTTCCCTGTTGTCTTTGGTCAAGGTTGTCTGCTTTCTCGCCTTTATGTAAGTGAATTGAATTTAAATGAAAATGTAAAACTACACAACATATCAGTTAAAAGATAAATTTCTTGAGCAAATTTTGGAGGAAGAGGTTCGAATTATAGGCAAAATATCTGCAATTTGTCGCACTGTGTGACAGTTTGTGTCACTACAACCCTTTTTCACCGTAAAATCTATGTAATTTATTGTAGGTTACTAGTCGCATCATATACCAAGGCATTTACTCAACTTGTATAATATCTAACGTTGGCTTAGGAAGAATATAGATATCAAATATCAGGAGAAGCTTCTAGGGCTGGTAGGACCAGGAACATTTATGATTGATAATCAATTTATACCACGATTATCAAGCACAACAAGCAAATGATACAATTTTTAGTATATATAATACATATGTGTACCATTCATAGAATATAATGAAGGGACTCGTTGAAATGACTCCATGTTCAGTATCTTTACCATTGGATTCTAAACAATACAGGCTCTATCCTTCATTTATGTTAAGAAATAGATGGAATGCAACAACCAATTGCAATGTGTACAATAATAAGACAACGGAAAAAACAATAAAATAACAACAAAAAAACAATAAAAAAACAACGGAAAAAACAACGGAAAAAACAAGAAAATAACAATAAAAAACAACGGAAAAAACAAGAAAATAACAATAAAAAAAAATAAATTAATTAAAATAACAATTAAAAAAAAAACCGAAATGACTTAATCTGACATTGAACTTTGCATTATGTACAAACAGAAAGTAGATATTTTGTACTTAATTCTACAAATGACGGTCAATTTATTATAGACCTTTGTGACAATTCTTAACGCATATAAGAAACACAGTCATTTTATAATCACTCCTTAAAGAAATAGATTATGTCTCTTCGTTGTTGACATGGATTAGTTTTGTTTAAACTTTGCCTTATTTTATTTGATCCCCTAATGTAACCTTTCCGCCTAATAGGAAGTATGTTTGTCTCATTTATATATTTTGTTTGTAGTTCAAAATTTTTAAAATGTGTTTGTGGCTGAAATCACGAAGACATCGATTTGTTGAAGATCTTTCATTTCTGTTCCTCAGTCATACCTTAGGAATACATATGGGTGAATTTGAGATGTAACAACCAATGTAGAACATTACCATTTTGTTATCTCTGCAACTTCAATATACTCCATTAGGCTTTTTCACTTTATGATTCATATTTTACTGTGTTTTCTACTCAATTGTTAGGTTTCTGGACATCAGGACGCTACATTTCCAATACTTGGAAATGGGAGCATTCTGGTCAGGATATTCCCCTGGATGGGGATCCGGGCTTCTCGGAATGGTCACCCACACAACCTGATTCTGTAGGAGCTCAAGGCTGCATCATGGTGCGTGATGACCATAATTGGAAGTGGGACGATCACTATTGCACGGAGGTTGTTCATTATATTTGCGAACGAAATTATCAATAAGATAACGTTGAACTTCATATGAAGTACAGGTCAGAAAAGATTTGACAGAAGAAACACGGATGACAACACATGATTGGTCTCCCTTTAATAATGCGTTGTCATCCGTCTTTTGTCTGCTTCGATTGTTCGCATATTGGTCAATTTTGGTGTGTTTTGTCACGTGTTTTGATGTCTCCTGTTGATTGGTTAGATAGAAATAATTTAATTTCTTACATCAAACTATTGTTGCACGGTCTACTTTGTAGACGGTAATTAACACCTTTCCAGACGGTGCAATAATTTTCACAAAAAGTGTATGCAGCGTTGCTGACTATGTTATTACGAATATCTCAAAAGTTTTCAATGTAGATACTTTTGATATATTAGATATTGTTGAATTTTCTGATCATGTACCTGTTATATAGAGTTTTTCATGTAATATTTTTTCCTCAGATGATTATATTGTAATGAATGATGAAATCATTTGGGATGATCTTAAAGTAGATCAAATAAGAAAATAAGTTGAATTGATTATTGATTGTTTTGATGAAAACATGCAGACGCGTATAGATGGAGACAAAAATATAGATACAGCTGTTGACAGTTTGTCTGAAAAATTGTTTAACATTGTTTTTGAGAAAATGTGGTAAAAAATGCAGATGTTTTGTGAAACGAAGAAATGAAAAAAAGAAATCAATGTGGTATAATGATGATTGTTATGAATCAAAAAGGGAATTTCAGAGGGCAAGACGAATTTACAAGAATGACAACTCGCATAACAATTTGAATAGAGTACTCATTGCCAAGGTTGAATACAATAAGTAAAACGAAAACCAAAGAATATGTATAGAATAAAGCAACGAAAGGAGTTGCAAAAGTTGTCAAAATCTAATCCAAAAGCATTTTCGAGAAAAGTTAGAAATTTGAAAAAAGGTCAATCAAAGGAAAATTGTGTATCTATGAATTAATTTGTAGAATACTTTAAAGATGTCTATTCAAACGATGATTTTACTGTATATACTGATGATTATAATAAATTAGAAGGTATTAATGTTAATGAATTAGACAGTAAAATTGCCGAAGAAGAAATTTTACGAGGAATACTTAGCCTTAACAAAGGTAAAACAGCTGGGATTGATGGTATATTTGCAGAGCTGTTCAGTTCATGTTACGAGCCACTCTTTCCTCAACTTACTGTTTTGTTTAACTATATTTTTGATACGCAAATATACCCATCTTCATGGGCAAAAAGTATCATTGTTCCTATTCAAAAAAAGGTAATTTGTCTGATGTAAATAATTACAGAGGAATAACACTTGTTAATTGTATTGCAAAGATTTTTAGTATTGTATTGAGAAATAGGCTCGAAAGTTTTGCTGAAGATAAAAGGTATATTATCAGACGTTCAGTTTGGACTTAGAAAAAAGAAAAGAACTATTGATTATTTGCAAATTCTGAATATGGATATAAATGAACAATTTTTGAAGAAAAAGAAATTATATGTAGCTTTCATAGATTTGAAGAAAGCATTTGCCCTAGTTGATAGAAACGCATTATTTTTTAAATTGCTTCAATCTGGTTTTAGCTCAAAATGTGTAAATATGTTAAAAGCCATTGATGAAAATGTCAAATCATGTGTTAGATCTTCTAATAATGTTTGTGATTTCTTCGATATACATTCTGGAGTGAAAGAAGGGGAGCCATTTTCATCTTTCCTATTTTTAGCTTTTATAAAAGATATAGAGCGCATCACATTTAAGGCCTTCCATGACGTCATTGACAAAATTTGATGTCAGTTTTGATAGCTATTTTCAAGGAATTATTAAATTGTCCAATTAAGATGGAATGAAATAGTTTATTTATCAGTATGGATGCCATATCATAATTTATCTGTTAATTACTGATATATGCTCCCCGAACGCCGGGTTGTCACGTGACACGTATATTTTCGTAGATCAACATTGGTCATACAAAATCAGATGGCGCAAGGTGAAACCTTATCATTCAAAGAAAATATTGATACCATACTACAAAGGGGGGTTTCATTTACTTATTTCTTGCTGGGGAAATCTTTGATAAAGAACGACTACTTGAAAAATCGAGAAAAATATACCCATTTCATAAAATATTATCGACACTGGCACGAATGGCAGAAAATTTAAAAGAAAATATAGAATGTAAACGTTTCCCCCAGTTGAATTATTGAAGAACACCTATCTCTTAAAATGTGTGCCAAATTTCACTTAAA
The DNA here is from genome assembly GCA_033119305.1 of Pinctada imbricata. NCBI lineage: Eukaryota > Metazoa > Mollusca > Bivalvia > Pterioida > Pteriidae > Pinctada > Pinctada imbricata. The sequence goes on along the minus strand of VSWD01000003.1, from coordinate 26,934,647 downwards.
TTTATGTACGGTAACATCTTGCGCCGTTGCAGTTTTTCTGACAGGTGCTAATCGGTAGTTCGTTCGTTTACCAAATAAACGTTCTGTGGAATCAGATTTATTCAAGGGACGTAATCGCGCTCTCTGTAAATTCCGTTTTAATTTTTCAAATAAATGTTAATTTGAATAAAATTTTCATTTCAACTTATGAAAAAATGCAATATTTATTTAATTCTGTTAAAGTTTCATTTCGCTTTTTGTATATTGAGGGGTGAATCGCGGAAAAAGGGGGGGGGGGGGGGCGCCACGCCGGGGTGTCGGTCTTGCCGGTTACCGTACTAACCCATGAACCCAATATACATGAGATTAACATGATGCTGTATAATATCGGACATGCATAAGAATTGCATGGATTGATTATATTAACTCGTAATATTTACTTACATACATTATACGTCCCTTTAATAATCATTACCGTGACAGAAAAAAAAACCTTGTTCGACTTATGACGCCTTTGACCGCAATGGGATCGATAACATACATAAATTCTTCACTGTTTATACCAAAATTTCTTTATTTTATGGATTCTCTGGTTTCTTATTTTAAGAAACGAGACCTTATAGTCCTATGGTCTCTGGACAACACCGGGTAGTTCTAGATCCAATATTATTTTTTCTAGACATCGGGGAAAAAATAAGGGTAAAAAAATAATAAAACTGATGTTTGTTTCCCAGCAGAAAAAAAAACAAAACAAAATTTGATCTAGATTGCAAATAGAGGAATCGGCAAATTCCGTGGATGTTGTCCATTGTCATATTAATACTAAAATTTAGGTATACTTTCATACTGATTTTAAATTTAATTTCAATGTGTCAGAAGACGCAAAGGCACTGTTTCTTTTCTTTTTCTTTTTTTAAAACATTTTCAGTGTATATTTTCTATAAGAAAAATAAATAAATAAAAACACAACCCATGTAAAAGCGTAGCTGACATTGACATTGAAAAGCACTTATAATTGACAACTTGCAATTGCATGCAAGTTGATGAAAATTGAAAGTAAAGCGTGACCTCGAGTTTCTATTCATCGCCCACACTGCACTGACATTGGGAATCTTCAGCTCGATTTTATTTAATTAGATTTCATATGTTTTATTTGAATTCCATGTCCCCTGAAAGTGAATTAGTACTTATAAATTCTTCATGAGATCGACGAAATACATGGTAGCGTGTTTGACAGAAATTTAAAGAGCGGTCATTGATATATGGGGCCGGGAAAGGGGGTGGGTCGGGCTGGAGGACTTTTCAGTGTATGTGTAACGGCTTTGTTTTGGGTGGTTTTGTTTTCTCTCCTTTTTTTTTGCATTTTCAGATCATGAATTTATTTGATAGTCGTCCAGACAGGATTATTATTTACAGCAGATGCAAAATTCAGAAATTTTTTGGGGTCAAATCTATAGCCGGATTTCATGCAGCAATCATGTTTCCCTTAATTCGCCTTTCAAAATATTTGAAAGGTTACTCCTTTATTATAATATCGGATCCTTGTCGTTACAAACATTTGTACGTATATGATCAATAAATGTGCCTCGGAATGGTCGAGTAGCAATCCTACCTTGTTTCATAACTCCCGATATTTTCGTGACAACATGATGTCGGGGGGGGGGGGGGGACAACAGACAAAGTGATCCACCAAAATTTAGATAAACGACTTTCCTATGACAAATTTGATGTAAGCATTAAGCAAATTTGTTGAATATTTTCAGTATTTCAAATTTGTTATTTGACCGATGACCCAATCTTATTTTTTTCTGCATTGCAGATATCAAATAAAATAATTGTAAAGCTTGAACAAATTAATGGTGCGTGAAAAACTCTTGCCAGGAGCTTGAGATTATATGTCATTTTTTTTTCCTAACACCATAAGAGTGATCGACATTTTAATAACTGGTATTATGGGACTTCTCCTTAACAGCCACCTTGTACGAGATAATCTGCAAATACAACAATAATTCATTTACGTGTCTTTGTTACATACCATGCAGGTGTCAGTAGCTACATGTATCTTTTGAAAGCAAAGTCAAGCTTAAATTTCAAATCTTCGTATCTGCTCTTGCCATGCACATAGAGATTTGTGTACATGTTGACCTTGAAAGCCCTCTCATGCTCGGCTAAATGCTTCAGGCAGACAAACTATCAAAACAAAAGCAATTTACCCCCCCTCTCCCCGCTCTTGGAGATTTGAGCATGAAGTCTAGTACAGATCAATTTTAGGAAATATTAATTTTCTTTATTATATATTCAAAGTAACATTTCTTCATCTGTAATGTGTGTGGTTGTTCAAAGTTATTATTCAAGCATTCACTCTTCAAGACAAGGATCTGAAATAGAAAAAAATATTGACTATATAAATCTAGCTTTTAAAATCCAAAGTGTATGGTACAGCTTGGACTCAAAATTCATAATTTTACAAGTTTAATAGTTATGTAATATACATGTATGTCCTAGCGACATAAATTACAAAGAATTCGCAGTGATATGTTATTATTTCATGAATAGCTAAATAAGCCTGGTATGGCTATAGTTTTAGATTATTCACTATAGATAGTAAATGCATTTATTTTATTTGACTTCTTTTTTAAATCATTATAATATTCTTAATAGGCAAAACAAATGTTACTCTACACATAAATTTAAAAATTCTGTACCTGCAAAAATATCCAAAATGAACAGTACTGTGTGGCCAAGATACATGCATGTGTTTCTGAAACTTTTACAGTGTGTGACAATATTTCTTTTCATGCAGCAGCTGGTGTGAAATCCATTCTAAATTTAGTTAACATTCTGAAGAAAAAAAAATAATAATAATTGGTATTTGAATATTTCGATATTTCGGTGCACATACTACTGCAAGTATAACTTACTGTACAACTACAAGTGTACTCAGATGTAAACATTTTTATAGGTACATGTTATGAAAACAACATATACATGGGCATGGGCACATTAGTATGATATCACATTCACCCTTTTTTCCTCATCATTCAACTTTCGTACGAACTGATATCATAATCTACAAGTGTCTAAACTATTCACATAAAGTTTAGCTACTACTCAGCTTTGCAGTAACAGTGTAACTTAAGTAAAACGCGTTGAAATTCTGTCATTTAATTACACATACATTTCACACATGTCTCTTGGTAATCCAAGGAGTTTCCTTTTATCTCTATGAATAAATTGATTCCATGATGTAATTGTACTAATTCTAAGATATTTCCTTCATACAGCACCAGTTATTGAAGTTTGATATGGCTTATACTTACCAAAATCTGCCTTTTTATTCGTTTTACCAGCTCTGTAAACTGTTGATTCGCACCTGTTCGTCACCTCAAGCTTCTAAGTAACGCAGATCGCATTCTACGGTGTACGGGGTCACAGAGTACAGATATAGATTAGGGGTTTTCTCAAAAGTATATTGACCCGGCGATGTGTCAGTGATGAAGCAATATGTTTTGTTTTTTGTATAAATGCAATTTTATCTAGTAAATAAAGGTATCAACGATAACGAAAGCTAATAAATGTGTTGCTACCCAACCTGACGACACGGGGTCCATGACGTCATATGACGTTACGTTATTTGACGTAAAAAACTTCTACGTCATTTCTATGGAAGGCCTTAAATGTGCTGCGAGCAATCAATTAAACCATATGTCACAGAAAACTACTTCAAACTTGATGATATTTGTATTTGTATGTTATTGTTTGCTGACGATACAATTTTAATGTCAAAAACCCCAGAAGGTTTCCAAGCTTTGTTAGACAAATTAAAAGTATATTGTAATAAGTGGGGTATACATGTGAATACAAATAAATTAAAATATCTATTTTTGAGAAAAGAAAAACGAGTAACCAACCACGTTTTAAATTCGATAATGTATTTTTGGAAAATGTTGACAACTTCACATATCTTGGAGTAACACTTTGTCACAACGGTCATATGGAAATTCCTGTTAAAAGTATTGTGGAGCAAGCAAATAAAGCTATTTTTTCATTAAAAGATGTGTTTTCTAAATTAAGTTTTAATGTCTCGTCAAAAATGTCACTATTTAATAAGTTGATAACACCCATTCTAATGTACGGTGCAGAAATATGGGGAACGAGTGATGTTCAACCAATTAACAAAGTTTTGTACAAATTTTGTAGAGAAATTTTGCAAGTTAGACCAAGTACCACTAACTGTGTAATTTTGGGAGAACTTGATCAATACCCTTTTGATGTTTTGTGCAAAATTCGTTCTATTAAGTACTGGTTTGATAATGTTTCAAATAATTCTTCTTTACTTTTTAAAATTTATCGAAAAGAAGTGTATGATGTCGATCATTAAATCATTACACTAAATGTTGGTCATTTAGATTCAGAAACTGCTTAGTGAACTTGGATTCGCTGATTTATGGATATTTGAAAATTTGCAAACGAATACATTTGAATCAGTTAAGAAAAGAATTATTGATGTTTATATACAAAATTTGAGGAATGAATAAATAACATGTCAAGGTTAGATTTTTATTCAAAAATTAAGATGAATTTTGAATTTGAGCCATATTTAGACTATATAGAAAATGCTAAACATAGAATTTGTATGACTCGGCTAAGATGTTCTGCTCATAATTTATTCATAGAAACAATGAATATCATTTTATCCTAACTTGTCCAATTTACAGATATTTACGAATAGAATATTTACCAAAGTTTGCTTAATCCTGGGCCAATATACAGAAAATGGTTGAGTTATTTTCAAGTCAAAAAAGAAAACATTGTATTAATCTTTCGAATTATATTTTTGCTGCAACGAAACTCAGAGATGAATTGCAAACATGATTGTATTTGTGTATTGATTATGTATTGTTGCTTCTCATGTATGTAAACACTAATTATGTCCTTTTTCATGTATGTTTTGTATCTGTACTGTAATGCTACGAGAATGTATGTGCTTTAAGCTTCAAATAAACAATATTTATATATATATACATATAATAATTTTCACCGTGTAGCAATGAACAGTTTAATGATTGAAGTAATGATTGAATGATAAACTGAGTCGTTGACTGACTACCATGAGTGGTTTTCTTTAGCTAGCAATGACGGATTATCCAATCATTGTTTGATGGCCCAACAAATGGCGTGCAATAAGTGGGTTATTCAACTTATTTTTATCTTTCGATTTGATCCATGATTTTTAAATTCATAAATTTGAAAGGTGTGTTATGCATGTCCAACATATCTGAGGTAAAGGAAATGTCTGTGACAGTTTTAGTTGAAACCTCTTATTAGGTTAATCCTCTTAATATAATATCGACTTACTTTCCGTGGTTACTTCGTTTGCTGAAGTTATTTTGTTTTGATGAGTAACGTTTTGTTGATACAATAGCAGTAAAATATACCATTATATATTTGTTAATACTTCTTTAAATCATAAAATAAAGAGAGAGAGTTTCATCTTCATTTCATGAGCGATACATGTACGAAAATCTGTGCAAAACAAAACTTAAGCGTACAGTATATTTGTTGTTCCGAAAAATATTGATATTACATAGTAAACATAAATTGAATCAGCTGTCCAGATTCATTTAAGTTTGGTGCTCATCAAGTCCTATAAAACACTGAGTTTATTTGTGAGGGGAATACTGCTGTGTTAGGGTCTGAAACTTGGAATGGAACGTATCTCAGCTTTCCTGTAATCTTATCAACATACGGTGCATAAATGGCATTCATTACTCCAGTAATTGGATCAAACCTAGGAGAAGGAAAGTATAATGGAAACTGTCCTTTCCGTAAAGCTCCTTGCTCTCTAGGTACAGGGAGGAATATAAAACCCTCTCTTCGCTCATTTGTCAGTGGATCCAGAGCATAATATCGCGGTAACTGCCCAGGTGGTACTGGAAATTCTACCGCAGCATAGTCATTCCTATTTCCATGTCCGTCGGATTGGGGATAAGGGGAAACAATAGGACTCATTATCCCAAATCTTCTCTTAAATTCACGGAACACGTCCAGTGAGATATCTCCTCTGAAATCATTGTGTAAATACTCCGGGCTCCGGGAACCAGGTACACGTACCACATTCATAGGTTCAGGATAACCGGGCATTGATTGCCCAAAATGAATCAAGGCCATGAACATCAACAAGTGGCCGAACATCTTTTCTCTCTAAATAGATAAATCAATGTATTAATTTTGAGATATTATTATGTTATATGTATGAACTCTTGTATGTGGTCTATTCTAAATTCATTTAGTAATCTGAAAGCATTCTGGACATATATATCTCAGGATTCATATTTGACTTTGAGCAGGTTAAAAACTTCCCCGCGAGGGGTTTGACAGTAAATATTTTTTCCTGACATGGTCCCCATAGCACTTTCTTTATAGACATAACCTCAGACAGTGCATGTACTTTACATATTATTTCTATTTTCGTATGTGAACATTCACAGCGGGTGCGGCTAGCTAAATAGGGAATGCTTACATGCTAATATGAACAGAATGGTATTATACATTTAATTAGCGAAACGCAAAAGGGCTCTGAATCAATATAAACAGATTTAACAAATTAAAACTGTCGGACCATAGTCGGCGTTTGAAACTAGGAAGAAATAACAAATTAAAAAATTTAAACTTTATTTATTTTACAACCTTTAACACACAAGTTACACAACTTATATTTATGTCTCACGTTGGCTCAGATGTTGGCGGGAGGGGGTCCAATGAGCAGGAGGAAACCAGAGTGCCCGGAGGAAACCCCCTGCAGAGGCCTTGGTGGGGGCCCACCCACCCTCCCACATAAGACCCTTTGCCGAATCGGAGATTCGATCCCGGGACCTTAGAGACGTGAAGCGAGCGCGCTACCACTGCGCTAACCCGCTAACTAGGAAGATATAACTTCTAAAACTGATCTTTTGCAATATAATCAATAAACAGGATTAATACCTGCCTTAAGACATCGTAAAAAAATGTAATTTTTAACATACTTAATGCATTGATGAAATTTCGGTAGAGGCATGTATATTGCGAATGAATAAATTAAAATTAAAATAATAATTCCTAAAATCGGAATTCTAAAATCGCAATTAAGTGGCTTATGTAAAAGAGAACATTTTCAAAAAGGAGACAGCAACACAGCGATAGAATTATACTAGAGAAGAAGTAGTTCAAGAGTCACAGATCCAGAAGAATATGAAATGATTGTGTATGTCTCCATGCAATAAGTGCTTTATAGTGACCATAGACGTTCCTCAGTAATATTTTAAGCCGTTCCACTAAATAACATTGAACAAGCAGCTTGCTAGACTGTCTCTTTTCCCACAAAATTGAATTTTCCAACTCAGAGCATAGTATTTACTCTTGCATAACGCATTAGTTTTGAAATAAATACGCAGCTGGCAGTCGAAGAGGGAATGTTGCTGCACATGCAGGAACCGTTTGTGATGATACAATCAAATTCGTCGCGTTTATCATAAAGAAAAACATCACATTACCATTCACTGATCCACAGATATATGTCTAAGTAAGAAGTAGGAAGGCTGAAATGTTATTTTCAGATATTTCTTTGATATCCAGTTCACTGGGATAGATGGCGTCAAGATAATTCTGAACGATTTGATTATTCGTGTAGTACGATTTGATATCATAACATACGAGGGCTAAATGATATATTGTGAGCTTCGGTTTATCGGGTTGTAGAATGTATTCTGACTATATTTTACTTCCAAAATGGAGTAACAATCAATGATACATACTTATCTTAAAAACCTTAAGATCTTAGAAAATCGAAAGAGCTTTTAGAAGCTCAAATAATCACAGTTCAAAAGAGTTCAACCTATAAATTGGTTTAATTTTTCAACACTTGACACAGCAATTCCACATACAAAATTGTACGAAGAATGTCACAAATTATTAGCAACACATTTACGATTAAAAATCTACCATATGAAGAGAAGTGAACTCCCTGCGAAGGAGTGAGGTCTGGTCAGAAAAGAGTGAGCATCTCCTGTGTGGATTCAACATCTGCAACTTCAATTCGGTAGAGAAGGTCACATTCAGTAAATCCCACACTCGGTATAAAAGTCACAATCGGTAATTCCCACAAAGGAAGACACACGTATAAATTGGTATGTCATTGCATAAAAGGTCTACGTCAGAATATAATTTATGTCTCTGGACAAGGGGACGTCATAGTGTACTTCCATTCATACCCATAACGACCATAGAACTTCCTCTGTGACTATGTTAGTCGGTCACAAATGTATCCTTGACTGAGAAGCTTAACTGAAAGCCGTCGAGATCTTAGAATAAAATCTGAGTACATGGAGCTTGCCGATCATAACGTATTAATTAAGAAATGAAAATGACATATGCTGGTGACGACGGAGTGTTCCTACTCATGAAAGGAACATTTGTGAAATTGAAGTCGTCATGGTTGTCATTAAGTGAGGTGTCCATATTACCATGGACGTCAAAAGACAATATGATATTTAAATAGGACGCTGAATAAACGGTCTTTGCCGTTTCGTTAACTGAAAATTCAACGGGATAGATTGCGCCGAGGTAATTAACAAATTTTGGATTATTGATGGACAGTAGATCATAAATGTATCTGTACGTGAAGTTGAAGGTAAGAGCTAACTGTTTTTTTTGCCCTCAGATATCAAGGATTGAATAAATTCAGCTTCGAATGTGTAAAAAAATATGTCAGCAAGGAACAACGGGGCACAACTGGCTCCCATTGGAATGCCAACAACCTGTTGGAAGGCCTTACCTATAAAGACAACAAAAATGTTATCGAACAGGTAGTTCAATATCTTAATAACATCTGAATCGGTATACGTTGTTTTTGACTCAGATTTCTAAGTAAAGTTGGTCGAATTTGCGACTGTGAACTTATATTTTCGATTTTCGATGTTCCTCGTTGCTAATAATTTGTGACAGTCTCTCTTTCAGTTTAGTATGTGGAAATATGGCGTAAAGTTTTGGCTTAAAAAATCGAAGTGACGCAATTTGTTTCGCTTCAAAGATTTTTTTCAGGGAAATGGAAAGGTTTTTTTGGTCATATTTTGCATCTCATCATTATTCAAGATGATGAAATGTATTTGCTCTAAATTGATAAATCAAAAAGTGACCTAGGAACCACTTGAAAAGACGAATCGAAGGTAGATATTAAAATCGTTGTGATCGTATGCTATAAAACGGTCAGTTGAACTCTGAAATACTAATGGCTAGTGTCAACCTGATATTAAATGATGGCGTTAAGATAAAATATAATTACTTTTGATGAATTTTTTTTGTATAGATGAAAACAAACCGGAGTTAACTGTCATTAATATTGAAACCACAAAGCCAGGAGTGTCTTAGCGTAGCAACAATGATTATCAAAACAATGAAATATACATTTATGGTGGATAAAGTTTTAATCCGACCTTCTACTGTGTTTCAAATGTAGAATGTAAGAAAGACTGTATTGTTCGTCGAAGATATCTGCATATCATACAATGAAGCTAATGAACTTTAAAACCTTTTAAGTTCTTTTATTTGTGCTACAACTGGTCTCACTCCCATATCGGGAGTTCGCTTCTGTTCATGTGGAGGAGGTTTTTTTTTTTGTTTGCTTTGGTTCCTGTTTTATCCTGATTTTGTATGCCTTCGGTTTTTGATTTTCTGAATTATCGACTTTGTGCTGTATACAGGGAAAAATAATTGAATGCATTCATAATAATTCATGTAAATCCCTTTCAGATCGTAGGGGTGCATCGATACAATAAAAAGCGCATTACGATATTTAAATCAGCAATACGATACATTGTTGTTACTCACTTTCCTACATAAAACAAATTAACGCAAAAGAGAAGCATTACATAAGATCACAAAATCATGTTTATTGAAGAATAATATATCCTTTTTAACATGACAGCTTTTTTCTGTTTAGCAGTAAAAAATTGAAAAATTTTCCGTGGAGTCTTTATAACGTCTATACAAACGTTCGTAGCAAAATTTTATCTATGGCTGTATAGACTCAAGTCGAGCAGCGCTACGTTAGGCCTGTCCAAATATTACGTCGTGAGTTTAGAACTTCAAAATTAATAATGGTGAAATATCGTCAATTGAAAAATTAACAAGATAATTGAATTGCAATTGAAATAAATTATAAGAAATGATTGTAATAATTTTTTCTGATATCAATGTATAGACAAAAACCGATGCCCTCCCCCCCCCCCCCCCCTCAAAAAAAAAAACATAACCTTAACAATATATATATGCAGACGTCTAACATTCAATGATAAGTTGAAAGTGTTTATCCTTTGAGATGTCTTCTCACATTAAAAATAATTTTACTTGGAAAATACTATGTTCCCATGGGAATCTTTTTTGTGAATATCAATAAAAATGTACATCACAGCGGAGGTTCGAGAAATGCTTTGTAACATGGATGAACATGTTAGGTAAGTACTCTTACACTTACAATTGAAAATCTAAGGGTCGGTACTCTTACACTTACAAAAATCTAAGGGCCAGTACTTTTACACTTACAATTGAAAATCTAAGGTCCAGTACTCTTACTCTTACAAAAATCTAAGGGCCAGTACTCTTACACTTACAATTGAAAATCTAAGGGTCGGTACTCTTACACTTACAAAAATCTAAGGGCCAGTACTTTTACACTTACAATTGAAAATCTAAGGTCCAGTACTCTTACTCTTACAAAAATCTAAGGGCCAGTACTCTTACACTTACAAAAATCTTAGGGCCCGTACTCTTCCACTTCCAATTGAAAATCTAAGGTCCAGTACTCTTACACTTACAAAAATCTAAGTGTCTGTACTCTTACTCTTAGAATTGAAAATCTAAGGGCCTGTACACTTACACTTACAAAACTCTAAGGGTCAGTACTCTTGCACTTACAAAAATCTAAGGGCCAGTACTCTTACACTTACAATTCAAAATTTAAGGCCAGATTTATTGACTACAGATAACCTGGACAAATGAAACTTATGTCTGGCGCATTTTCGTAGATACTTGACATCTTAAAAAAAAACCAAAGTACTCCAGAAAGAAGTATCAATCGCAGATCATGAGACCAAAATCTAGGGGAATATGACATCATTGTACTAGTTTCAAGTGATGCTAAATCCAAACAATGAAATATAGGAAAATACTGTGAAAGTTTTGTCCGAGGAAAATCAAGAGACGTAGCAGGAAGGGTGGACGGTATTGTTAAAGGACCCACTTCTTTTAGAAATTTCGAGACAAATTGGTCAAGAGAAACTTGCAAAATTGTTAATGCGTTTGAATAAAAGATCAATCGGATCAACCGAAGTGGTATAGATATTATACGGCTTCAAATACAAAACGTAATGACCCTTGATAATAAAGGAATATGTAAATGGATACTAGAAGCGTGTAGTTATCGGGGAACCAGCTCATGATCAATCATCGTTGAAGTCTTATAAAAAGGTGGGTATCCTACAGGACCCTTTTGCAGAGCCCACAGTAAAACAAAGAGGGGGATCTCCAACAACACCAGGTTGCAGCACCCACAGCAAGACCCCAAAACACCCAATGCAAAAACACAAAGCAGACAAGTACAGAAAGAGACGCATAAGGGACAAAGAACATACAGATACACCAAATTGCGTAGACACAGAGTATACAAACTCACCTTAGACACCAAAGGGACAAAGAATACCACACACCAAATACTTAATCAAAGCAGTAGACGCAAAAGACTATGCATAAAACAACGGAAACTAACAGTAACACACGTCGACTCATTATACTGTGCATCTTGTTTATTTATATTTCCCATCCGTTTGGTATACCTGTGTTCTCATTCTTTAGAAATTACATGTTTCGACGTTGTATTTCTGGAAGAATCCTACTAAATAAATAGTACTTCGGCGTCTTTTTCGATTTTTGTACAGAAAAACCATATTAATGCCATACCAAAATAACTAAATGTTCTTTGGATTTTCTTGTGAAAAAAGGCTGCGAGCGAGCGTAAATATAATTCTTTTATTTTATTAAGTATGACAAATATGGATAATGACCATATCCCTGTATACAGCACAGAATCGATAATTCAGAAAATCAGAAACCGAAGGCATACAAAATCATATTTAAACAGAAACCAAAGCAAACAAACAAAAATTTCCACCACATGAAAAGAAGCGAACTCCCGATATGAGACTGAGACAAAGTGCCCAGGAAGAGTAAGCATCTTCTGCTTGCATGCAACACCTGCCGCTTCGATTCGGTAGAACTGTCACATTCGATAACTTCCATTTCGGAAGACAGAGTACAATCTTTGGCTGGATGGTTCAAATGGTCTATGACAGAATATCATCCACCATTCTGGAGAGTGGGACATCATAGTGTATGACGTGTTCCCCATATCGACGTTAGAACTTCCTCAGTGACCCACCTTAGACACCAGAGGGACAAGGGATACCATACACCAAATACTCTATCAAAGCAGTAGACGCAAAAGACTACGCGTAAAGCAACGGAAACTAACAGTAACACATGTTGACTCATTATATTGTACATCATCTTGTTTTTTATATTACCCATCCGTTTGCTATATCTGCATTCTTATTTGTTACTTTGGTGCTACATCCGAGGTATGTTTGAATTCTCATATCCTTTTTGTCTTTTATCGTAAGAACAACCTCAATTAGAAATTACATGTATCGACGTTGTATTATTGGAAGCATCCTTCAAATCTGTGTTGCTCTTTGTACAGAAAACCATATTAAACGTAAATGCCACCAAATCTTTTATCATTATGAATGTTTTTTCTTCTTCTTTTGTCCTTGTGAGTGAAAATACTCAAGAAGGAAAATGTATTTAATCAAAATGTAACAAACATTTACATTTGAAGTGTATTGGAAAATAGAAAGCTTTCATAATTATATTTTTAACCTTCGGAAATCATGAAAGGGAGAGAAAATGTAACTACTTACCTAGGGAAAGTTTCAGCAGTATGTCGTTTCCGAAGGGAAACTAGGCCTTTTATTAAAAAAGGATGCACTCATAAATCACAGTTTTAAAGAAAAAACACATATGATTTAGATCGATATCATTATGTGAACTAACTATTTTTCAGCATTCATTTTCTATCTTTTAAAGGTCACTATTCATACCTCTTTGTCATATCAATTATCTGCGATATTTTATTCTTATCTACGTCGAATGTAATCACCGTGGCGGATCACGTGTTGTGCATAAATCTCTTACAAGGGATTCCCCTTCGATTAAACAAGGTAATTACTGTCTAAATCTACTTTATATGAAACTAGTTAACGCCTATCATATGAGCATCATTATTTTAAATATGAATAGAGGAATATTAAGAGAACACTTAACAGAAAATTTTCTATTTTGTTTACATGTTATGATGTGGTGCACGTAAATAAACAAAACTTTCTGTTCAAGTGTTCTCTGGGCATACCTCTATTCTTCACCAGAATAGATAACCATCATATAATTTATAACGATGTTCGTACATGTATGATAGGCCTAGAATAAATTAAAATAATGTAAATTTAGACAGCATTTACCTTGTTTATCGAAGGGGATTCCCATGCAAGAGATTATCTTCATATCAAGTGATACGCTACGGTGGTAATTAAACAGAGGAATAATAAATATGTCATTTAAGTTAAGACCCTTTTCATAGATTTAACAGATGACAATTGTATCAAGTTTTTTCCCTAAACTCAATAGTCCGAATGAGAAATAAAGCACAGACATAAATATGTATTTTGTCATCAAATATACAGTACGTTATAGAAAGGTACCCTTGTGTATTAAGATTGAAGAATATCAAATATCCAGCATACGCTTTTGAACCCTCCAAATTCATTAATGATAAGGATATGTTTATTTCTTTTGTTTTATTTTATGATGACAAGTCATATAGAAGAAATGTAACACAAAAAATGATACTCTAACATAAAGCTAAGTAATATATGTCTCCAAACATAACGGTACCCCCTTATAATTTCACTACATTTTTTACCAATGATAGATACTTAATCAATTTTTTTGCATAAAGAAAACAGATGATTTTTTTCGTTTTCAAATAATTCATAAAATTATGCAAGAAGATGTGAAAAAATCACATACAGTTACACAGTTCTATAAATGATCAAGATATGGCTCCGAAAATAAGGGTACCCTTTATAATTTTATCATATTTTCGACAAATGATGTATAGTATATCCCACTTTTTGCCAAAAAAAAAAAAACAGATGGAAATTCTTTTATAAAATAATGTATGTAGATGTTGAAAAAATAACATACATGTATACAGTTTTATAAATGATCAAGATATGACTCCAAACATAAGCGTAACCCTTCAAAATTTCATCACATTTTCAACTAAGAATGTATACTATATGGTGGGTATGGACATAGAGAGATTCCCCAATCTTTTGTTTCTTTTGATATTAAAGACCTTTTGTCTACGTTTTTCAATGCGCTGACATGTCCGCAACCAGCCGTTGCAAAACGTTATAAGTAGACTGCTACATATAAGGAAAAGCTTTAACGGTTCAAGTAGGGACCCACCTTAAATAGGTACTTTTATATTATATCTACCGAAAAATATAGTCGATATTGTTTTCATTTGTTTTTAAATCTGAATCTGTTTTAGCAAAGTCATTTTACAGGAAATTTTGAGCCGCGCACTCTCTAAAAATTGCACAAATTTGATTTCAAAAAATATAACTAGACGGCGCTTATTATTATCCGACACACGTGACTGGCGCATAGTAAAGTGGCTGTAAATTTTCATCGGAAAGGTTTAGAGTTGGAACATTTCCTTATTATCATACAACAGTGTATAACATCATGAATATATATTAAAGTTATTGCATCCCATGCGCCTGTTCTATGCTCTCAGCTGAACATGTATGCGCATACCCCCTTCCCTTCCGATGTCACATAATTTCTCAATTAAGTAAAACTGGAACTTAAAATCTTTAGAAAAAAATAGATCTTTTCAGAATTTTAACTTTTTTTGTATATGTTGTTACAATAGAAAGGTCCCATATCTCCATAACGACAATTTGTTGAACCTACACATCGAAAGGCGGCTTTATTCTACAGTCTGATCACAGTGTATACGTATGCTCATAAAAAACGTAACGCGTAATATTTGTTCATTTCAATTCTTAGTACACATATATAATAATCACATTTATTAATTAGACATTCTGACAGAAAATGAACATAATGATATTCTCATGCCTTCAACGGGAGGCTCTTAACTGATTTAAAATGAAAGTTACAATGGCTCAAAACAATAAGATGCTCTTTAGAGGCCGAATCTTTTCAGTCGATGGACAAACGGATGCAGCATACTAAACATCAAAAATCAAATTAAGGCGACATCATGTATTTGCGAATCAGTTTTATCGAGAGAAATTTATTTCATAAGAAGGAAAACCTCTAAATTTGACATTCGATCCTGGAACTTTACATAGTATTACTCACTAACAAGTGAGAGTCATTCGATTACGTCGCAATGTTAAAACACATAACATCAATTAATGTATGCATACATTGTATCAAAGTGGATGTGACCTGAAGATGTTAAAGTCTGATTTTTTTCCTTGGCATCAATGAATTATCACTCGTGTTATATTCAAATTCCTCATGGACATAGTATATTCATATAAGCAAGAAAAAGTAGAAAATTCAAACTTTCATGTTTTTAACGAACGATAAACGTCTTCTAACTGAATAGCATCATCTAAGAACATATAAATTTGCAGCATGGAGCAGACATGCACGTTTCGGGTACTTAACTCTCGTCAGTGATCATCAATCTAAATAATGTACATGTTATATGACCAAAGAGTGTGAAAGTTACTAAGTCAAAACATGTACCGAAGACGACCCAGGATTGGGGATACAGGATTTTTGATAATCGAAAAATATTACTTTAGCCCTAAACTGTTTACTCTATATATAAACCTTCATAATGCAATCAAATAAGGTCAAATACTTAACAGCTTCTACATATTGAATAATAGTAATGTATTATGACATTGTTCCTATGCGTTTCTTTTTTTTGAAAAGAATATCAGAATCCGTTGACGTATATAAAATATTGCTTTCCATAAGCGGACACACGGACATCGCCTTAAGTAATAAGTCCCGTCAAATGACGATCGTATAAAATCACTTAATTGATCAAATTTTGCGTTCACATGTTGCATTTCTCAGGAAAAGGTATTCAATTGTCAAACGTGATTGGCTCCAAATCTTGAACCGCATTATCGTTTACATTAGGTACATTCCTGATAAGATTTTAAATATGAAAAACGTTTCTTAATTTTCTAATAACATTATAATTAAGGATCTTTACTCGTTCGCCGTTTGATGAGATATTCTACTTCATCGAACATTGGATATGTTTGTGATCGACTAACATCGTCACTGAGGAAGTTCGAAGGTCGATATGGGGAACTCGTCATACACTATGATGTCCCACTCTCCAGAATGAAGGATGGTAATCTGTCATAGACGATTTTAACCATTCCAACCAAAGATTGTACTCTACGTCTTCCGAAATGGAAGTAACCGGATGTGACAGTTCTACCAAATTGAAGCGGCGGGTGTTGCATGCAAGCAGGAGAGGCTTACTCTTCCTGGGCACCTAGTCGCACTTCCATATTGGGAGTTCGCGTCTTTTCATATGGTGGAGGTTTTTGTTTGTGTACTTCGGTTTCTGCTTTATCCTGATTTTGTATGCCTTCGTTTCCTGATTTTCTGTATTATCGATTTTGTGCTGTATACAGGGAAATGCTCATTATCCCATATTTGTCATTTAAAACTAGCCAAAAACGACCAACGACACATTTTGTCAATGTTCCTGTGTTTTTAAAAATTGGTGAATAAATGCAAAAATGCCATGATAATAATAAAAAGATATCTCACAAACAGACCTAAAAGGAATAAGTACTATTGACCCTTCTTCTCCAAGTGACTAAAGGCTAGTCTTTATTTTCGGTCGTATCATTTTTTGGCTCACCTGAGCGAAGCTTTGAGGTATTTCTATAATTTTCATATATGTGAATGTGCATGTCTACAAGGTTGTGAAAGTAACTGGTTCAAACATCGAATCAACCCGGCATTCAGCATTTTCTGATTCAGCTTTTGATTTGTACATTATAATTTTGTCTTCTCTAGTTTGGACATTTCATGTTGCATTTCTGAAGCTGCTAAATAAAGACAATATTTCAATAGTCATTAACATATAATGCAGATACACGTTCCTCATTTCTACATTATTTATGTACTCTTGGTAATGATCAAGCGGCAAGGAGGCAACTAATACATGCCTGATGCAAACATCAAACGACGTCTTTATTGATGGCGTACGTTATGCATCTTTCTATGTTAATAATGCGTGATTGAAGACTTAATTGCGTTCATGACACACTGTCGGTGATACCTTTGTGTTCTAGTTGTTATACTTTGTCTAAATTTCGTGCAATATTAACTATATATGGAAGCATTTGAGGAATTAGTCGGTAAAATCAGCTGAGAATTGATCTATTTTACTTTTCATTGTCGTCATTCAAAATATTATTGTTATGTCAAAAATATAAATTTTAGCTGATGAAAGCATCTAAGGTAAAATTAGAAAAGAAGAATATATTGGTAGAATTGTTCATATGTATGAAATCGACATGGTAACTGATTTTTGTATTTATTAAACTTTTATAGGGTGTAGTTGTGATAATGATTGACCTTAAACTTGGTAAGTTGTTGAGATGGTGTAATCCCATCTCTTGGCGATATTTTGTTGTGCGATATTTTCTAAAGAAAATCCAAATCATGAATACATGAAGAGCGAAATTTTAAACATGACCTAAACTGTATGACAAGGGGTCAATTAAGGTCAAAGCTATACCTTATGCCATTTACTTAAGGGATAAACGTACTGTGTTTTGTGGTTCCGAAAGGTATATCATGTATATGTTGGATATACTGTTGGAAACGCAGTTATACCGTCGGGGCTTGTCCCCGACGGTATAATGTACATGTATGTTTCCAACAATATATCCAACATATACCTGTCGGGACCACAAAACACAGTACGTTTATCCCTATTCTAATTCATGTGACATATTTTAACTTTTTTTAACCCCTCAGAAGGTCTCACGTATCGCTTTAGAGGTGACATTGCTACGGAGGACTAACAACGACCAACAGAAATTATTGCGCTGCAAAATATGAAATACAACTGCTTCGTATTTATTACAATGCCGAAAAATCAAATTGTCATCAATGATAAACTTACATGCCCTGTTGTTTACATGTTGAGAACGCCATTTACAAGCTCATACCTTGTAGTTTTACGTAACAATATGACGTCACACGTCACAGGAGCGAAGAACAAAGGGAAGCATGACGTCATACGCCAAAAAAAAATGCGCTAAAGCTTGTAACGTAGAAATTTACGTAGGAATACATTTTAAAGTATGTCAAGTGAGTCGGTTTGCGGCATGTATATCGTCGTTATACATGCCTGTACAAATCCTGTGAACCAATAATAAACGTGAAACAAACAGAATGAATTAGAATGTATATATACAACGGTTTAAGATATGTATAAGAACAATCTGAAATTTAATCAGTTCAGAAGGATAGGCGAATGATATATATTTCTATTAAAGAGGAAATTTTATACATTATAATAAGCAATTCATATGCATATAGTATGGAGAAAGAAATTTAATTCTCGTTAGGTTTTATCGGGCTATCTTTCAATCGCTTCATACGTTAATCAAATAGAGTTAAAGAAGATCCTGACGATAATCTCAACAGCACTCACAATAGATTACCAAATCGAGCATCGACGGACCCTTAGCAAGCTGAAGGTGGGATCAGGTGCCCGGGAGGAAGCATCCCCTGTTTGGCTAGCCGCACCCACCGTCGATGTTCATTCACGAAACTGAAAATAAAATGAATTATTGTATGACTTGTATGGCAATATGCCCATCACAAATTGGCTGATAACATGTCTGGAGCTTCTAAATACATCGCTATAACCACCACCAGAGAACTTGATTTAGAACAACCCTCATATTTCCCCATTTTCTTTCTGAAATTGGCATTGTAGTTATGACGTCATAATAGTAACGGCATATGCATATATTTCGTGTCATCAGAGAATACCTAAAGGTTTCTTACAGCAATGGATGCTATCAAGCTAATCGTTGTATCTTATGATCTTACAATAAAACAATTAGTTACCTTGTGTTTAGTAGATATAGCAGTTTAGCAACCCTCAGCATATGTTATTCACCTCATCCTGTGGCCTCGGGGAATAATATATCCTTCGGGTTGCTATACTGCTATATTAACTTCACACAAGGTAATTAATTGTTTATTGAATTTGAAGACGTTAAACATAATATAGGAACCGATCGGCAATATTTTGTTGAAAAAGTGAGAAAAATACACACGGTCAGTAAAAAGATCATATTATTAATACAATCAATAAATGATTTCAATTCCTTGATTGGATTATTTACCACAGAGACTCCATATCTTTCAAGTCAACCGCTTTGCAAATAAAAAGTACATTTCCATTGGATACTTTCATCAAGGATTCAATTTTTTAATATAAAATATAGTATGTTAGCAAACATTGTGCAATGAATAATGCATGTTCGTAAATACAATCTCATTTAGCACGAGACGTGTGTCATTAATTCTTTATTTCTAACCTAATTAGATATTCAGTCTTTCTGGCCTCTTTAGCTCGCTATACTCTACAATGTGTCATGCTATCCTTGTAAACTCAATCCCCTGCAACATGGACATAATAATCGTTGTACTCTTTGGCTTTTCCTGGCTTGACGGTGATGTTCCTAGTTTACCGTTATAAGGTATCCGGTATGATAAAGCATGAACTGATGTTTTAGATTTTCATAGTAGAAATTTATAAATTACGAAAAAAAAAATTAGTTAAGGTTTTCACCTTCACAAACTAGTAAAGACTTGAAAATGTACAAAAATCATTGTCAACTTCTTTAGAAATTCGGACCCAAGCACGGACTGTATTACGTACGCCCTCTTCTTATACTTATTTACATATTCATTTGTGTTGCTTAGGCCCCTGCATTTTGCGGTCTTGTTTGGTCATCTAACAGTTAGGACGTCGTTTTACACCACTATTGTACGGTCTTCGAGACCTCTGGGTAATCAGAAAAGAGGGAGGGTTGTACGCACGTAATCCAGGATAACCACACAGTCTGCTTCTTACATGGCAGATGACAGTCCGAATTCGGCACTGATTGTCCGTTGTTCTCTTGGTTTATGTGTAGTTATTTGTGTTTGATGATTCCCTGTGATTTGGCGTTCCTTGTACCATTTTTTTCTATGCATGATTGCGTTGTGATTACAAAGTATTTTGTGTTTTATGTTTCTATGGTATGAGCTGGTGTTTCTTGTTCCTTTTGCGTGTCTTTTGTGGATGTCTGCTCTGTGTTTTTGCATTTGGTGTTTTGGAGTTTTGCTTCGAGTGCTGAAACGTAGTGTTGTTGAAGATCCTCTCCTTTCCTCCTCTTTTAGTAACAAATATGTCCTTATTCCTTGATGACAAGACATTGTATTGATACCACATCCTTTCAACTTTTATCTTGTCCTTTATATTTGCGAACTGTTTACAAATTACAACCTAAAAATACCTCTGCCTCATCTTTATCATCACAGCAGCTAAATATATATATTGTACCTATGAATCTTATACCGGTACATGTATATACCCTGACGCTATACCTAATATTGGGAAAAATACAAATGTCAGTATCTCCATGACATCATCAAAACACCTTATAAACTTTTGGGTAACCAGGACAGTGGGAGCGCTATATGCACGTAATCCGGAAAACCACTTTATTATGTCCTTCGTCGACATTGATTGAACATTGGTCTGTATGCTGCTTTTGTATTTTGATTTAATATGTCGTATCTTATGTCCCTTGTCTCTTTTACGATTCTTGTTGTTCTTGTTTACTCTGTTTTTTCTCAAGGGAAGTTTTTGGTGTTTTGTTGCGGGTGTTGCAACTGAGTCTGGTTAGATAATTCCTTCGTTCTTGTCTAATGATGAAAAACTATTTTCGTGGCAGATGGCCGTCCTAAGTCGGCACCGGTTGCCCATTGGTCTTGTTGGTTTATGTGTAATTCTTGGTGTTTGATGTTTCGGCGTTGTGTGTTGTCGTTCCTTGTCCCTTTTGTGTCTCTTTCTGTGCTTGTCTGCTCTGTGTTTTTGCATTGAGTGTTTCGGGGTTTTGCTGTGGATGCTGCAACCTGATGTCCCCTCCTTTGTTTGAAAAGGAATGTATGCAATGGTTATGAATTAAATGCACCATCTATAATACCGTATGCATGATGATTCTGGCCAAAGTGACAGAAATAAAAATAGTAAATATATCGAGAGTGATAAGCATACACGTTAAAGAAGAGCCATGTAAAGAAGAAAAAAATGTACATGGAGAGAGAAAACTATACGTTTTAAATCAATAGTAGATTTTGGTGACAGAAACAAGGACTTGACCAAATACATCTGAATCTGCTGCAAATATTCAAAGCAAGCAAATTAGGCCCAAAGAAATATACGTGAACATATTGTAAACATTTCCATATTATTCAGTACCGACAAGTAGTTATATAAGTAATATCTTCTATGACATGGGACACAGATAGTTTTCTGAGAATTAGAAGAAATAATCATAAGCATAGAGATGTTGGATAGCAGGGACAGGCAAATGTATCTCAAAACTTGCAGTATGATCGTTTTCCTTTTGTTATTAAGAAATGTAGTATGTGATAGAAACAAGCATTCTATCAATATGGATTTTCTAATTAATACAGAGGCAACGCCAAGTGATATGGAACGTTTATACAATAATTTATTTTCTTCCTATAACAAAGCGATCCGACCTTTTCAGACTGGAACATGGACAACAGAAATATCTTTTGTGTACATAGTAGAGAATATAAATGGAATGGATGAAGTAGCAGAAACCATGACTACGGCAGGGAAACTCCGAATTCTATGGAATGATACAACTTTATCTTGGAATGCAAGCAACTATAGCGGTATTTCACTTATGTACATTTCACAAAATTCCATTTGGAAACCAGACCTTGTCTTAGCTAATGGTAACGGTAAAATCACCGAACTTGGAGGGAGTTATTTTTATGTAGCTATTTCAGATAATGGACAAATGCACTGGGATCCATATGAAGTATTCACGACATTATGTGCAATCGACATAACATATTTTCCTTTTGATAAACAAGAATGCTTCATTAAATTCAGCATTTGGAACCATTTCTATAGCGAGGTCATCATTAAAGCTGATTCTAAAGTTGTTATGGAAACGGCAGGGAACGGAATCTGGCAAGTAGATGGCACATCCTCAGATATTGGTGTTACCCGTACGCAATCAACCGCACATTTTAGAATTAAGCTACGACGGAAACCATACTATTTCATTTTCAATATTGTTCTCCCTATTATATTCCTAGGATTTGTGTCCACGTTTGTATTTCTTGTTCCAGTTGTTTCTGGTGAGAAGACAGGATACTCAATAACAATTTTTCTTTCCTTTGCTGTTTTCCTATCAATTTTAAGTGCAGAAATTCCAAAGAATTCCGACAAAAGATGCCTTTTGAGCATATACGTAATGTGTGAAGTGGTACTTAGTATATTGATACTCATTATTACGAATATTCAACTTCGTCTTTATCATCGGTCATCAGAACATGTTGGAGACCTCTACAGAATAATCATTCGATCCTATCGGAAATGCTTCAAGACAAAAATTGTACCAAATCAGAGCGAAACCAGAGATGATACTACGGACACTGATATGTATAGTCTCAAAGGTGTAAAAACAGATCTGGAAAGTGTTAATATTAACGCCAAGTTTGAAATTATAGAAAATCATCAAGTTATAGACTCGACATCTGAGGAGGTTTGCTGGACTGACGTGTCAAATGCAATTGATGGAATTATGTTCCCCATTTTAACATCCTTGAACGTGGTATTCACTACTGCTATGTTTGCCATTATTTGTTCGAACTGAAAAGATTTTGTCCCATATAGATGTAACCAATACCGAACCTTGAATCTGTATAAGTTGACTCACTGATATATTTTTGAAAAGATGGCTGTGAAATATATATTGAATTTTTTATATTAAAATTTTTATTTTTCGTCTTCTCGTATAATTATAATAATATTGAATCTAATTTGAACAGAACGTTCCGTATGATATCTGATATAATTTTAAAAAATGGCTGTGAAATATAGATTTTTATATAAAACAATTGATTATTCGTCTTTTCTTATAATTACAATAATTGAATCTAATTTTGAACAACACGTTCCGTAAAATATCTACTTTACCAAACTCAATTGAAAAAGAAACATTTTGCAAGTGGAATAGTACTCTCACATCGGTACAGTTATCTACAAGAAATGTGACATTCGTTTACCGAAATATATATGTGTGAAGCTAAAAACGGAATGTATATTTGTAGGAAGGCACTCAGATTAGGCTGCCATATGAAATTGTTTCGTCCTTCAAGACGAGCAATATAAAATTATAGAAACAGCAAAGATATATAGAATTCGCAGTTTGATTTTAAAAAGTCGTAGGGGAAATCGGTCACATGTTCTACAATGCAAGATTAAAGTTTCCTGATTTTTTTCTAAATTTCAAACCAAACTTTGAAAGTTTCTTCAAGAAGGTATAGAGTTGGAAAACTTCAATTTGGTGCTCTATTGTGAGTGCTGTTGAGATTATCGTCAGGATCTTCTTTAACTCATTTCCGTAAACAATTGCTTTTTTCTGTCTACTTTTGCTAATGTTAAACGTCTTCAAATTCAATAGCATCATTTAAGAACCAACAGATTTGCAGCATGGACCAGACATGCACGTTTCGGATACTTAACCCTCGTCAGTGGTCCTCAATCTAAACAATGTAATACGGCCAAAGTGTGTGAAAGTTATTATGTCCACAAATGTATCGAACGATGTAGCAGAATGGGTAGAATATGATGCTACAGGACATCTGTTTTTAGAAATTTCAACTTATTTTGATAACAGAAATTTTCGAATGCTTGAGGAAATGATCGAAGTTGATCGAACTTGGCCACATGTGCCCTCGTGGACTCCTTGTCCAGGAGCAGTTACACTCAGCAGTGGTCTAAATGTTGAACGTCTTCAAATTCAATAACATCGTTTAAGAACAGGTACATTTGGAGCATGTACCAGACTTGCAAGTTTATGGTACTAAACCCTCGTCCATTATCCTCATTCAAAACAATGTGATACAGCCAAAGAGTGTGAAATTATTATGTCCACGAATGTGTCGAAAGACGTAGCAGGATGGGTGGGATATGATGCTACAGGACCCATGTTTTCGAAATTCTAATTAATTTTTATAAGAGATATTTTCGACTGCGTTGAATAAACGATCAACTGAAGTTGATCTAACTTTGCTAGATGTGCCAAGGAATGAAAATATTCAGGAGTGAGACAAGGTGCCCGGGGAGAGTCAGCGTCTCCTGTTCGCATGCATAACCCGTCACACCATTTCATATGCAGTTTACGAAAAAAAAAAATAACAGAGTTGAATGAACAGCTCTCATAAGGCCATTATATCCCCGATATATACATGTACTACCATGTAACGTCCATGATTTCGGTAAGTATGGAGGATACAGTATATACTCTTCAAAAGAAGAAACGCACAGAACAGTACCATATATGTATCTATAGTAGTCAAAATTTCTAACTTACAATTTTAATATGAATCAAGGCAAAGCCTTTTTGTGCGAGCGGAGAGAAAATAGATATGATTATATAAAATAAAAATGATTTTTCTTTTTTATTTTGACTATGACGGTTTTTCTTATCTGACAAAACTTTCTGTTTGATGACTGCCAAAAA
Organism: Pinctada imbricata; assembly: GCA_033119305.1. Lineage (NCBI taxonomy): Eukaryota > Metazoa > Mollusca > Bivalvia > Pterioida > Pteriidae > Pinctada > Pinctada imbricata. The sequence goes on along the minus strand of VSWD01000003.1, from coordinate 26,909,631 downwards.
AGGTAGTATATAAGGCGAGTGGAAACACGGAAGCATTTGTAAAATTGATCTAGACTAGCAGATTAACATTTTAAGGGGGGGCTTAAAATACGGTTCTTTAAAAATATGGTTGTTTATAATTCATTTTTATTTTGTAAGAATAATGTTTAGGCTAGATGAAAATAAATTACTTAAGAACAAAAGAAAACCAAACATATTCCGACTTTTGACAGTACGAAACCACCCGAGACGAGAAAAGCAATCAGAGCGAAACGTCTCGTTTAAAACCGGAAATGTCGGATTTCCCGTAGTTACGCCGCCTGGTTGATGCTTTATCGTTACCTGATTTACGAAAAATATTTTCAATAAATTTAACTTATAAACAAAAATTGAGTATAACATATACGTCTACTTGGAGTCGAAAAAAAATTTAAATGGCAATATCCAGCATCTCCGCAGTAACTCTGTCTGCGAGGGGACGAAAATTTTTGAAAGCATAGTAGTACATTCTCGTTCTTTGATTCAGCATATTTTCTCAATAAGATATGTGTATACGCGTTACCATAAGGGCGAGCTTCGCTCGCAAAGGCCCTTCGGGCCTTTGCAGCGAGCTCCGCTCGCTATCAGTTACTTGAAAATCACGATTGATAGAAATCAATTATTTAATATCTGAATTTATCAAAACAGCATTTTTTTTTCAAGTCTAAATGAAAAGTTGATATTCCTGTGATGTGTATTTTCAAATTTCACAGCATTATATTAAAGAATCATCAGCTTCCGGTTTGAAAGAAAACTGTGTCTCTTGACTGAAAAAGGCTACAATAGAAAAGATCTTATGGTTATCGTGTGATTCGTTTTTTGAATTTTGAAATATCGGTGGTTGATAATGTTGTTTAATTGTGATATGCTTACAAATTTCCTGATGCTTTAGCACTTCCAGTATCATTGATATATCCATACCCGTAGAATATCAAGTTAGAAATTTTGACAAGTATATTATTATTCAATATGCACAAGCTGTTGATAATGTGACCTTAGTTGTTTGCATTAATGATGGTATAGATGTATCAACAAATAATGGCTAAAGTAAGAGTTTTGATTATAAAAAACACTTTAACGTATCCAGTGTACAAATGGAGATCTCGCGGACGTCTCGTCCAATTAAACAGTGTTAAAATTATCTCGGTAATCTTCGGCAGTGTCTCGATAGTTTCCGTTGATTAAGCGAAGGTTGGCATGTTGACCTTTGATGATAGAAACCATTTTTTACGTTGTATAAGGTATATTTAGGTAAAAATATTCAATGATTCTAACTATATAATACACTTGATATTTATTTGTACAACGGATACCTTAAGTTATAAACATGCATTTTTGAATTTTCTACATTTTCATGTTTTTATGCATTGACCATGTTTATGAGGAATTTGAAATTTGCAGAAGTCAAAGTCACTATTGCCCTTGAAAAAAAAATTGGACTTCAACTTTTTCGAGTCGCTTCCACTTTAATGCGGTGCATGCTTACAATATCCGTTTGTTTAGTATGCTGCATCCGTTTATCAATCGAATAAAAGGATTTTCATATAAAACGGAAAACGGGCAAACTGATCTCCGAAAAATACACAATTCGGCCTCTAAAGAACATTGAGGGCATATTATTTTTTGAGTCATTTTAACTAACATTCAAAAACGCTGTTGAAAGCAAAGAATAGGAGAATACCATTATGTACATCTGGTTTCATTTGGTCTAAAACATACAAAAAATGTGATTATTTTTTTATATGTGTACTATGGATTAATGAACAAATACTATGCGCTACTTTTTCATGAGTATATAAGTATAGGATAAAGACCGAGTTGAGGTCTGTATGAAGGTTAGATGCCCAAGGAGAGAACAGGGTGGTGTTTAAAGACCGAGGCCGAAGGCCAAGGTCTTTAAACACCACCCTGTTCTCTCCGAGGGCATCTAACCTTCATACAGACCTCAACGAGGTCTTTATCCCACTTACAAACCGCAGATTTTCTCCATTTTTCCGAAGAATAAAAATCTAAATATTTAGTACACCCCTGCTTTTCAAAATGAAATTGACCATACAAATTATTGGGTGGAAATATGCAACGGTTACGATTATTAGGCCATAGAAGTAAAATAATTTGTTATATATCCCGATAATTTTCTGAAAGATACCCTGTAGTCGGTCAAAGAAGAAAATAATAGTGTAACAATGAAGTCTATTTCCATTAAAGTTTTTAAATATGTGATTAAATTATTGCAATTAGAGATAAGGAAAGATTTTCTAATCAAGTGAGTATAATATTTCTTTATTTTGTTCATCAAGTTCCTCAATATACATATATTTTAAAAGCATTTAGAATGATTGGAATTCAAGAATCGCAATAGGGATCTAGATTGATTTGAAATGGCATTTTGCGGTTTTCGGGATAGAAGAAGTTAGATTCTTTTTCTGTTAACATTTCTTATAAAAGGATGTCTTTAGCGGACTTGAAACACAATATTTTCTATACTATGGCCGAATACTCATTATAATCAAAACAATTCACACCCGCGACTGAAATAATTTTCTATTCTCCGCCCCTCATTGTTTTTTATTGACCTCCACACTTCATACATTTAGAACCGTCCGCGGTCTTTATGGAATAAAATGACCGATGAATAACAAAAGAATCACATTTGAAGGTTTGTAATAAATAAAACAGACCCCCTCCCTCTCTTCGGAAAATAAATGTATCTTCGTCCGGGATTCGAACCCGCAAAGGACGTTGTTAAAAAGACAAAGGGCGAGCTCTCTAGCCACTGTGACAACGTCTTTTAACATACAATTCGATATAAAGTCTTACAATATACAAAATGTGATGCATACCAAAGCAAGTATTTACCATTGAATAAAAGTATTGTTTTCAAATATCTATATAGCTTCATTAATCTACTTTTGCTCTAATATGCTATAATGTAACTTAATAGTTGTCGAACGATACCGTAGTAGAATGAAGATAAAATTTCAAACGAGAGGGGATGTTTCAAAGTTCATTTCAAGGAACCAGTACAAGAGGTCTCGCAGAACGCCACCTGGTATCAAAATGGAAGTTAAACTATACTTTTATTCAATGGTAAATACTTGCATCAATGAATTGATGATGGCAGAATGACAGATGACAAAATTCATGTAACAACGACAATTTTACATTGACGAAGGACAAATGATGACATTGCGAAAAAAAGAAAGATAATTGTAATATGAAGTAAATTTGAACTGAAACCGAGACAAATGAACATCGAATAATCAAACATTGAATGTAGCAACATAGCATGAGACGTATAAGAGAGTCAAATAGCATTGTGACCCTAATATCCTTCCATAGTTCCGCAGTAATTGAAATTTAGGTAAATAAATTCAGATATAAGGGCGTTTAGATCAATAAATAAAGGAATAAATAGACAGAAGTAGTATGAGTCGTTCATTTTGGTCAGTAAGAAAACATTAATGGCTAAAGAGATGATAATAATGCTGAAGGGTTCCAACACTATACCTTCTTGAAGACAATGTTTAATCAATTATAAAACAAAATTAAACTCGTCCATAATTGTTGTTTAAATATGAATATAAATTGACTTCAACAATTAAGTCCCAACAAATATGTGATATAGCTTTGACGTAAAAAATGAAATATTGAATAACCTTTTGCTCCTTTACCTCTTTTAGACGATCGAGAGATATTTATGAATATGACACTTTGACGACGGTCCTTTCGGTGACCAGTCCTTTTTATTGCTGTTGTAAATTTGAATAAAAGCTGACCAGTTATATCCAATACCCAATACAAGTACCACTTATAGACTCTTCGAAATTATAGCATTGTCTCTTAAGCATCTGGAGTATGATTTTAATCGTGTGAAACATGCTCACTATAACACGTTTAAATCCTCATACCATCAAATCTCATCACGATGTTTGCTTTGAAATGAGAATCAACATGTGGACACTATACCGATGTCCACTATAAAGCTGGACATGGAAGAGACCGACCATCAGATCCCAGGATCCTTTGTCAAGAACTAAGGATGATGCTGACCCTCTGCCTTGCTCTGCTAGTAACCGGTAAATCGTATTTATTCTTTTTTCATATATTTGAAATGATACCGTAAAGAGAAGTATTGTTTATACTCATCTATTGAGTCTTTGCGGCATACATAGTTTTTTTCCCTTTACAGACGGTTTCTGACGTAAAACCATTGTGACGCCATGAAAATGGTATGGTAAAGCCGATTTTATGCCGTTATTTCCCAGACTTTAAGGATTGTTTCCATAGATTTATGACGTCATAATCAGTCTACGTCAGATACCGTCTCAAATGGGAAGTAACTGTGGTTTTCGAAAATAGCAAATATGCATACAGAAAGATAACCGAAAAATCTCTTTATATACACGTACAAATACATGTATGTGTAAAGTCGCGATTTGTACAACAGTTACATATAAATAAATGCACACAAATGTTTAATATTTTGTATTTGCCCAAGACTTCACGTTGGAGAATTTATAAAGGATATTTTATTAGTACGGCTTTCGATTTTTCTGAAGTGTAAAAGTCAATCCAAAGGTTTATGATATGTTAGAAATATATTGTATTAGCAAGATTTTCAGGCGCTTTCTTGTATATGATTGAATACAATTAAGCGCAGAAACGAATTTCGTCAATTCTGTAGTATTTGAAATAAAATATATTCAAAGTCCTCTCTTTTTAATGTTTATCTGCTTCCTTTTTTTCTCATTGACAGTCCTATATATGGGAGTTCAAGTTTACTTTTCTTGTCTCTAGCTATAAAGATCTAAGAAATCTACATTCAAAGATTATGATAGAACAGTAGTATATATATATTTGAAAAGACATCGCTGGTTTTGATGATTTGTATTATTTTTCCAGTGTGCAGTGCCGCACCAAACATCAGGATTGTTGGCGGCAGCAACTCATATGCTCATGCATGGCCGTGGCAGCTGTCACTTCAATATCAAGGCAGCCATGTTTGTGGTGCAAGTCTGATATCTGCGAACTATGCTCTCACCGCGGCCCACTGCGTTTCCTTTGAGTAAGTATAACGGAAAAAGTTTCCTAAGAGATGTAATGAGGCTTTAGATATAAAACATCTGGTTAGGAGTGAAACAACGGATTCAGTTCTCCGCAATGTACAAAAATGTATAACACTCATCTAGTAGGGTTTGGTTGTCATGAAGTTTCTTAGCTTTAGCTTGTTTATTTTATATTATACTATACCTTCAATCATTTTTTTAAATGGATAACATTAAAATCACATAGATTTTATGGGTAAAACAAAGCTTAAAGTCGAAACAAATGATATTATGAAACAAATGATATTATGAAAAAAGGCACGTGCGTACATGTATCTCTGCTCAAAACCACACATGATTATCTCTAGGACGCCATTTACAGTTGAAACAATTTGGTCGTAGTCGAACTAAATATATCTAGGACTACTAGTCCTAGATATATTGATGACTACTACAACAGCAGAAAAAAAAGTACCACAGTTACCTTGAATCATGCAAAAATATAGTTTCAATGTAAAATATATTCAGCAAATTCCTTTGGAGTTATCATATTCTAAGATGAATGGAATTGATATAAACGGATTTTCTAAAATTAATCCAAGTGCTACATGATTATACACCTACGAGTACGAATATAAAAATTATGGTCGACGAATTCTTGACTGAAGATATTCGATTGGTAACGAAAGAAATTATTTAAAAAAAATAAAATTAGATTAATTCACCGTTTTATAGTTTTTGTGTCATTTGATGTTTTCACAGCTCTAGTTCTAGTCTAGTAGATATCAGTTTGAACTTTTGAAAAGGCTTTTTTTTTCGGGTGGGAGTCGGGGGAGTTACATGTATCTTCCCTTGATGTACCGTATGGAAAAAATTGCAGAATTTTTTTTTTTATATTCCGGGGAAATCTTTTACCAATCGATATTTGTTGCCCAATCATTTTGTTGAAAAAAAATATAGAAAAATAACTTTTTTCTATACAGTTCTCTGAAATCAACCTATTTTTTTTTCAATATTCAAACTGGTGAATTATTTTCAATTAACTTCTAAAATATAACTATGCTATGAATAAAGATGGCAGGATTCCACGATTAGGTTCCCTATTTACTTTTCATTACCAATTGAATACCTGAACAGGTGATGAAATCAAGGTCTATCTTTTGTTACCATAAGACTAATGATAAAATATAATAATGCAAATACATGTAATATTATTAACCATTTACATCCTTTTTATGCCTTCGGTTTATGATTTTCCGAATTATCGATTTTGTGCCGTATATGGGGATCTATATTTGTCATTGAAGAACAGATCCTAATGTATTTACCTACTGACTTGTAATTTTGGACTCAAAACTTCATAATGTTTTCTCTGTATTCTATTAAGGATACATATAACGAGTTTTTCTTATTGCGCTTGTAGCTCGGATACCTCAAAGTTCAGTGTGATTGCAGGAGAGCATAACTTTAATTCCTTTTCCGGATCCGAACAAAACATCAACATAAAAAAAGATTATGATGGTAGGTATAAATAAAGTAATTCTAAATCTTTCGAACCATGCATAGGAGAAGCTCTTCAGGAAAAGAAAACCGAATCCGAACAGCATGCACCATACATGAAATATTTATGTTAATACTTTTATAAGAAAACCTCTTAGATTCAGGGTCATCATGTTAATCATTTTCATTTTAGCATCCTGAATACAATGAGAACGCCGGTGGTTTCCCTAATGACATCGCTATCCTCCAGCTTTCATCTGCAGCTGAGCTGAGTGAACAAGTACAGTCTGCCAACCTCCCATCTAGCACATCTACCTCGTTCTACAATGGCAGAACATGCTACATTACTGGATGGGGACGTCTAAGTGGTAGGGAGTTCTGTCTTTTAATGTTGTGGTTTAGCGAATAGCTAGCATGCTTATACTAAGGTGGAAAAAAAATCAATGATAGCATTGATAAAATGTATCTAAAAAGACATCGCTTGATCATCCATGATGGAACATATGTTTCCTCTCAAAAATCTGGGAACTATGCAGATGATTCCTTCAGATCCTTCATACACAGTTGAAATGTGCAATTTAGCAACAACAAACTTGCTTATTCTATTACAATTTAAAAATGATTTTCACCAAGGTGATCCTTTTGTTGACTGATACTTAGATATTAAATTATCGCATGTCTCAAAACCGACAGGAGTTATATTAAAGAAATCCCTACTTGTTTTATCAGTTTTATCACAAAAGAATAGCCCGGCAAAACATAATCATATATTCCTTCATTTCTTATACCTAGGTGGTGGTAGTCTGCCTAACATTCTCCAGGAGGCAAAAACAACAGTTGTCTCACACAGTAACTGCAGAAACATGCTTGGATACACTGGTCTTCTGTACCTTCAACAAGGACCTCACATATGTGTACACACTGGTGAAAATGGAGCTTGCAACGTAAATATCATTATCTTATCCCTTAAATTCTTTCATTATACAAAGCAATCGTTCATTTCAAAGTCATAAAGAAGTGAGTAAAATGTATACAAAAATCATGGATATTATAGATGAACAAAAACCATAAAAAAAGTTTTAAGAATATCGAATAAAACAAAACACCTGAAATATTCTTCGATTATATATAACAGAAAAGATATTACTAGTCCAAAGTCGGTACCCATTGGTCTCGTCGGTCTATGTGTAGTCTTTTGTGTTTGATGTTTACATGTCGTGTGTCTCTTTTCCGTTTCGTGCTGTACTCGTCTTTTGTGTTTTTGCATCGGGTGTTTTGGTGTTTTACTGTTGATGCTGCAACGGGGTCTTGTTGGAGATCTCCTCCCTTCTAGTTACCTAGTAATTTGGTGACCTAGTACAATGTGATACCAGGTCACTAGGTTTTTTACCAGGTCACTAGATGACTAGGTAACGAATTTAACCCATCGACGATTTGTCTTGATAATACGAGGCGTCAGCAAGGAGGATAACACTATATATCGTCACGGAAGGTCTAGTATAAAAGTCTAGATACCTGGTATAAAATATACCACATCTTCACTTGACCGTTACTAGCCAATCGCTATTCGGTATTTCCTGGCATCTCTTTGTCAGAAGTGGGGTAAAATTTGTTATCTTCTTTTAATTATATTCTTTTCTCTTTTTTTATTTTAGCTGGTCAATTCCATAAATATCTAATACTACGTTAATAACTTTTACTTCTTAAACAAATCAGTGATTTGAATCAAAATGCAACACCGTTAAAAAAGAGTGTCCATTTGCACGAAAAAGAACATTTGTAGGTATCATTTGTTAAACGTAAGGATTCACTCCTTGACACGTCTGGATGTGTCCGTCTTCAGAAAAGTAGTGCCGTTTAATGGTTTTTGTAGAATAATTTGATCATCTATCATATTATTAGAGATCAGTTTTAGAAATTATTTTCCAGTGCTCATGATTCGGTATCCTTCACAATGAATATTTATCTATTCTTACATGATGCTATTAAATTTGTAGACGTTTAACATTTACCTTTGGTATTATGAAATCGCATATAGTGGTTATCAATCGAAGAATAAGTCTGTATTCAATAAGTGGTACCACTAGAATATCATTATGTCCAAAAATGTACCTGAAAATGTAATGATTTTAATGCGTGATAGCTTAACAATGTTCTTAGATTGATTTTCCTCTCAATGATTTTTTTCAGGGCGATTCCGGCGGACCGTTGGTTTGTGATGTCAATGGAAAATGGGAACTAGCCGGAGCAACATCATGGGGACTTCAAAACTGTCCAACAAGTTCACCGTCTGTGTACGCTAGAGTATCCAACTATCTCTCATGGATTAGACAAAATACTGATCTGTAAAAAGCATGTATCGGAAAATGAATAAAGTATTAGCAAATTGAATATTTTCTTCTACAATTTTAAAAAGCTCTCAATGAGATCAAGGTTTGACTAATATTCTATAGCTATACAGAGATGGAGTCTTTACACCAATATAAGAATATTAATATCTTCCTCAAGACTATTTCAATGACTGAAGGGAACCATTCAAGGACAAAAGAAAGAAGGAGATCTCTAACAGAATGCAGTTACAGGAAGCACTCATTTAGCATTTACTTATTCATTTCAACATTATAATACTCTTCTTAATATTTTTGCCCTTGCACTGCAGCTATTATCATTGATTATTTACGGAAGGTTAACATATGATTAATTGGAAATGTTAAGGGCGGTTGCGCTTAATACATTACGAAGGTACTCTTGTAATTAAGAACGCGACATTAAAAGATAATTAATAGTCTGTAACATAAACAAGATTTTGTTACCGATGAAGTACCTAAAGTTCACGTTATTTATCTCTCAATGTTATTTCATGTGTGATTGAAGACTTAATTGAGTCCTCGACACACTCTTTATAACCTGCAATCCTGCCCCACCCCCCCCCCCCTCCTCCTAAACTAATATGTACGCGTAGCATCTAACAATATAACACAACTTGGAAAACGGTGTTGAAGATTGTATTTCGACCTCTGATTCTCCTCTCTTAAGGATAGTATTCAGCTTTGCACTTTATCGGTTTGTATTGGTATATGCGATTCAAGAAGCGATTTTCATCATTTTTCCCCATCCCCTATACACACCGATAAAACGCAAAGATGAAAAATAATCCTTATAGTCAATTTAGCTGTTTCTATCCTTCTTGATCTTATTTCTTTATATTTGAAATATCATCGCTAGGGAGAACGTAACCTGAAGTAAAAGCAAACGTCTGAAAAGAACCCATCTTACTATCAACGTACTAGAATTCCATACATTTTTGTTGAAATTAGAACAAAACTCAGTCGCCTTCTTTTGATCTTTTGGAAACAAAATATTCTTTCATTAACCTTTTAATTACATTTTCATTACACAGAAAGAATGGACGCAGAACGCTTTCTTACTGATCCAAAATGGAAGAGTAAAAAACATGGCTTTTACGTCTTACAATTTGAGTTATGTTAGTTCAGGAGATAGAAGAAGGCATGACGGTTCCAATTATATGCTCAACTCAGTTTTGACAGAAATAGAGTTTGAACGCTATAAGAAGGAGTGAGAGAATTGTCTTGAAGCCCTCCCCCCATCCTTATTCATGTACCGTATACAATTATATAAGTTTTATATACATATTCATATTGTAAAAATATGTAATCACTCATAAAACTAAGTTGGCATAAAATACGAATTATTTACAGTTTTTAGTACAAATCAAGTACTTCTGTAATTAATACAGACATCTTGTACACAAAGAACATCTCTTGATTAAAAAAATTCTTCCTCCGCCTACAAAAATGATTTATCTCTGTAAAGGGCAAAAAAAAAAAAAGATCCGGCACCGACAAGAAATAAAGCCCCCCCCCCCCCTTCCGTAAATCAAATGAAATGGAAGGTGCCTTACAACGTCATAGTTCTTGGAAGTGGTGTACATGTGGGTAACATTGAATCACTTGGGGTATACGGCGTCGTTTGATAATGGAATATACACTAGGAAAAATTACTTTGGCTCTATTCAACCTATTTGACGTTCAATACTACTTACGAAGATTCGAATTCCGAAACACATGTCCAGTAAAACTGGTACTGTAGAACATATATTTCAATATTGACAATTTCAACTACAAAGTTGGTATCGCTGCTGGTGGACTGTAAGTCCTTGAGGATATCGATCGCCTAGTTTTAGTGCTTACGTATTACATTGAAATGTATTCTAAAGTTTCTTTCATCAAATCAGATCTAAATTTGTAAAGATAAGGGGTATATTCCGCATTGCATAGCTCTTTTTTTTTTATATTTTTCTATTCTGGGTGTTTCCCAAAACATAACGTTTGAAATGGAAATTTCGATGAGACATTTTTTATGCTCCCCGATTTTTTTTATCTGAAAGGCTTCAAAGTAAAACCGGTTTTGAAGAATTAAGTAGCGGGTTGAGCAAAAAACTCCATGACACATCCCAGACTAAAAGGAGGTTCCTTGATTGAGATGAGATCACCTGGAAAAGTAGGCATATGATATTTGCTTGCAACACCCGTGCTTAGGCCGTGTAGATAAGAATGTTATGGCTTCGTATTTCCGTAGAACTTATGTCATTGTCTATGCTGTTTCTTCTATTTCTTTTTTTCCCCGTTAGGAAGTTTGATATTGTATTTTGTCCCGTAATTGGTAAGCCTTGTGATTATGGTTTTTGGAATCTGGTTTCGATTTTTGTGTTTGAATTTAATTCAGTGAGTTATTTCGATTTGTCTCTTATTATCTTTTTTTATGTTTCTACCGGACTATTTTTCGATACGTTCATGAATCGATTAAGGTAGAGTATCCCTCGGGTCAAAATCTCTGGTGATTTTTTTGCCATGATACCCTATTTTTTCTCTTTTTGATATTGTTCAGATTATCACGCTAATATGGTTTTAGGAAAAGAAACTTTTATAGCTACTTTTTTTCCTCTCTAAAAATGGATTTTTCTTACTTTTTCCATGTGGTCTAATCGCAAAGTTCAGACGGTTTAAGTTCTTTGTATAATCATGAAACCACGAATTATATTTTGTTTGCATATCTGGTATAACATATATGTAAATGTTGTTATTTAGGACATATGAGCATCTGAGACCTAAGGGATGCTCTACTATAAGTAGTTACCCATCAAGTATATTATTCATTGTAAAAATATTAGTGAAAAGATGAAAAATACAATGAATGATTTCATTTTTTTATTGAATGATTTACCACAAGTACTCCATATCTTTTGCGTTAATCTCCCTGCAAAAGGAGAGTACATCTGTTTTTGATAATTTCAAGAAGGAATCGGTTTTCAATCAAAATATAGCATCTAATCAAATATTGTGACATGAATTATGATTCTTCGTATATAACTGCAATGCAGCATGAAACATGTGTCATTAGTGTTAATATTCTAACCTTATCAAGTCTGAGTTTATCTGTAATCATTATGCTTCTTGGTACGCGGCTGCGTTAAGGTGCTCCACGCTGACGTCGCGCTGAAAATATTCCATTTTTACGGTGCCTGGCATTCAACCCTCAATTACAGCTTAAACGTTCTTTCTTTAGTTCAAAGCTGTATTTTTCTAATATCTGGTAGGTGTCTGGTAGCTAAGAAAAAAAAAATTCACCAGGGGATTCCCCTGTGTCACGTGACAGCCCTAAATATAACTCTACAGTGTTGTCTCGGTTTTAAATTGAGTTTTGCAAGCGGTAAATAAGGAAAAAATAATACAAATGTTATATCGTTTTCTTCAGTAAATCCTGTAGATTTAGAAATGTGCTGGGCATTGTGACACTTAAAACGATTAAGAGGAGAAAATATACCGAGAAGGAAAACAAGTGGTAAAAACACTGCAAAACTCGACTTTACATCCACATTTTACACAACTATTAAAATTTCTATTAAATGCGCAGCAAAATCTTGGTAAATTGAAGTGTCCTCTATAGATTCTGTATAAAAATATCGAAATTGTACAAGGGTAGTCACCTGCAAATTACATTTTTTTACAACTACCCTATATCGGTCTATTTTCAGATGGGACCTAAACGCACAGGTGATCTGGATTACGTCATAGAAATTTAGCGGGAAAGCATAAGTAAACATGCAACATATATATACGTGTGTACAACATAATAACACGGGTTTATTATATCTGATACAATGTAACGTGGTTTTTTTTTATTTTAGTATTATTTTTACAACGATGAGAATGTAATATATACATATATTAAGAAGGCAGGGCCGGCCGGGGGGGGGGGGGGCGATAAGAAGGCAGAGCCGGCCGGGGGAGGGGGGGGGGGACTGACCCGGGAGGGTAAGCCTCGTCTGGGCATCCACTTTTAGTATATATGTTTTTCAAGTTAAAACATTATATATTTTCTTTGTGGGAAAGTTTGTGGTAGGGAATAACTCTGGTGATAAAGGTTGCCGCTAGACAATAAAACTTCTGCTGATCAAATATTGAAATCTATGGATCAATGCAATATTTCCTCGTACTGAATCCAACCCGGCGGACTATTGAGACCGTGATACTGACCGTCTTCTAATTTTGTATTTAACAAAATTGATTGTAAACTTGTTATGTACAGTGCTTTCGTGAGCAGAGCTCTATCGGTGACAAAATAATCATAATAAAAAAAAATGTATATAACTTGAATAAATAAGAGAGAGAGAGAGAGGGGGGGGGGGGGTCTTTCCCGGCTAGGCTAATCATGTTTCAGTCTAAGAATAACCCGCCCGACCTTCTTGCTGATTACGATTTGTTTTAATTATTACTATTTTTATTTGATCTTAGATTTAGTCTAGTACAAGTTGACCGTATCTGAAGTATCGATATTGTTCTGTTGTGCCGGCTATGAATACAGTGCCCGCCGTATAGCCATTTATTGACACATGTATTTTAACACCGTATTCGTAATGATATATATTATATATATTTTTTAAAATAGTGCTTGAGAATAAACTGTATTAATGTACATGAGCTGGCACCCTCGCCCCCCCCCCCCACACACACACACACACCCCGGCAGCAACAACAACTAAATGAATATAAAATTGAATAAGAAATAATTATTTTAAAGCCGGTAAATCAGTGAAACTCCATTAAATAGCTAAATATGGACAATATCCAACAAATATTCTAAATAAAAATTGTGCTCCTTTATAAGGATACCAATATCAATTTCTTATATTGATTTAGTAATTGAAAATCAGCGATTCCACTGTGAATAAAAGCGGTTTCTCATCCAAAGCTTCCCTTTAACCCTGAACTCAGACTGCGCATGCTTGACCTACAATGACCCGATGTGCAAAACTGTGGAAAAACACGCATTCTTTCATTACTTCTCGTAAATAAGATACCGGGAACATTCAGAGTTGATGTAAGGAATAGGATGAAAGCTCAATAATATTGAAAATCGATTCAGTACAATTTATCCCTTGAAATATCCCTAGCATACGATAACTGATGTGACGTCATTCATAACGTCACACAATGTTTTCGCGGAATTTTCTCTAACGTCATTGCGTGGAGCACCTTAACGTAGCTGCGTAGACACAATCCCCTGTAACATGGAACGTGTGCCATTAAGCCTTCGTATTCCTACCCTTTCAGATCTTAATATATATCAATGTTTTCTTTATATTTCTTATTCCCCCATTTTGAGAATACTTTATGATCTTTCCACTGCTACAAGAAGGACGACTATATTTACGAACACTCTAGATAGAAAGCAATGTAAAAACGAAACCAAATCATACGACGCCGGATAAATATATTTTATGACATCATATCCCACTCATCCTGCTACTTCTTTCGGTACATTTTTGATAATAATAACTTAATATCTCAGCAATTTTACTTTTTTAGATTGAGGATCACTGACGAGGGTTAAGTACCCGAGACGTGCATGTCTGGTCCATGCTGAAAATAAATCTGTTCTTAAATAATGCTATTGAATTTGAAGACGTGTAACATTGAATAAGTACAATGACAAATGAACTTATGGGACGTTTTCATTCTTTAAAAAGTGCAAAGGGTTCCAACTATACACCTTCTTCAAGAAAATTTCTAACCAATTTATTTTGCACAAGACACGTGTTTCGAATACTTTATTCTCATCAGTGATGCTTTGAGCTTAAGTGCTTTTCATAAGCTGCCCAAAGTCATTTCAACAGCGCCCTCTGGTTAGATTTTTATATTTAAGATTTGTGTATTTACTTTACAGAGAGAACGCGGTTCCAAATTTCCTGAAGGATCGATTCAGTAGCATATCCAAATAAAATCGATTTTCGAAAAAGCACTATAGGGATCATGGTGCTAAGATGTTAACCTCCTTTAATTTCGGCATTATTTTTGGAATAAATGACAAATGACAATTGTCAAATTGATAAAGTGCCAAATCAAAACTTCTTTCAGGCGACAGAGTTGGAAAGAATATACCAATTACACTTAAAACTATTCAGTGTCATGAAGAACGAGTTTAACAGACTGCTCCACACTGCAACAGGAAATATGTATTTATATTGATAATGCGGAAGGGTTCGAAATCTTTACCTTCTTGAAGAAAAGGGGTAGGTTCACGAACACCCAAAATCGGCCCTAATTTTTTGCGAAAAATAGTTTTATGAAAATTATGATTCAGCATCTCTTATATTCATCTCAAATACCTGGCGAAATAGAAAGTTAATATTTTTCATTGTCAAAACGTCACGTGCGTTCGTTATGACGTCACATTTTGACGTCATTTGCTCTGCATGACGGAAAATGAAGGAAAATCGCCATATTTTGTGCATAAATCTTTGAAATTAGTATAGGCGCCAACACTTACCCAACATAAATTTCTATGTAGATCGAAAGATAAATTGCAAATCTAACTATTTATAAGAAAATTATTTTGGGTGAAGGCTGGCGCCCTACTTATTTTCATACATTTTGACCAGAATTATGCCAATTTCTTACGATTTTGCTGCATTTTATAAGCCGACTTTGAAGCCATATCTTTCGGTGTATTGCACGTATTTATAAATATTTATTTGGTATTTCAAACAACCACACATTTAACGTCCTTGATACGAAATACTATCGAAATCTAAAACACTCTAGAATTAAGGCCGATTTTCCATGTTACCGAACCTGCTCCTTTCCTACTAATTTCTTTTGTACCAGACACGTGTTTCAAATATCAAATTCTAATCAGTGATGCTTCCAGCCAAAGTGCTTTTCATAAGCCGCCCAAAGTCATATTACTAGCGCCCTTTGGTATTATTTTAAGATTTACAGGTGCTATTTTAGACGCTATTTTTAAAGTGTTAATAGAGATGTTTCGTTTAAGAACGAACATTAAGAAGCCGAACGCAAACGAACTTGAACGTAAAGGCAGATAAAACAGGGAGCAGTTAGTATGTTAACATCATATACTAAGAATGAAGGAATTAACATTTATTTGAACATATTGAATAAATCTTACCTTTAAGAAAACATAAAGAGTCTTAATTTGAATGCTTGGAATATATTTAAATGGCTGCATAAAACCAAATTATATTATAGGTCAGTTCTACTGTGTTCAGTTCAGATAGATTTTGCGTACAAATTCAAAAATACACTAAATACTTATTATCGCACTTGACATTAGATCCTTAGCGTAAATACAATATCATCACGTTGGCAAAGAGGTGACGTGCAGTTCACTTTTTTAACACATATTAGAGTCATCATCTCGTTGCCAGGTTTGTTTTATTGTTGGAACGACAAAATGTTTCGTTCCCTCAGGTTATTTTCTCGTGGGATCAAGTTAGCCAACCAATTTGTATTATCCCATTATAGACATCTTAACATCGTGGCATGGTCATCGGAATATCTTCATTTTGACACTGTGTTATTGTAATCGTAAAATGGTATTATCACCGTCATACCGACTTATATCGTGATCGTTACATCATGATATCGTCGTCATATCGCAGTAGTTAAAGCATATGTCTGAAAGCCCTTTGCGATGTTACGATGACAATGGTACGATGATAAGATTTCAGTAATTTTATTGACGATAGTATGATGTAACGATGGCGATATTATGATTTTCTGATGACGATGCCACGAGGATGACCATACTATGAAAAAAATGAGAGAGCGATAGAACAATGACGATGATACAAGTGAACAACTGCGACAGCTATATTTTGAGAGAATCGAACAACATTACGATGGCGATAATACGAAGATACAACAACGATGAAAATAGTAGTACGTTTTTGTGATTGCGGGGATAAGATATCGATGACAAGATTATAAAATGCGATGATGCAATAACAATACTTCGATTGAAGATTGTACGATGTAACAACGACGATGTTACGATTACGATATTTCAATCACGATAAGACGATGATGACAGAAGTTCGATTTTTTGATTGCGATGATAAGGTATCGATGACACAATGATACGATTGTAAACGTCTTCATATTGAATAGCATCATTTAACCATGACCATGCCACGATGTTACGATGTCAATAATGAGATAATACAAATGATACTGATACGGTATTCATATTGCGATTGCGATGAAACGATGACAACAATACGATTTTGATATGACGATTAATCAGTTTTATTCTAGAGATGATAAGATGGCGATTGGTATAATTGTCCGAATAGAATACGCGTACAATTTCGTACTTTCAAGTTCCTTCAGGTGTGACAGCTGTATAAGATTTTATGCAGTTTTCAACCAAATTATAAGTGACATTTCTTTCTTATAAAAAAATTGTGGACACTTTCACCTATCTAGTCTTGAAGTCTGATCTTAACTCTTTATTTAAAGAACAAAAAAAGTATACCTTGTGTTTACAAATCGAAAAATAACTACACATAATGTACACAACCCTCTGTTTACGTACATGCGTGCACGATTACCTCTTAGGACCCCCCCATGGCCAGAATCGTATCGGATTTGATATAAAAATGATTTCACATGTCTTATTTTCTTAAATGTCTTCGTCTATCCTCAAAGATTATACTGATATCAAATTCAATTTTATAATGCTTGTCATTATCAACATTTCAAGGCAAACACGTGGTAGCTCTGACGTCAATTTTCGTGACCTGAGGTGTGTTACAAATTTGATTGGCTTATACAGCCATGTGACCTTAAGATGCTCACCTTTTCACATCTGAATCAAATTCACAATGTTATTATATACATCAATACCTACCTTTGTCATGTTCCAAGTTTCAACAAAATATGTTCATCCGTCTCCATGAAATACAGTGCTATCGGAGGTAACCCTATTGTGTAAAAGCTGGCGAAATACACAATTTTCCTTGCTTTTAATTTTCCTCATTTATTCGTTTTAAGAAACACAAATTTGCATCAAATATGTCACATGATCTTCATTTAACTTTCTTATTACTAGATTTATCATTATCAATGCTTTTTGTTTACATTTGAAATTTATATGAGCTCGATTTGGGTGTCCGTAAGTAAAAGTTAGAAAACATAGAAAAATGCAATTAAAAATTGAGAAAAAAAAGTGTTTAATTTTTTTTCATAAATTTTGGGTTGTTTTCTCTTTAAAACATATATACAAGACTCACAGCTCATAAGATAATGCATCTAATCAAATAGCAGCTCGTAATTCACAAAACATAACCCCTACCCCCTTAACTGCACGAGCCCATAATCTTAAAGATATGCCCAACATATTCGTTTAATGGAGTTTACAGCCTTTTTTTTAATTTATTTTCATCAAAATTCGATGTTTGAATAGTTACCAAGAAAAATAGAATCATTACGGCAATAAAATACATTACTTTCCATATTAATTAGAGGAAATAAAATGGCGGGAAGGGGGTTGAAGAATGATTTCACATATGTCTTATTTTCTTAAATGTCTTCGTCTATCCTCAAAGATTATACTGATATCAAATTCAATTTTATAATGCTTGTCATTATCAACATTTCAAGGCAAACACGTGGTAGCTCTGACGTCAATTTTCGTGACCTGAGGTGTGTTACAAATTTGATTGGCTTATACAGCCATGTGACCTTCAGTAATTTTGTCATAAACATCAAGAAATAAAACAAAGTACCTGAATGGTTGGCTAACTTGATCCCACGAGAAAATAACCTGAGGGAACGAAAAATTTTGTCGTTCCAACAATAAAACAAACCTGGCAACGAGATGATGACTCTAGGGGATGTGTTAAAAAAGTGAACTGCACGTCACCTCTTTGCCAACGTGATGATATTGTATTTGCGCTAAGGATCTAATGTCAAGTGCGATAATAAGTATTTAGTGTATTTTTGAACTTGTATGCAAAATCTATCTGAACTGAACACAGTAGAACTGACCTATAATATAATTTGGTTTTATGCAGCCTTTTAAATATATTCCAAGCATTCAAATTAAGACTCTTTATGTTTTCTTAGAGGTTAGATTTATTCAATATGTTCAAATAAATGTTAATTTCTTCATTCTTAGTATATGATGTTTACATACTAACTGCTCCCTGTTTTATCTGCCTTTACGTTAAAGTTCGTTTGCGTTCGGCTTCTTAATGTTCGTTCTTAAACGAAACATCTCTATTAACACTTTAAAAATAGCGTCTAAAATAGCACCTGAAAATCTTAAAATAAAACCAAAGGGCGCTAGTGAAATAACTTTGGGCGGCTTATGAAAAGCACTTTGGCTGGAAGCATCACTGATGAGAATTTGATATTTGAAACACGTGTCTGGAACAAAAGAAATTAGTAGGAAATTTTCTTCAAGAAGGTAAAGATTTGGAACCTTTCCGCATTATCAATATAAATACATATTTCCTGTTGCAGTGTGGAGCAGTCTGTTAAACTCGTTCTTCGTGACACTGAATAGTTTTAAGTATATTAGGTATATTCTTTCCAACTCTGTCGCCTGAAAGAAGTTTTGATTTGGCACTTTATCAATTTGACTATTGTCATTTGTCATTTATTCCAAAAATAATGCCGAAATTAAAGGAGGTTAACATCTTAGCACCATGATCCCTATAGTGCTTTTTCGAAAATCGATTTTATTTGGATATGCTACTGAATCGATCCTTCAGGAAATTTGGAACCGCGTTCTCTCTGTAAAGTAAATACACAAATCTTAAATATAAAAATCTAACCAGAGGGCTCTGGTGAAATGACTTTGGGCAGCTTATGAAAAGCACTTAAGCTCAAAGCATCACTGATGAGAATAAAGTATTCGAAACACGTGTCTTGTGCAAAATAAATTGGTTAGAAATTTTCTTGAAGAAGGTGTATAGTTGGAACCCTTTGCACTTTTTAAAGAATGAAAACGTCCCATAAGTTCATTTGTCATTGTACTTATTCAATGTTACACGTCTTCAAATTCAATAGCATTATTTAAGAACAGATTTATTTTCAGCATGGACCAGACATGCACGTCTCGGGTACTTAACCCTCGTCAGTGATCCTCAATCTAAAAAAGTAAAATTGCTGAGATATTAAGTTATTATTATCAAAAATGTACCGAAAGAAGTAGCAGGATGAGTGGGATATGATGTCATAAAATATATTTATCCGGCGTCGTATGATTTGGTTTCGTTTTTACATTGCTTTCTATCTAGAGTGTTCGTAAATATAGTCGTCCTTCTTGTAGCAGTGGAAAGATCATAAAGTATTCTCAAAATGGGGGAATAAGAAATATAAAGAAAACATTGATATATATTAAGATCTGAAAGGGTAGGAATACGAAGGCTTAATGGCACACGTTCCATGTTACAGGGGATTGAAGAAGCATAATAATTACAGATAAACTCAGACTTAATAAGGTTAGAATATTAACACTAATGACATGTTTCATGCTGCTTTGCAGTTATATACGAAGAATCATTATTCATGTCACAATATTTGATTAGATACTATATTTTAGATTGAAAACCGATTCCTTCTTGAAATTATCAAAAACAGATGTTCTCTCCTTTTGCAGGGAGATTAACGCTAAAGAAATGGAGTACATGTGGTAAATCATTCAATAAAAAAATGAAATCATTCATTGTATTTTTCATCTTTTCACTAATATTTTTACAATGAATAATATACTTGATGGGTTACTACTTATAGTAGAGCATCCCTTAGGTCTCAGATGCTCATATGTCCTAAATAACAACATTTACATATATGTTATACCAGATATGCAAACAAAATATAATTCGTGGTTTCATGATTATACCAAGAACTTAAACCGTCTGAACTTTGCGATTAGACCACATGGGAACAGTAAGAAAAATCCATTTTTAGAGAGGAAAAAATGTAGCTATAAAAGTTTCTTTTCCGAAAACCATATTAGCGTGATAATCTGAACAATATCAAAAAGATAAAAAATAGGGTATGATGTCAAAAAAATCACCAAAGATTTTGACCCGAGGGATACTCTACCTTAATCGATTCATGAACTTATCGAAAAATAGTCCGGTAGAAACATAAAAAAAGATAATAAGAGACAAATCGAAATAACTCACTGAATTAAAGTCAAACACAAAAATCGAAACCAGATTCCAAAAACCATAATCACAAGGCTTACCAATTACGGGACAAAATACAATATCAAACTTTCTAACGGGAAAAAAAGAAATAGAAGAAACAGCATAGACAATGACATAGGTTCTACAGAAATACGAAGCAATTACATTCTTATCTGCCTAAGCACGGGTGTTGCAAGCAGATATCATATGCCTACTTTTCCAGGTGTCTGATCTCATTTCAATCAAGGAACCACCTTTTAGTCTGGGATGTGTCATGGAGTTTTTTGCTCAACCCGTTACTTAATTCTTCAAAACCGGTTTTACTTTGAAGCCTTTCAGATAAAATAAAAATCGGGGAGCATAGAAATTGTCTCATCGAATTTTCCATTTCAAACGTAATGTTTTGGGAATAAACCCAGAATAGAAAAATATAAAAAAGAGCTATGCAATGCGGAATATACCCCTTATCTTTACAAATTTAGATCTGATTTGATGAAAGAAACTTTAGAATACATTTCAATTCAATACGTAAGCACTAAAACTAGGCGATCGATATCCTCAGGAACTTACAGTCCACCAGCAGCGATACCAACTTTGTAGTTGAAATTGTCAATATTGAAATATATGTTCTATAGTACCAGTTTTACTGGACATGTGTTTCAGAATTCGAATCCTCGTCAGTAGTATTGAACGTCGAATAGGTTGAATAGAGCCAAAGTGATTTTTTCCTAGTCTATATTCCATTATCAAACGACGCCGTATACCCCAAGTGATTCAATGTAAACGTCTTCAAATTGAATAGCATCATTTAAGAACAGATAAATTGGCAACATGGACCAGACATGCACGTTTCGGGTACTCAACCCTCGTCAGTGATCCTCAAATCTAAACAATGTAATATGCCAAAAAAGTATGAAAGTTACTCTGTCGAAAAAGCGTACCGAAAGACGTAGCAGGATGGGTGGGATATGATGCTACAGGACCCACGTTTTAGAATTACAAGAAATTTTGATAACAGAAATTTTAGAATGCGTTGAAGAAACCATCAACCGAAATTGATCGAACTTGGCTACATGTGCCCTCGGGGACTCCTGGTCCACCAGCAGTGACACTCACCAAGTGGTATAAATGTAAACGTCTTCAAATTGAATAGCATCATTTAAGAACAGATAAATTGGCAACATGGACCAGACATGCACGTTTCGGGTACTCAACCCTCGTCAGTGATCCTCAAATCTAAACAATGTAATATGCCAAAAAAGTATGAAAGTTACTCTGTCGAAAAAGCGTACCGAAAGACGTAGCAGGATGGGTGGGATATGATGCTACAGGACCCACGTTTTAGAATTACAAGAAATTTTGATAACAGAAATTTTAGAATGCGTTGAAGAAACCATCAACCATCAATGTTACCCACATGTACACCACTACCAAGAACAGTGACGTTGTAAGGCACCTTCCATTTCATTTGATTTACGGAGGGGGGGGGGATATTTTTGTCGGTGCCAGATCTTTTTTTTTTTTTGCCCTTAACAGAGATAAATCATTTTTGTAGGCGGAGGAAGAATTTTTTTAATCAAGAGATTTTTGTGTACAAGATGTCTGTATTAATTACAGAAGTACTTAATTTGTACTAAAAACTGTAAATAATTCGTATTTTTATGCAAATTTAGTTTTATGAGTGATTACACATTTTTACAATATGAATATGTATATAAAACTTATATAATTGTATACGGTACATGAATAAGGATGGAAGGAGGGCTTCAAGACAATTCTCTCACTCCTTCTTATAGCGTTCAAAATCTATTTCTGTCAAAACTGAGTTGAGCGTATAATTGGAACCGTCACGACTTCTTGTATCTCCTGTACTAACATAACTCAAATTGTAAGACGTAAAAGCCATGTTTTTAACTCTTCCATTTTGGATCAGTAACAAAGCGTTCTGCGTCCATTCTTTCTGTGTAATGAAAATGTAATTAAAAGGTTAATGGAAGAATATTTTGTTTCCAAAAGATCAAAAGAAGGCGACTGAGTTTTGTTCTAATTCCAACAAAAATGTATGGAATTCTAGTACGTTGATAGTAAGATGGATTCTTTTCAGACGTTTGCTTTTACGTCAGGTTACGTTCTCCCTAGCGACGATATTTCAAATATAAAGCAATAAGATCAAGAAGGACAGAAACAACTAATATGACTATAAGGATTATTTTTAATCTTTGCGCTTTATCGGTGTGTATAGGGAATGGGGAAAATGATGAAAATCGCTTCTTGAATCGCATATACCAATACAAACCGATAAAGCGCAAAAGCTGAATGACAAATATGGATAATGACCATATCCCTGTCTACAGTACAAAATCGATAATTCAGAAAATCAGAAACCGAAGGCATACAAAATCAGGATAAAACAGGAACCAAATACTATCCTTAAGTGAGGAGAATCAGAGGTCGAAATACAATCTTCAACACCGTTTTCCAAGTTGTGTTATATTGTTAGATGCTATGCGTACATATTAGTTTAAGGAGGGGGTGAGGATTGCAAGTTATACATAGTGTTTCAAGGACACAATTAAGTCTTCAATCACACATGAAATAACATAGAGAGATAAATAACGTGAATTTTATGTACTTCATCGGTAACAAAATCGTGTTTATGTTACAGACTATTAATTATCTTTTAATGTCGCTTTCTCAATTACAAGAGTACCTTCGTAATGTATTAAGTGCAACCGCCCTTAACATTGCCACTTAATCAGATGTTTCCTTACGTAAAGAATCAATGATAATAGATGCAGTGCCAGGTTAGAAAACGTATTAAGAAGAGTATTATATCGTTTAAATGAAAAAGCCAATGTTAAATGAGTGATTGCTGTCACTGCATCTCCATCTTTTGTCCTTGAATTGTTCCCTTCAGTTATTGAAATGGTCTTGCGGAAGATATTAATATTCTTATATTCGTGTAAAGACTTTATCTCTGTATAGCTATAGAATATTACTCAAACCTTGATCTCATTGAGAGCTTTTTAAAATTGTAGCAGAAAATATTCAATTTGCTAATACTTTATTCATTTTCCGATACATGCTTTTTACAGATCAGTATTTTGTCTAATCCATGAGAGATAGTTGGATACTCTAGCGTACACAGACGGTGAACTTGTTGGACAGTTTTGAAGTCCCCATGATGTTGCTCCGGCTAGTTCCCATTTTCCATTGACATCACAAACCAACGGTCCGCCGGAATCGCCCTGAAAAAAATCATTGAGAGGAAAATCAATCTAAGAACATTGTTAAGCTATCACGCATTAAAATTACATTTTCCTGGTACATTTTTGGACAAAATGATATTCTAGTGGTACCACTTATTGAATACAGACTTCTTTTTCGATTGATAACCACTATATGCGATTATATAATGCCAAAGGTAAATGGTAAACGTCTACAAATTAAATAGCATCTTTTAAGAATAGATTAATATTTACTGTGAAGAATACCGAATCATGAGCACTCGACAATAATTTCTAAAACTGATATCTAATAATATGATAGATGATCAAATTATTCTACTGAAAACCATTAAACGACACTACGTTTCTGAAGACGGACACATCTAGACGTGTCAAGGAGTAAATCCTTACGTTTGATAAATTATACCTACAAATGTTTCTTTTTCATGCAAATGGACACTCTTTTTTAACGGTGTTGCATTTTGATTCAAATCAATGATTTGTTTAAAAAGTAAAAGTTTTTGACGTAGTATTAGATATTTATGGAATTGACCAGCTAAAATAAAGAAGAAAAGAATATATCTAAAAGAAGATAACAATTTTTACCCCACTTCTGACAAAGATTTGCTGGGAAATACCGAATAGCGATTGGCTAGTATGGGTCAAGTGAAGACGTGATATATTTTATACCAGGTATCTAGACTTTTATACTAGACCTTCCGTGACGATATATAGTGTTATCCTCCTTGTTGACGACGTAGCGCAAACACCTCATAATATCAAAACAAATCATCGGTGGTTGCGCCTCATATTATCAAGACAAATCTTAGATGGGGTAAATTCGTTTCCTAGTCATCTAGTGACCTAGTAAAAAACCTAGTGACCTGGTATCATATTGTACTAGGTCACCAAATTACTAGGTAACTAATCATATCTATTGAGTTATATATTATCGAAACATATTTCAGGTGTTTTGTTTTATTCGATATTCTTCAAACTTTTTAAAAGTTTTTTGTTCTTCTATAATAATCATGATTTTAATATACATTTTACTCACTTTTTTATGACTTTGAAATGGACGATTGCTTCGTATATTGAAAGAATTTAAGGAATAAAGTACTGATATTTACGTTGCAAGCTCCATTTTCACCAGTGTGTACACATATGTGAGGTCCTTGTTGAAGGTACAGAAGACCAGTGTATCCAAGCATGTTTCTGCAGTTACTGTGTGAGACAACTGTTGTTTTTGCCTCCTGAAGAATGTTAGGCAAACTGCCACCACCTAGGTATAAGAAATGAAGGAATAATGATTATGATTTACCAGGCCTATTCTTTTGTGATAAAACTGATAAAACAAGGGATTTCTTTAATATAACTCCTGTCGGTTTTGAGATATGCAATAATTTAATATCTAAAGTATCAGTCAACATAAGGATCAGCTTGGTAAAATGGTTAACGTTTTCAAATTAATTAGCATCATTTTAGAGCAGATAAATTTACAGCATGGACCAGACATGCACGTTTCAGGAATTAAACCCTCGCCAGTGATCCTCAATCTAAACAATGTTAAATGGCCAAAATCTGCGAAAATAATGTCCTAAATATACCGAAAATTATGTCCTTATTATAAAATCATTGTTCAATTGTTAAGAATAAGCATTTTTGTTGTTGCTGAACTTGTAATTTTCAACTGCGTATGAAGGATTTGAAAGAATCATCTGCATACTTCCCAGATTTTTGAGAGGAAACATATGTTCCATCATGGATGATCAAGCGATGTCTTGTTAGATACATTTTATCAATGCTATCATTGATTTTTTTCCACCTAAGTATAAACATGCCAGCTATTCGCTAAACTACAACATTAAATGAAAGAACTCCTTACCACTTAGACGTCCCCATCCAGTAATGTAGCATGTTCTGCCATTATAGAACGAAGTAGATGTGCTAGATGGGAGGTTGGCAGACTGTACTTCTTCACTCAGCTCAGCTGCAGATGACAGTTGGAGAATAGCGATGTCATTAGGGAAACCTCCGGCGTTCTCATTGTATTCAGGATGCTTAAATGAAAATGATGAGCATGATCATATGACCATGAATCTAAGAGGTTTTCTTCTAAAAGTATTAACATATTTGTTTCATGTATGGTGCATGCTATTCGAATTCGTTTTTTTTCCCGAAGAACTTCTCCCTGCTATGAAAGATTTAGAATTCTTCTGTTTATACCTACCATCATAATCTTTTTAATGTTGATGTTTTGTTCGGATCCGGAAAATGAATTAAAGTTATGCTCTCCTGCAATCACACTGAACTTTGAGGTATCCGAGCTAAAAGCGCAATAAGAAAACCCCGTTATATGCATTCTTAAGAAAACATTATGAAGTTTTATGTCTAAAATTACAAGTCAGTAGGTAAGGGCATTTGAATATGTTCTTCAATGACAAATATGGATAATGATTATATCCCCATATAGACCACAGAATTAATGAATCAGAAAATCATAAGCCGAAAGAAGAAAAAGGATAAAAATGGTTAATAACGTTATTTGCATTATTATATTTTATCAATAGTCTTATGGTAGCATAAGATAAACCGTGATTTCATTTCCTGTTAAGGTATTCAATTGGTAATGAAAAGTAAATATGGAACCTAAATGTGGAATCCTGCCACCTTTATTCATAGCTCATAGCATAGTTTTATTTCAGAAATAAATCGAAAATAATTTACCAATAGGTATATTTAAAAAAATAGGCTAATTGAAGAGCTGTGCACCGTTAGAGTTTGAACTGAACTCTATGGGAATTTTTTTTTTTGCATTATTATATTTCATGTATGGTTAATAACGTTATTTGCATTATTATATTTTATCAATAGTCTTATGGTAGCATAAGATAAACCGTGATTTCATTTCCTGTTAACGTATCCAATGTACAAATGAAGATCTCGCGGACGTCTCGTCCATTTGAATACTGTTAAAATTATCTCGGTAATCTTCGGCAGTGTCTCGGTAGTTTCCGTGGCTTGAGTGACGGACGGCATGTTGACCTTTGATGATAGAAACCATTATTTTTGTTGTATTTGGTATATTTAGGTAAAATATGCCATAATTCTAACTATATAATATACTTGTTATTTATTTGTACAACGGATACCTTAAGGTATTCAATTGGTAATGAAAAGTAAATATGGAACCTAAATGTGGAATCCTGCCACCTTTATTCATAGCTCATAGCATAGTTTTATTTCAGAAATAAATCGAAAATAATTTACCAATAGGAATATTTAAAAAATAGATTAATTGAAGAGCTGTGCACCGTTAGAGTTTGAACTGAACTCTATGGGAAAAAGTTATTTTTCTTTAATTTTTTTTCAACAAAATGATTAGGCATCAAATATCGATTGGTAAGAAATATATATATCTCATCAAATTTCTCCGAAATATCAAAAGTTTTTTTTCTGCAATGTTTTTCCCATATTGTACATCAAGTGGAAGATAACTCCCCATTCCCCCCCCCCCCCCAAAAAAAAGACCCTATTCAAAAGTTCTTGCTTTGATATCATGTCCGGTCCATGCTGTAAATTTATCTTGTTTTAAATGATGCTACTGAATTCGAAGAGGTTTAACATCTACTGGACTAGAACAAGAGCTGTTAAAACATCATATGACACAAAAAATATAAAATAATGAATGAATCTAATCTCATTTTTAAAATAATTTCTTTCGTTACAAATCGAATATCTTAAGTCAAAAATTCGTCGACCATAATTTTTCTATTTGTTCTTGTAGATGTATAAACATGTAGCACTTGGATTAATTTTAGATAATCCGTTTGTATCAATTCCATTTAATCTTAAAATATGATAACTCTGTTAGGAAATTGCTGTATATATTTTACATTGAAACTATATATTTGCCGGATTCAAGGTAACTGCGGTACATTTTTTTTGCTGTTGCAGTAGTCCTAAATATATCTAGGACAAGTAGTCCTAGATATATTTAGTACGAATACGACCAAACTGTTTCAATTGTAAATTGCGTCCTGCAGATAATCATGTGTGATTTTGAGCAGAGATACATGTACGCATGTGCCTATTTTCATAATATCATTTCTTTCGTTTTTAAGCTTGGTTTTACCCACAATTTCTATGTAATTTAAATGTTATCAATTAAAAAAATGATTGATGGTATTGTATTATATAAAATAAACTAGCTACTGCTAAGAAACTTCATGACAATCAAACCCTACTAGATGAGTGTTATACATTTTTGTACATTGCGGAGAACTTAATTCGTTGTTTCACTCCTAACCAAATGTTTTATGTGTTAAAGAAGATCCTGACGATATTCTCAACAGCACTCACAATAGAGCACCAAATGGCGCATCGACGGACCCCTAGCAAGCTAGAGGTGGGACCAGGTGTCCGGGAGGAGTTGGCTAGCCGCACCCGCCGTCGATATTCATGCACGAAAGTGAAAATATATTAAATACATGCACTGTTTGTGGCTCTGTCTATATAGAAAGTGCTATGGCGACTATGTCAGGGAAAACTATTCAAAACACTTACTGTCAAACCCATGTCTAATGGCTCATTACATCTCTCAGGAGACGTTTTTCCGTTATACTTACTCAAAGGAAACGCAGTGGGCCGCGGTGAGAGCATAGTTTGCAGATATAAGACTTGCACCACAAACATGGCTGCCTTGATATTGAAGTGACAGCTGCCAAGGCCATGCATGAGCATATGAGTTGCTGCCACCAACAATCCTGATGTTTGGTGCGGCACTGCACACTGGAAAAATAATACAAATCATCAAAACCATCGAAGTCTTTTCAAATATATATACTACTGTTCTATCATAATCCTTGAATGTAGATTTATTAGATCTTTATAGCTAGAGACTAGAAAAGTAAACTTGAACCCCCATAGGACTGTCAATTAGAAAAAAAGGAAGCAGATAAACATTAAAAAGATTAAAAATTGAGGACTTTGTATATATTTTATTTCAAATATTACAGGACTAATATACTTCTCGACGAAATTCATTCTGCGCTTAATTGTGTTAAATCATATACAAGAAAGGGCCTGAAAATCTTGCTAATACAATATATTTCTAACATATCATAAACCTTTGGATTGACTTCTAAACTTCAGAAAAATCGGAACCCGTACTAATAAAATATCCTTTATAAATTCTCCAACGTCAACTTTTGGGCAAATACAAAATATAAAACGTTTGTGTGCATTTAATTATATGTAACTGCTGTACAAATCGCGACTTTACACATACATGTATTTGTACGTGTATAAAAAGAGATTTTCGGTTCTCTTTCTGCATGCTTATTGAGTCTTTGCGGAATTCAGAGATCTTTCCCCTTACCGACGGTATCTGACGTAAAACCATTATGATGTCATGAAAATGGTATGGTAACATCGATTTTATACCGTCATTTCCCAGACTTTTAGGACTGTTTCCATAGAATTTGATAACGTCATAATCAGTCTACGTCAGATACCGTCTCTAATGGGAAGTAACTCTAGTTTTCGAAAATAGCGAATAGATGAGTATAAACAATACTTCCCTTTACGGTAATATATGAAAAAAACGTATAAATACGATTTACCGGTTACCAGCAGAGCAAGGCAGAGGGTCAGCATCATCCTTAGGTCTTGACAAAGGATCCTGGGATCTGATGGTCGGTCTCTTCGATGTCCAGCTTTATAGTGGACATGGGTATGGTATCCACATGTTGATTCTCATTTCAAAGCAAACATCGTGATGAAATTTGATGGTATGAGGATTTAAACGTGTTGTGATAAGCGTGTTTCACACGATTAAAATCATACTCCAGATGCATAAGAGACAATACTATGATTTCGAAGAGTCTATAAGTGGCACTTGTATTGGGTATTGGATATTACTGGTCAGATTTTATTCAAACTTACAACAGCAATAAAAAGGACTGGTCACCGAAAGGACAGTCGTCAAAGTGTCATATTCATAAATATCTCTCGATCGTCTAAAAGAGGTAGAGGAGCAAAAGGTCATTCAATATTTCATTTCTTGCGTCAAAGCTAGATCACATATTTGTTGGGACTTAATTGTTGAAGTCAATTTATATTCATATTTAAACAACAATTAAGGACGAGTTTAATTTGTTTATAATTTATTTAAAATTGTCTTCAAGAAGGTATAGTGTTGGAACCCTTCAGCATTATTATCATCTCTTTAGCCATTAATGTTTTCTTACTGACCAAAATGAACGACTCATACTTCTTCTGTCTACTTATTCTTTTTTTTTATTGATCTAAACGCCTTTATATCTGAATTTATTTACCTAAATTTCAATTACTGCGGAACTATGGAGGGATATTAGGGTCACAACGCTATTTGACTCTCTTATACGTTTTATGCTATGTTGCTACATTCAATGTTTGATTATTCGACGTTCCTTTGTCTCGTTTTCAGTTCAAATTTACTCTGTATCGCAGTTATCTTTCATTGTTACGCAATGCCATCATTTGTCCTTCGTCAATATAAAATTGTCGTTTTTACATGAATTTTGTCATCTGTCATTCTGCCATTATCAATTCATTAATGCAAGTATTTACCATTGAATAAAAGTATAGTTTGATTTCCATTTTGATACCAGGTGGCGTTCTGCGAGACCTCTTGTACTGGTTCCTTGAAATTAACTTTGAAACATCCCCTCTCGTTTGAAATTTCATCTTCATTCTACTACGGTATCGTTCGACAACTATAAAGTTATATTATAGCATATTAGAGCAAAAGTAGATTAATGAAGCTATATAGATATTTGAAAACTATACTTTTATTCAATGGTAAATACTTGCTTTCGTATGCATCACATTTTGTGTATTGTAAGACTTTATATGGTAAATGAATGTTAAAAGACGTTGGCACAGTGGCTAGAGAGCTCGCCCCTTTGTCTTTTTAACAACGTCCTTAGCGGGTTCGAATCCCGGACGAAGATTCATTTATTTTCCGAAGAGAGGGAGGGGGTCTGTTTTATTTATTATATACTCATGAAAAAGTAACGCAAAGTATTTGTTCATTTAATCCATAGTACAAATATAAAAAAAATAATCACATTTTTTGTATGTTTTAGACCAAATGAAACCAGATGTACATAATGGTATTCTCCTATTCTTTGCTTTCAACAGCGTTTTTGAATGTTAGTTAAAATGACTCAAAAAATAATATGCCCTCAATGTTCTTTAGAGGCCGAATTGTGTATTTTTCGGAGATCAGTTTGCTCGTTTTCCGTATTATATGAAAATCCTTTTATTCGATTGATAAACGGATGCAGCATACTAAACAAACGGATATTGTAAGCATGCACAGCATTACAGTGGAAGGGACTCGAAAAAGTTGAAGTCCATATTTTTTCAAGGGCAATAGTGACTTTGACTTCTGCAAATTTCAAATTCCTCATAAACATTTTCAATGCATAAAAAAAAGAAAATGTAGAAAATTCAAAAATGCATGTTTATAACTTAAAGTGTTTTTTTTATAATTAAGAAATGAATCTTATATTTTTTCTGTTGATGCAGGTATTACACGAAAAATTGCGTTGCGCGTTGATGCAAAAGTTTTCTGTTCAATTTTTCGTGTGATACCTGCATCAACAGAAAAAAATGTAAAATTCATTTCTTATCATTTAATTGTGGAAAACAGACTGTTTTCTTGGATCTAAATACAATCAATCACCACACTATATTTCGTAAGTCGGAAGGTTTCGCAGTGATACGCCTGCCAAAACAAGTTATGGCAGCCGCCATGATTCAAACAGCGAACGATCGTCCCTCTATATCTTTGGAATAGGGACCAGTTTGAGCAAATTCTACATGCAGTGTTAACTTTTGAGTAAGTAGAAAAGATATGGTACCCTTTAAATCATAAGCAAACATCAACAAATTGTATTTTCAGCAACGAGTTCATTCGTGTTTGAGGGAACCCCCAGTTCTAAAAATAGTGCTATAAATAGACTTCCGTGAAAAATTGTGTTGATCGATGTATCAACAAAATTTCTCAGCCAATCAGAATCTTCGTTTCTTGAAAATGACATTGGAAATTAAATGATTCAAAAATCTTACTTTAGCCCTTATTTGTTGATAAATCTATACCATGATTAATGCAAACAACTAAAGTCACATTATCAACAGCTTGTGCATATTGAATAATAATATACTTGTCAAAATTTCTTACTTAATATTCTACGGGTATGGATATATCAATGATACTGGAAGTGCTAACGCGTCAGGAAATTTGTAAGCATATCACGATTAAACAACATTATCAACCAACGATATTTCAAAATTCAAAAAACGAATCACACGATAACCATCAGATCTTTTCTATTGTAGCCTTTTTCAGTCAAGAGACACAGTTTTCTTTCAAACCGGAAGCGGATGATTCTTTAAAATAAATCTGTGAAATCTGAAAATACACATCACAGGAATATCAACTTTTCATTTAGACTTGAAAAAAATTGCTGTTTTGATGAATGCAGATATTAAATAATTGATTTCTATCAATCGTGATATTCAAGTAACTGATGAAATTGTAAGTTAGAAATTTTGACTTCTATAGATACATATATGGTATTGTTCTGTGCGTTTCTTCTTTTGAAGAGTATATACTGTATTCCCCATGCTTACCGAAATCATGGATGTTACATGGTAGTACATGTATATAGGGGGGGGGGATATAATGGCCTTATGACAGCTGTTCATTCAACTCTGTTATTTTTTCGTAAACTGCATATGAAATGGTGTAACTGGTTATGCATGCAAACAGGAGACGCTGACTCTCCCCGGGCACCTTGTCTCACTCCGGAATATTTTCATTCTTTGGCACATCTAGCAAAGTCAGATCAACTTCGGTTGATCGTTTATTCAACGCAGTCGAAAGTTTCTCTTATCAAAATTAATTAAAATTTCGAAAACGTGGGTCCTGTAGCATCATATTCCACCCATCCTGCTACGTTTTTCGACACATTCGTGAAAATAATAAATTCACACTCTCTGGCTGTATCACATTGTTTTGAATGAGGATCATGGACGAGGGTTTAGTACCTTAAACGTGCATGTCTGGTACATGCTACAAATGTACCTGTTCTTTAAATTTGAAGACGTTTAACATTTAGACCACTGCTGAGTGTAACTGCTCCTGGACAAGGAGTCCCTGAGGGCACATGTAGCCAAGTTCGATCAACTTCAATCATTTCTTAAAGCAGTCGAAAATTTCTGTTATCAAAATAAGTTGTAATTTCTAAAAACACGTGTCCTGTAGCATCATATTCTACCCATTCTGCTACATCGTTCGATACATCTGTGGACATAATAACTTTCACACACTTTGGCCGTATTACATTGTTTAGATTGAGGACCACTGACGAGGGTTAAGTACCGATGTGAGAGTACTATTCCACTTGCAAAATGTTTCTTATTCAATTGAGATTGGTAAAGTAGATATTTTACGGAACGTGTTGTTCAAAATTAGATTCAGTTATTATAATTATAAGAAAAGACGAATAATCAATTGTTCTATATAAATTTCTATATTTAACAGCCATTTTTTAAAAATTATATCAGATATTATACGGAACGTTCTGTCAAAATTAGATTCAATATTATTATAATTATACGAGAAGACGAAAAATAAAAATTTTGATATAAAAAATTCAATATCTATTTCACAGCCATCTTTTCAAAAATATATCAGTGAGTCAACTTATACAGATTCATGGTTCGGTATTGGTTACATCTATATGGGACAAAATCTTTTCAGTTCGAACAAATAATGGCAAACATAGCAGTAGTGAATACCACGTTCAAGGATGTTAAAATGGAGAACATAATTCCATCGGTCGGATCGCTTTGTTATAGGAAGAAAATAAATTATTGTATAAACGTTCCATATCACTTTGCGTTGCCTCTGTATTAATTAGAAAATCCTTATTGATAGAATGCTTGTTTCTATCACATACTACATTTCTTAATAACAAAAGGAAAACGATGATACTGCAAGTTTTGAGATACATTTGCCTGTCCCTGCTATCCAACATCTCTATGCTTATGATTATTTCTTCTAATTCTCAGAAAACTATCTGAGTCCCATATCATAGAAGATATTACTTTTATAACTACTTGTCGGTAATGAATAATATGGAAATGTTTACAATATGTTCACGTATATTTCTTTGGGCCTGATTTGCTCGCTTTAATTATTTGCAGCAGATTAAACTGTATTTGGTAAAGTCCTTGTTTCTGTCACCAAAATCTAATATTGATTTAAAACGTATAGTTTTCTCTCTCCATGCACATTCTTTTCTGTCTTTACATGGCTCTTCTTTAACGTGTATGCTTATCACTCTCGATATATCTACTATTTTTATTTCTGTCACTTTGGCCAGAATCATCATGCATACTGTATTATAGATGGTGCATTTAATTCATAACCATTGCATACATTCCTTTTCAGACAAAGGAGGGGACACCAGGTTGCAGCATCCACAGCAAAATCCCGAAACACCCAATGCAAAAACACACAGCAGACAAGCACAGAAAGAGACACAAAAGGGACAAGGAACACCAACACAACGCAGAAACATCAAACACCAAGGACTACGCATTAACCAACAAGACCAATGGGCAACAGTTGCCGACTTAGGACGGCCATCTGCCAAAAAAAAGTTTTTCATCATTATATAAGAACGAAAGAAATATCTAACCAGACTCGGTTGCAACACCCTAAAGAAAACACTAAAACCTTCCCTTGAGAAAACACAGAGTAAACAAGAAAAACAAGAATCGTAAAAGAGACAAAGGTCATAAGATACGACATAGAAAATTAAAATACAAAAACAGCATAAAGAATAACGAGACCAATGTTCAAACAATGTCGACGAAGAACATAATAAAGTGGTTATCCGCATTACGTGCATATAGCCCTACCACTATCCTGGTTACCCAAAGGTCTATAAGGTGTTTTCATGATGGCACGGAGATACTGATATTTGTATTTTTTCCCCAATATAAGGTATAGCGTCAGGGTATATACATGTACCGGTATAAGATTCATAAGTACAAAATAAATATTCACCTGCTGTGATGATAAAGATGCGGCAACGGTATTTTTAGGTTGTAATTCTTAAATAGTTCGCAAACATGAAGGCAAGATAAAAGTTGATAGGATGTGGTATCAAAACAATGTCTTTTCATCAAGGAATAAGGACAGTCCGTGCTATGCCGGCTGCAGCGAGCTCATGTATGTTATCACCCGAGGAGTCCGACTAACATTCCGAGAGGACAGGTGGTCGGGTCCTATTTTCTGTAACAATGTATGGACTGGGCCCGTCATGGATTCCCGCCGTCATAATCAGTCGGAGTGCAAGTCTTAAGAATGAGTTGGTATAAGACTGTAGATTGGTCAAGTACCAAGCCTAGTTTCCGTCTGGTGCCATTAGGATCATATCCACGGTATAGAAGACGTTTGGTGATTCTGACGCATCTTCGATGGTTATGCTGTCTTCCTTTGGTCCTTCTTAATTTGTTAGTTATGTCACCATAAAACGCAGGTTGTGAAATACCCAGAGTAATATACTCTGTTGATCGCTTGGGGTCGAATTTCTAAAGAAGTTGACAATAATTTTTGTACCTTTTCAAGTCTTTACTAGTTTGTGAAAGTGAAAACCTTAACTATTTTTTTTTTCGTAATTTGTAAATTTCTTCTAAGAAAATCCATAACACCAGTTCATGCTTTATCATACCGAATGAGCTGTGAAATGTATATACCTTATAACGGCCATCTAGGAACATCAGCGTCAAGCCAGAGAAAGTTTACTACGTTATATCCATAATCATCCCTTTTGTCATACATACATACTTGTATGAATCTCTCCATTAATAATTCTTATATTTAGATCCAAAATGGTGTTTCTGTGTCTGTAACGTTCGCCTTGTTTAAAGTCAATTCTTGTGGATAAATAACATTTTTATACTTTTCAAAAACATGATTGTTCTTAGTAAGAATATCATCCAGGTTCCTTGAAGTCAAACATTTCGCATCATCATGTTTTCTTTGCTTTTGAAGATTTTAGATAAATTCTTTTTCATACGTTTATAGAAAAAAATCTGAAACAAGACGTACAATTAATACCCAAAGGGATCCCTACAGATTATAGAAATTCTCACCTAATCTTACAAAGATGTTGACCAAGAGAAAGGACAAGAGAAGTAAAGAATATTAGATGCATATAAATATCTGAAAAAGTTATAATATCAAATCTAAAAGACAAATGTTAAACGTCTTCAAATTCAATAGCATCTTTTAAAAAGAGATAAAATTTCAGTATGGGCCAGACATGCACGTTTCGGGTACTTAACCATCGTCAGGGATCCTCAATCTAAACAATAATATATTGCCAAAGACTGTGACGATTATTATGTCAAAAAAATTAGCGAAAGACGTAGAAAGATGGGTGGGATATGATAAATTACAAATGTACGTTCTCCGTTACATGAGATATTCTACTCCATCGAACATTAAACGTCTTCAAATTCAATAGCATCAATTAAGAACAAATAAATTTACAGTATGGACCAGGCATGCAAATTTCGGGTTCTAAACCCTCGTCAGTGATCCTCAGTCTAAACAATGTAATATGGCCAAATGGGATATAATGCTACTGGACCCACGTTTTAGAAATTTCAACAAATTTTGATAACAGAAACTTTCGAATGCGTTGCAGAGACGATCAACCAAAGTTGATCGAACTTGGCTATAAGTTCCCTCGGGGACTCCTGGTCTACCAGCAGTGATACTCACCAAGTGGTACAAATGTTAAACGTCTTCAAATTCAATAGCATCATTTAAGAACAGATGAAATTTCAGCATGGACCAGGCATGCACGTTTCGGGTACTTAACCCTCGTCAGTGATCCTTAATCTAAACAATCAAATATTGCCAAATAGTACGACGATTATTATGTCCATGTTGCAGGGGATTGAGTTTACAAGGATTCATGATACATGACACATTGTAGAGTATAGCGAGCTAAAGAGGCCAGAAAGACTGAATATCTTATTAGGTAAGAAAATAAAGAATTAATGACACACGTCTCGTGCTAAAAGAGATTGTATTTACGAAACATGCATTATTCATGGCACAATGTTTGCTAACATACTATATTTCATATTAAAAAAATCGAACCCTTAATGAAAGTATCCAATAGAGATGTACTTTTTATTTGCAAAGCTATTGACTTGAAAAATATGGAGTCTCTGTGGTAAATAATCCAATCAAGAAATTGAAATCATGCATTGATTGTATTATCTTTTTACTGACCGTGTGTATTTTTCTCACTTTTTCTACAAAATATTGCCGATAGCAGTATAGCAACCCGAATGATATGTTATTCACCGAGGCCGCGGGACGAGGTGAATATCATATGCTGAGGGTTGCTATATCTAATAAACACAAGGTAATTAATTGTTTTGTTGTATGGTCATGAAATACAACGATTAGCTTGATTGCATCCATTGCTATAAGGAATGTATAGGTATTCTCTGAGGACGCGAAATATATGCATATGCCGTTACTATTATGACGTAATAACTACAATGCAAATTTTTTGAAAGATACTGGGGAAATATATGTTGTTCTAAATTAAGCTCTCTGAAGGTGATTATAGCGATATATTCAGAAGCTCCAGACATGTTTTCAGCCAATCAGTGATGGGCATATTTCCAAGTCATACAATAATTCATTTATTTTCAGTTTCGTGCGTGAACATTGACGGCGGCTGCGGCTAGCCAAACAGGGGATGCTTCCTCCCGGGTACCGTATCCCACCTTAGCTTGCTAGGTGTCCGTCGATGCTCGATTTGGTACTTTATTGTGAGTGCTGTTGAGATTATCGGCTGGATCTTCTTTAACCCCATTTGATTAACGTATGAAGCGATTGAAAGATAGCCCGATAAACCTAATGAGAATTAAATTTCTTTCTCCATACTATATGCATATGAATTGCTTATTATAATGTACAAAATTTCCTCTTTAATAGAAATATATCATTCGCCTATTCTCCTGAACTGACTAAATTTCAAATTGTTCTTATACATATATTAAACCGTTGTATATATAAAGTTAATGGCATAAGGTATAAAGTTAATGGCATAAGGTATAGATTTGACCTTAACTGGCCCCTTGTCATACAGTTTAGGTTATGTTTAAGTTTTCGCTTTTCATGTATTCATGGTTTGGATGATCTTTCGAAGATATTGCGCAACAAAATAATGCCAAGAGATGGGATTCCACCATATCAGCTACTTACCAAGTTTAAGGTCAATCATTATCACAACTACACTCTATAAAACTTTAATGAATACAAAAATCAGTTACCGTGTCGATTTAATACATATGAACAATTCTACCAATATATTCTTCTTTTCTAATTCTATCTTAGATGCTTATATCAACTGGAATTTATATTTTTGATATAACAATAATATTTTGAATGACGTAAATGAAAAGTAAAATAGACCAATTCTCAGCTGATTTTACCGACTAATTCCTCAAATGCTTCCATACAGCTAATATTGCACGACATTTTGACTAAGTATAACAACAAGAACACAAAGGTGTCACAGACAGTGTGTCATGGACGCAATAAAGTCTTCAATCAAGCATAAATTAACATAGAAAGATGCATAACGTAACCCTTCTGTACGCCATCAATAAAGACGTCGTTTGATGTTTACATCAGGCATGAATTAAATGCCTCCTTGCCGCTTGTTCATTACCAAGAGTACATAAATAATGTAGAAATGAGGTACGTGTATCTACACTATATGTTAATAATTATTGAAATATTGTCTTTACTTAGCAGATTCAGAAATGCAACATGAAATGTCCAAACTAGAGAAGACAAAAATTATAATGTACAAATCAAAAGCTGAATCAGGGAATGCTGAATGCCGAGTGTATTCGATGTTTGAACCAGTTACTTTAACAACCCTGTAGACATGCACATTAACATAATTATGAAAATTTTAGAAATACCTCAAAGACTTGAATGGAACGCCAGAATCTGGACAAGTCACTTTTACAACCCTGTAGACATGCATATTCAAATATATGAAAATTATAGAGATACCTCAAATTGTTAAATTTAACACCAACATTTGTATTGCATGATGCTAAGGAATTACATTGTTAAACTTAATAAAAGATTATACGACCGAAAATCAAGACTTACCTTTAGTCACTTTGAGAAGAAGGGTCAATAGTACTTATTCCTTTTAGGCCTGTTTGTGAGATCTCGTTTTCGTAATATCATGGAATCTTTGCCTTAATTCACCAACTTTTAAAAACACAGGAACATTGACAAAATCTGAACTACTTGGTGAGTGTCACTCCTGGTGGACCAAGGGTCTCCGAGGGCACATGTAGCCAAGTTCGATCAACTTCGGTTGATAGTCTGTCTCTTCAACGCATTTGAAATTTTCTGTAACAACATTTCTTGATGTTTCTAAAACGTTGGTCCTGTAGCATCATATCCCATTTGGCCATATTGCATTGTTTAGACTGAGGATCACTGACGAGGGTTTAGAACCCGAAATATGCATGTCTGGTCCATGCTGTAAATTTATTTGTTCTTAACTGATGCTATTGAATTTGAAGACGTTGAATGTTCGATGGAGTAGAATATCTCATCTAACGGAGAACATACATTTGTAATTTAAACGAGTAAAGATTCCTAATTATAATGTTGTTTGAAAAGTAACAAACCTTATTTGTAGGAGGAATAAAAAATCAGAAATCAGAAATGTACCATTATGTAAACGATACAGCGGTTCAAAATTTGGAGTCTCTCTTGTTTGATAATTGAATACCTTTTCCTAAGAAATGCAACATGTGGACGTAAAATTTGATTAATTTAGTGTTTTTATACGACCGTCATTTGACGGGATTTATTATTTATGGCGATGTCCGTGTGTCCGCTTATGGAAAGCAATAACTCGAATATACGTCAACGGATTATGATATTCTTTTCAAAAAAAAAAAAGAAAAAAAGAAAGAAAGAAACGCATAGAACAATGTCTTACTGTTATTATGCATTACTATTATTCAATATGCACAAGCTGTTAAGTATTTGACCTTAGTTGTTTGCATTATGAAGGTATATATATAGAACAGTTTAGGGCTAGAGTAATATTTTTTTATCATCAAAAAACCTGTTTCCCCAATCCTGCGTAGTCTTCGGTACATGTTATGACATAGTAACTTTCAAACTCTTGATATAGCATGTACATTATTTGGATTTGTGATAACTGACGAGGGTTAAGTACCCGAAACGTACATGTCTGGTCCAAGCTGCAAATATATATGTTCTTAGATGATGCTATTGAATTAGAAGACGTTTAGCGTTCGTTAAAAACATGAAAATTAGAATTTTCTACCTTTTCTTGCTTATATGAATATACAATGTGTATGAGGGATTTGAATATAACCCGAGTGATTTTTCAGTGATGCCAAGGAAAAAATCAAACATAAACATATTCGGGTGACATCCACTTACTACAATGTATGCTTACATTATCCGATGTTATGTGTTTGAACAATGCGACGTAATCGAATTACTCTCACTTGTTAGTGGTAATACTCTGTAAAGTTCCAGGATCAAAAGTCTAATTTAGAGGTTTTTCCTTCTTATGAAACAAATTTCTCTCGATAAAACTGATTCACAAATTTATGGTATGCGGCGAACTTTAGATGATGTCATAGAATAAATTCTCGTCATGCGCCATGATGTCGCCTTTATTTGATTTTTGATGTTTAGTATGCTGCATCCATTTGTCCGTCGACTCAAAAGATTTGGCCTCTAAAGAACATCTAATTGTTTTGGGCCATTGTAACTTTCATTTAAAAGCAGTTAAGAGCCTCCCATTGAAAGCATGAGAATATCATTATGGTCATTTTCTGTCAGAATGTCTAATAAAATTATGAATGCTATTATTATATTACGCCTAAATAAATTCTGTGCAATTTCTTCATCGACGGCGTTTTAGGTAATTGTCGTTACAGGTAGATTATTGTGTCTGTAGCGGTTTGTGAATGGTGTTCATCTAACGTGTCGTTATACTCGTTACAGGTAGATCATTGTAAATAAATTCTGTGCAATTTCTTCGTAGATGGCAGGAATTTCAATTACCTGGACAGTGTGAAAGCGGTGAAGCAAAATATAACGGTCCGAATTTATAGACTTGCAGTTCAGATATATAACAATTCATTATGAAACAGAAGAAAGAAAGTAAACTGCAATTTTAGAAATCACGTATATAAGTAAATTTATTTATAATGTTTAAATGTTAACGTCTTCAAATTGAATAGCATCATCTAAAATGCTTCAAATTGAGACAAAAGCAGTTCCAAGATCATTTGACAGAAAATTATACTGTCTTATAATATTGTAATGCTCTCTCTCGCACGTAAATTAAAAAAAAACAAGTTATACACAATGCTATGTTTTTAGTTTTTTTTAAACATAAGTCAATTGAGATTCTATCGTGTCCATAATGATAATGTATATCATAAAGGTACTTTTATTGGCAGTAGCTATCGTACTAGATAGTTTAATGTAGCCTTTGCAATCTTCAAACGTTATGAATGAAACAACCCGATACTAGTAAAATACATACATCAAATTATCACGACAGAGAGTATTAAACAGTTAAAGACTGATCTATTTAGAATTGATCGAACTTCGCTAAATGCCAGTTCGACAGGATTTAAAACCGAAGTTGTACTCTACACCAAAATTATCCAAGAAAGTTTATAGTGCCAGCCCCCCCCCCCCCCCCCCCTCCCCTTGATTTCTATGAGCAGGTGCGTTGGTTTTAATAGCGTAAACCCTATAGCCTCGAAGCTGATTTGGCCCAGGTCAATTTTCTTTAAATAAAGAGTCAGAGGCTGATATCGCTAAAGAGTGTATGATAATTAAATTGAAGGCAAGTTTTAAGGTATCATTAGATTCTGTAAGATTTTTGTAAGATTTTCATGGGTTCTATTTTTGGATATGCATATAAAAATAAAACTGGAAGGAGTCACAACGTAGAGGTGATTTCCGGCGAGGGGCTCAGAATGGGGACGTGTGAAATTCGGTTCTTCGTGGTGTATTGGGGATTTCTCAAAAACGGAGCGGCAAATCCCTAAATAAATTTCATATCTTATTTAGACAGATATTGCCTTCAAATCAGCATAATTTTTATTTCAAGAAAAAATTTGGAACAATGGTCAAAATGGGACCCAAGTCCATCTGAATGACATGTCAAAATTTCCCTATTTTCACTTTCACTTTCGTTTTCAGAGTGACAATGGTATCGGAAAGGTATATATCATTTAGTACCAATGAAATCTACAGGAAATGATCTTTGATTTGATATATCACTTTTTATATAAGCCATTTCTATTTAGTCAGTAAATGACGTCAGCATTTGGGTGTAGAACACTAGTTTTTGAGGTCTAAGGTTTATGCTATTGTAACCTTCAGGACATATGAATGATGATACACAACATGTACACGTACAATTGGTATGCTTATTCATAAACAAAGTCCTTGGATACCATACATCAAAATTCACTATATAGCATGAACAAGACATCGAAAATGAAATATTGGGTGTCAGTCTTATGTTCAAAGAACTGTGAGGGTTTAAAGTAGGGTACCTAGAGGTTCTTTGATGAAAATACGGCCAAAATGGGCATTTTGACGAAGGTTGCGGGCATGTTTATACGGCTTGCTGATTGAAAGATATACAAGTTACAGGACTTTGCAATACACCAAACTCTTCGAAAAATCCTATATTCTCAAATTATGCCAAGAAAAATTTCAATCGGTAAAATCAAAATATGGTTTAGGTTTTAATAGCGTAAACCCTATAGCCTCGAAGCTGATTTGGCCCCGGTCAATTTTCTTTGAATAAAGAGTCAGAGGCTGATATCGCTAAAGAGTGTATGATAATTAAATTGAAGGCAAGTTTTAAGGTATCATTAGATTCTGTAAGATTTTTGTAAGATTTTCATGGGTTCTATTTTTGGATATGCATATAAAAATAAAACTGGAAGGAGTCACAACGTAGAGGTGATTTACGGCGAGGGGCTCAGAATGAGGACGTGTGAAATTCGGTTCTTCGTGGTGTATTGGGGATTTCTCAAAAACGGAGCGGCAAATCCCTAAATAAATTTCATATCTTATTTAGACAGATATTGCCTTCAAATCAGCATAATTTTTATTTCAAGAAAAAATTTGGAACAATGGTCAAAATGGGACCCAAGTCCATCTGAATGACATGTCAAAATTTCCCTATTTTCACTTTCACTTTTGTTTTCAGAGTGACAATGGTATCGGAAAGGTATATATCATTTAGTACCAATGAAATCTACAGGAAATGATCTTTGATTTGATATATCACTTTTTATATAAGCCATTTCTATTTAGTCAGTAAATGACGTCAGCTTTTGGGTGTAGAAGACTAGTTTTTGAGGTCAAAGATTTATGCTATTGTAACCGTTGTGTGCTAAAAGAATGTCGCCTGGACATATTGCATGTGTGTGCCGTGTCCAGTGTAAGCATCCACAGATGAAAAAGAATTAGATTTATCAGTGGCACCTCCTATATCCTTACAATGCATCACTCCATGTAATACATCTAACAGATTAAGTGTAATATTTGGTGATACCTCCACAGCTCGACCTTTCTGGTGATTTAAAGACAGCTTCGTCAATATTTTTCCATTTCATGAGCATATTTTTATGCATATAGTTCATAAATGCTTGAGTGTATTACATTTTTGCATCAGTAAATCAGATGGTTTTGAAAGTTTCTTTAATGTAAATGGTCCCGATGACAAATAACTTTTAATGGTTTCATTGATTGTTCTGATGCACACTGGTTTGTTGCAATTGATTAAAATTTAAATTAAAATTTTTATCCTGTTGTTCTCTATGAGAAATCGTTGGGTTATTTCGTTTTAAAAATTCGAAATATTTCAAGTCATTCATTTCGAACAATTTTAGTCTTCCAACATTGGACAGAAAATCTCCCTTTTTGTCGATATTTTCATTCGTTAACCATGATTCCCAAGCATGTGTAACACAATTTTTAACTCGTCTGCGACCTTTTGCTTTACACCTCTGGGAAAAGTTCCATTTTCTTCATTGGCACCGCAATTTTTAAGTTTTGAAATTACATGCATTAACAGCCAAGATCATCATCAGGTGCCCTTCCTTTCATGTAAATTCTGCCAGTTTAGCTTCGGAATTAGCCATTTTAACGATTTTTATCCGAAAATGTACATGTAAGGACCCTCTTGAAGATTCAAATTATAATTAATTAGGCCATTGCAAATCACCAGGGGTGGATGCAGTTTTTGGTAGTGATGTCACTGCTGATTTTAGTTTAAA
Organism: Pinctada imbricata; assembly: GCA_033119305.1. NCBI lineage: Eukaryota > Metazoa > Mollusca > Bivalvia > Pterioida > Pteriidae > Pinctada > Pinctada imbricata. The sequence continues at coordinate 26,864,824 of VSWD01000003.1, read as the reverse complement.
TAAGTTCAACTATGAAAAACTCATGTTAACTAATTTCAATTTGGAAAAAAAGTTCTTTGGAAAATTAACATCAATTCCCTATCATTTCTCATTCTTTCCTCTTTAAAATTGTACAATTTTCCAGATCCACTCCTGATTCATATCATGCTAGGTGTACTAACATCTGTCCAGATTATTTGACATTGGCTATGTTTACAGTAATAAGGATCTGTATCGTGTACCTCGCCATTGTACTCCTAATCCCATAATTATGGATTGTAACAGACCCCATCCACGGTGTCAATGTTTATTGATTCTTATCAATTCTATAGAACATTTATACCCAGATATCTACCGAACAGTCACTTTTAACCATTATGTCCAACATGTCGGACGGACGTGAACGTTGAGCTTACGTGGGGTGCAACATATATTACGGCGTACAAGAACAAATATCGTGACGACCAAGGCGACTAGGTAGATGCCAATGAAAATTCCTTCTCAAAAATTCTATCGGCTGCAAGACATGATGCAAAATTTGGACCATATCCACGTATAAATGTGAAAATCACACTCATTCTTTGATCACAGCGGTGAAAGTGGCACGAATAAAAAAAAGAGTTAAAAGTTTTCGAAATCATATCTAAGTCCTATAGAACTTGACATTAAAAAAGAGGAACTGACACAACAAGAAATGGAATATAATGAACTATGTGCAAACGTAAATTCATTGGAGGACCTTTATTGTCTAAATGTTACTGAAAACAAAACGGTTCCATTATGCGGGACTTGTCATCCGAGGGTTTCGAAATCGCACAACAAAAGAAATTGTAAGGCGCGATCATGTGATGATGTACGTATGTGTGGCAGTCTTTCTTCTCATGAAAATGCGATGGCAGAATTCAGAAAGCCAGTCAGCGCTGGCGATAAAGCCGAAGGACAAATATAAATTAAGAGCCGAACTTATTGTGAAATAAAAATGGAAAACGTTTATCAGCCCTTTGAAGCAAAAGTGAAACCCTACTTGATTTACAGTAATGTGGATAAATATATTTTAACGGATACAAAGAGAGGAGTCAAGTGATAATGGCGGATACTGCCATTCTCAGAAAACATTACAACGGAATCATACCCGATAACATTGAAAATGAATGTTTCAAATGGCAGGAAATTATTAAGGTATTTGAGGAAAGAAAAATCCAAGAAACTGTGAAAACCGCTATCCGGAAAATACTAAAAAAAATGTTCAGTTTCCAGTTGTAAATACCAACATGTCTTGTAGCGCACCCTCCCTTTCCCAGGATCCTCCCATGACATATACATGATTGTACCCTTGGGTGTATCCTTGGAGGAGCTTTATGCCTTTACAATCCCAACCAATGACAGGGGTCGGTATCCATACAGCCGGACAACCCACCACCGCTGCACATGGTCTTTGCTGTTCCACATCATCCAAATACTGGTCCTTCTTGTAAAGCATAAATACCTGGACGAGTATTGGACTTTAATTGGGAGAGACACTCCGCCCGTTCAAAATAAACAATTCAGAAACTACTGGGAACTCAATTTGGTAATGATTATTTTGTTATTATGAAATTTAAGATACGCTATAGCTAACAAAAATATTCTCATGATAGATACATGGCAAACTTCAGCTTGAAATTAATTATAAAAAAAAATTTGTAGTCGGGGAGCCAGTGCCCCCCCCCCCCCCATGCACCCCCTTGAGTACTTTTTTTCACGAGTACCATAATGTTCCTTAGGGTCTGCTGAATGTACTAAAAAATAAACTCATTTAGGCTATGTGTTTTCGATCGTTTCCGTAGCAACCCCCTGGTAAAGTAAATAAAGCAATAAGCATATAGGGGATATTTGGATTTCTAGGGAATGAATCAAATGTTTGCACTTCTAATTATTATTTTTTTTTATTTCTTTTCTTTCTGTATTTTGTTTTCTCGAGGAATGTCTAGGGAACGATGTATGTCGTTGGAATCAGTAACTTGTTTTGTACTACTGTGGATCTCGTTTCATATTCATCGTTTCTTTGCCATCGTTACATCCTGTCATCGCTGTCATTTGCTCTAAATTTTACTATTGTCATTTTTAACTTTGCGTCATCACTAATTTTATTGTCCCTTCATTTAAATCGTTACATCGCGTGATCGCAATCGTATCATCGTATCATTACCTCCTTATCATCGACCCATTGTCATCGTCATAGTATAATCTCAATCGTAAAATCGCCATCATGACATCGCAATCATTAAATCGTACCATTGTTTATCTTGCTATTGGTATCGCACTCGACTCGTTTATAATGAAAATTGTCATGATGTGAGCACAGGCAAAATATCTTGGTTTTGGAGAAAATCGACATTTGTCAATTTACCGAATACGTTTTTGGGCTAGATGTTAACGTCTTCATATTGAATAGCATCATTTAAAAACAGATAAATTGGCAACATGGACCAGACATGCACGTTTCGGGTACTTAACCCTCGTCAGTGATCCTCAAATCTAAACAATGTAATATGCCAAAAAAATATGAAAGTTTCTATGTCGAAAAAGCGTACCGAAAGACGTAGCAGAATGGGTGGGATATGATGCTACAGGACCCACGTTTTAGAAATTTCAAGAAATTTTGATAACAGAAATTTTAGAATGCGTTGAAGAAACGATCAACCGAAATTGATCGAACTTGGCTACATATGCCCTCGGGGACTCCTGGTCCACCAGCAGTGACACTCACCAAGTGGTATAAATGTTAACGTCTTCATATTGAATAGCATCATTTAAAAACAGATAAATTGGCAACATGGACCAGACATGCACGTTTCGGGTACTTAACCCTCGTCAGTGATCCTCAAATCTAAACAATGTAATATGCCAAAAAAATATGAAAGTTTCTATGTCGAAAAAGCGTACCGAAAGACGTAGCAGAATGGGTGGGATATGATGCTACAGGACCCACGTTTTAGAAATTTCAAGAAATTTTGATAACAGAAATTTTAGAATGCGCTGAAGAAACGATCAACCGAAATTGATCGAACTTGGCTACATATGCCCTCGGGGACTCCTGGTCCACCAGCAGTAACACTCACCAAGTGGTATAAATGTTAACGTCTTCATATTGAATAGCATCATTAAAAAACAGATAAATTGGCAACATGGACCAGACATTCACGTTTCGGGTACTTAACCCTCGTCAGTGATCCTCAAATCTAAACAATGTAATATGCCAAAAAAATATGAAAGTTTCTATGTCGAAAAAGCGTACCGAAAGACGTAGCAGAATGGGTGGGATATGATGCTACAGGACCCACGTTTTAGAAATTTCAAGAAATTTTGATAACAGAAATTTTAGAATGCGTTGAAGAAACGATCAACCGAAATTGATCGAACTTGGCTACATATGCCCTCGGGGACTCCTGATCCACCAGCAGTGACACTCACCAAGTGGTATAAATGTTAACGTCTTCATATTGAATAGCATCATTTAAAAACAGATAAATTGGCAACATGGACCAGACATGCACGTTTCGGGTACTTAACCCTCGTCAGTGATCCTCAAATCTAAACAATGTAATATGCCAAAAAAATATGAAAGTTTCTATGTCGAAAAAGCGTACCGAAAGACGTAGCAGAATGGGTGGGATATGATGCTACAGGACCCACGTTTTAGAAATTTCAAGAAATTTTGATAACAGAAATTTTAGAATGCGTTGAAGAAACGATCAACCGAAATTGATCGAACTTGGCTACATATGCCCTCGGGGACTCCTGGTCCACCAGCAGTGACACTCACCAAGTGGTATAAATGTTAACGTCTTCATATTGAATAGCATCATTTAAAAACAGATAAATTGGCAACATGGACCAGACATGCACGTTTCGGGTACTTAACCCTCGTCAGTGATCCTCAAATCTAAACAATGTAATATGCCAAAAAAATATGAATGTTTCTATGTCGAAAAAGCGTACCGAAAGACGTAGCAGAATGGGTGGGATATGATGCTACAGGACCCACGTTTTAGAAATTTCAAGAAATTTTGATAACAGAAATTTTAGAATGCGTTGAAGAAACGATCAACCGAAATTGATCGAACTTGGCTACATATGCCCTCGGGGACTCCTGGTCCACCAGCAGTGACACTCACAAAGTGGTATAAATGTTAACGTCTTAGACTGTATTCTTCATGAATCTCAGTAAATGACATTAGAAGATGTACAACGTGATCGTACCCAGGTACCCATGTGTATATGCATGTAGGTATCGTTTCAAATTAAGATCATCAATATCTGAAACATTAACACAAAGTCATAATTTACAAATATCATGCTCATGTGTAGCGATCACCTGTAGACTTCAGAAGGAGTATTCAATCTAGTATTTTTGATAGATTTTTTTTATCTATAGATGAAATCATTGATCTAACACTTGCCGAATATAGATCGTGGTTTGTGGTGGTTACCAACCCCCTCCCCTCCCTCAACATTTACCCTCACACACATGTCCAAGCTTTCCTATTATCTATTATTGCCTATCATGGAAACGTATTTATGAAAGCGATTTCCGCGATGTAAATGCATTGCTTATTTTTTTATCATGTTAATTAATCTCTAAAAACTGACCATAACTAAAATGATAAACAACAATAAATCGAAATAAAGACGAATCGTTTTTCGTTGTTATTTTCTAAAAATGTGACCATATATTAATAGAAAAAATAATTTAATTCTTTTTTTTCTAATAGATTCAGTGTTATCGACCCCCTCAGAATAATGTTAGAATTTACCGAGAAAAAAGTGTTTTACCCACGGGAAGTAAGATCCGTCTTACATTCCTTGCAATGCACTTATGCAGATGGATTTAAAAAATTAATGAATATTGGTAAAAGTAACGTTTAGTTTTAGTCATAATACCCGCCTTATCGCTTTCTAAACGTGCTTAGATCTCGTCAGAGAAGACTGGGTAATCCAAATAACCACACACTTTGCTGTTGGCAGATGACCGTCCAAAGTCGGCGCCAGATGCATATTGGTATCCTTCCTTTTATGTGTTGTCATTTATGTTTGATGTTTCTGTACATCTGTTTCGTATGATGTTCTAGTTAATACTGTTGTGACTGTTTTGCCGTTTGCAGTTTTTTCTTATGTCATTTATGTGTCACTTTCTTGTGGGTTTGTTTCGCTGGGTGAGTGCAGGGTGGTCATGCTGGAGATCATTCCCTTTTCACCATATGCGCATATCAACAAGGTATGTCTCATCTGTGTTGATTGAGGCCGAAATAGAGGAAATCCAAATGATATAAAAAAGAAGAGTAAAAGTTTCATCTTAACATAAAATTTCTGCCGACGAACCTATTAAGGACAGATTTATGCCCTCAGGATTTTAGATATATTTCATTAAGTTTTATGAGAAAGATTTTTTAATGTATTTGATGTCGAGCACAGAAACATTGCGGAACAAGAGAACAATATTCCTGGGGACTAAACAATCCTCCGGCAGAGATACCAACCTAGTGTTTGAAATCGTCAACTTTGAAATATATGCTATTATAAAATTTCAATCAATGACTTTTTTATTGACAGTTTAAAAATAATACATCATTATCAGGATAAGTGTACAGCACAATCAATTTTAAAAAGACCCTAAATGAAAAAAAAAAATCCGTGAACAAAAAAGGCAAAAAGTAAGAATAGAATAAATACGTAAGTAGATGAATATATGAACAAATAGATAAATGAATAAATAAATAAATAAATAGATAAATAAATGAATAAATAAATAAATAAATAAATAAATAAATAAATAAATAAATAAATAAATAAATAAATAAATTAATAAATAAATAAATAAATTAATTAATTAATAGATTAATTAATTAATACATGCAAATTAAATAAATTGTCAAGGAGAGTAAGGATCCTTTGGCTGCTATCAATATCCGTAACGTAAGCCGTACATAAAAGGTATAATCGGTGAATGTAATATTTTTGCAATTTTGGATTGTTCAAACCTTCCATATCTTTAACCGTTGTGGATAATCAGATTTTTAAATGGTAAACAATGTTATCGTATTACACACAAAAAATTGAGCGACAATTTCCTGGCTAGCATATATACCCAACGTTCTCGAATGGTCGTTTTGTAGAAAATATTTGTAGAAAAAATAATTTCTGAAATCAAGAAAAATAAATAAACAGATTTATGTCACCCGAGACAAAGGCTCATAATGTTATACCGAATCGTCGGTCGTCCTTCCGTTGGTGTGGTGGTATTTAGTAGTAAGATCAATTTATCCAAACGAAATATTTTAGTAAGAAAAGTGATTTAGATGAAATAATAAATTGAATAACTGGATAAACAATAAATTATTCGCCTTTTTTGGTCAGTATGAATATATTTATGGGTATAGTGCCGATGGGTAAAATTCAAACCCATTCTTTATTGATGTATAAATCATGATTTAAGATTCACTTCAGCAATTGAGTTTCAATAAACATGCGATATTAAAGTCTTTACGTTTGACATGAAATATTGAATTATCATATGTATTTGGACGTTTATGGATATGGCACTTGATCAACGGTCTTTTCGGTGACCAGTCTTTTTTATGGATATTGTAAATTTGAATAAAAGCTGACCAGTAATACAGTTATCACTTATAGACACTCTTCGAAATTATTGTATTGTCCCTTAAGCATCTTGAGTATGATTGAAATTGTGTGAAACATGCTAATTATAACATGTTTTAATCTTCATACCATAAAACTTCATCACGATGTTTGCTTTGAAATGAGAATCAACATGTGGAAACTATACCGATGTCCACTATAAAACTGGACATGGGCGAGACTGACCATCAGACCTCAGGATCCTTTGTCAAGAACTAAGGATGATGCTGACCATCTGCCTTGCTCTCCTAGTAACCGGTAAGTCTTATTCATACCTTTTCGCAGCAAGTGACCATATGTCGCCGCACTTTTCGTATATATCCAAGAAAATTTCCATACTTGGAAGCGAATTCAGTGATTGGTATTGCTAAAATTAAATTTAACTCTATTCTCGATTGAAATACTACAAAAATAATTTATTTGACCCAGTTTACTGTCTCCTTATAAAACGTCAAAATATTTCGTTTCCATGTTTTCGGGGGTTACCATTATCGCAGTTTTTGTTGATAAGTATCCTATTTGCACACAAACGGATGAAATTATGAATTTGTTTTTTTTGGAAATCTTTTGTCACTACTATTTCTAAGAAATTACCCCATAAAATGTTTCCTTTGTTTTGTTTTCGTAAAAAATTCGAATGTTTAGGTCTGAAATGTGGTATTTTTATCAATTTTTCCTCATTTTATGGTGTTTTTCATCACAGTTGAGTGCAGGAGATGCCACATTATATCAAAACATCACTGCTATGGTCATATATGATAGGATGTAGAAAAATAAATTTTACAAAAAATGCCGATAACAACGGAGAAGCAATTAACTATGAAACGGTGAAATATGGTCACCGGCGAAATATGGTTCCTTGCTCTATGTGTACATGTATAAAAAATTCCACTGCAAAAGTCCGGTTCAGCACTAAACTATCACCTCAAAAATAAGTTTTCTCCGATCACATACATATATTGGAGTTTTGATTTGTTTTGTGTAAAACCGTTAATGGAATGGGAAAAAAATCTGTTTGATGAATTAAAAGTTTATAACTTAAGTTTCATGAAATATGATATTATCGATAGAGTATTATACAGTTTAATCTTTGAAAAACACTTTTTACTTAATGATCGAATGTCCATTTAATGATTAAAATGGAAAACAATATATTCTCAAGAAATGTTGTATATCTTTGAATTTTGATTTTATGTACATGGTTCTTTATCTTTTGATGTCTTCTGTTTCACGTATCAATGGCCACTTTAAATCAGACAGTGCATGTATTTTAGATATTGTTTTCATTTTCGTGCGTGAACATCGACGGCTGATGCGGCTACCCATAAAACTTACTCCTCCCGGGCACCTGGCCACACCTCTAGCTTGCTAGGGTCCGTCGATCCTCAAATTTCTATTGTGATTGCTGTTGACATTATTGTCAGGATCTTCTCTAACTCATTTGTCAGATTGCTAGTTCAATTGGAATAGGGCGAGGGGTTAATGTTTTTTTTTTCTTTGTCGCTTGATGAAATGTCCTATGAATATGCCTTAAATAACCAAATATGAATTAAATATGTTTGAGAAACCTCCCCGGTTTTGATAATTTGAATATTTTTTCCAGTGTGTAGTGCCGCGCCCAATACAAGGATAGTTGGTGGAAGCAATTCGTATGCTCATGCATGGCCGTGGCAGCTGTCACTTCAATATCAAGGCAGTCATGTTTGTGGTGCAAGTCTGATATCTGCGAACTATGCCCTCACCGCAGCCCACTGCGTTTCCTTTGAGTAAGTATGATAAAAACAAAAGTTCCGAAGAAATACTACCAGACTGCAGCTTATTGGCGAAAATGAAGGTTTTGGAATGTAATGATATAGTTGAGTTCCATTGACAAAATGTCTCAAAGTATTAAAAAAATGTAAGTTTGGGTTGAAGCAAAATGTAACACTGTGAGTCATTTTGTGGAGACTGATTTCATTTGAATTACTATAGAAGTGACAAACGTCTCTTGTACTAATGGACAAATTATGGACATTTTGATTATAATGTTCCATGTATTCTACTAGAGATACATATAACGTGTTTTTGTTATTGTACTTTCAGTTCGGATACCTCAAAGTTCAGTGTGATTGCAGGAGAACACAACTTTAATTCCTTTTCCGGCTCCGAACAAAACATCAATATCAAGAAGATAATGATGGCGAGTATTTATGAATAGTACATATCTAAATTTTCCGTACCATAGAAAAATTCCTCGGATATCATGCACCCTACATGCACAATGCATATGCACACTACTTTCAGCAGAAAAACTTTTAGATTAAGGTTATCATTTGATTTTATTGTAGCATCCCCAATACAATGAGAACGCCGGAGGTTTCCCAAATGACATCGCTATCCTCCAACTGTCATCTGCAGCTGAGCTGAGTGAGAAAGTACAAGCTGCCACCCTCCCATCTAGCACATCTACCTCGTTCTATAATGACAGAACATGCTACATTACTGGATGGGGACGTCTTAGTGGTGAGGAGTTCTTTCTTTTACTGTTGTAGTTTAACGAATAGCTGACATGTACATGATGTATGCGGTGGAAAAAATCAATAAAATCATTAATGAAATGTATATAACATCTCTTGATCCTCTTACGTTCCTCTCAAAAGTCTCAACGTATGCAGATGATTCCTTTCAGCCTTCAGATCCTTCATACACAGATGATGTGTACAAATTCAGCAACACCCCCCCCCCCCACAAAATGTTAATTATAATAAAACAATTATTTGCATCTAGCTGATCTTTATGTTGATTTCAAATTATTGCATGTTTCATAGAACTTTCATCTTTTAATCTCAAAAGAATAGACCCAGGAAAGCATGATTATATCATCTTATTTTCTCTCTACCTAGGTGGTGGCAGTTTGCCTAACATTCTTCAGGAGGCAAAAACAACAGTTGTCTCACACAGTAACTGCAGAAACATGCTTGGATACACTGGTCTTCTGTACCTTCAACAAGGACCTCACATATGTGTACACACTGGTGACAATGGAGCTTGCAACGTAAATATCAGCATTCAATTTCACATATTTTAACAATCTAAGCAGTATTGCATATCAAACTTGTTCAAATGGCGTCTTTCCATTAAAGTCTCGAAGGTTAAGAAAGACAAAAAATCATAACAAAAAAATCATGGTAAATAGGAAGAAAAAACCCTACAAAAATACAAAATGAAAAATATTATACAAAAATTCGAAATAAATAATAATTCAAAAAGTAAAAATGGGAAAAATGCAAAAATACCCCCCCCCCCCCCGCCAAAAAAAAAAAAAAAAAAAAACAAATCCTACAAAAATACAAAATGAGATAAATCTAAAACATTCTGCTAAGGAGCAAACAAACAAACATAAAGAAGATGCTTTATAGAACCCCCTTTCCAGAATGATCAGTAACATTCTGGATTGCGATTGTCTCGAAACAGACATATTTACATTAATATGTACATCAATATGTACATCAATATGTACATCGAAGCAATCAACGAGGTTTTCATGGAGCTCTTGCGACGAGTGTCGCATGCAATCAGGAGACGCTGACTCTCCCCGGGCACCTGGTTTCATTTTGGAATGTTATTCATTCCGAGGTTCCAAATTGTTCCAATTGAAATTCTAATGATTTTGCCTTGCCTTCTTGAAGTTGAAAGTGAATAACTGATGATTTGGTCAATTCCATTAGAGCGCCAAGAACTTTTTTTAATCGAATGCGGTACTATTATGTAAGTATAAAACACATTCATACAGAAAAGAAAAAAAATACATGTTGGTATATTCTTATCTCATGATTAACAATTTGACTCTATTTTCTTGTTATTACAACAGTTTTGGCATTTGATTTATATCAGCATCACCATTTCATCTTCCATCATGAAATAAGGGTTTACCTCCCGAACGCTTGGTTAAGAAAGTTTTTATGTTTGTTACACAAGATGTTTTTTTATTGATTTGCGATGTTAGTATACCAATAAAGATGTACCAATCGTAGATCAGGAGTTAAAGATTCAGATGAATATGTCATAATTGGTTAAGTCGCTATTAACAAGGCAATCCCGAACCCCCGAATGGAGGCAGGACCAAATACTCGAGAGGAGCGAGCGTAAAGTTCTTATTAAAAAGGGGCTGCCTATGGATGAATACAAAATTATTTACTGTTCAAATCGTTTAAAGACAGTTTTTATTGTGACTTAATAATCTATTTTGAGCCTTTTTTCTAATGGATGAAACAAAAAGTTTCGTCGGGATCTTTTTTAACTCATTAATAACACATAATTCCTTAGATGGCGTAATGTATTCTCGCACTCTGATATAATGCGTAATTTGACAGTTTTTTTTTTTTGCCTTGCGTCCAAATGCATCCTTGATAATTACAACGAAATGTTTCTAAAAAATCGTCAACATCACTTTGGTATGAAAGTCCAAAATCGCAGTTTCTGTTGTAACTTAATAATCTGTTTTGAGCTTTTTCTCCAATGGAATTAATCAGAAGTGTTATACATGTATAATAAAATGCACTTTATTAGATGGCGTAATGTACTGTTATATAGATGACATCATATATAAAGATTATCACCTGAAGAAGAAGCCTATATTTAACTGGAGGTATCTTTGGAATCCCACTTCATTCTTGACATTAAAAAACACATCATTTTCTATAAATTTTTATTTTGATCACGAGTTAAAGAAAATACTGACGATGACCTTAACAGCACTCACAATAGAGCACATAACTGAGCATCGACGTCCCCCTAGCATGCTAGAGGGAGGACCAGGTGCCCGGCAGTAGCAAGCGCCCCCTGTTTGGCTAGCCGCACCCGCCATCGATGTCCATGCAAAAAAAAAAAATAAAAACAATATATGAAAACATTCACTGTCTAAGAATATGTCTATATATTGATAAATACTGATAAAGAAGCAAAGCTCTTTACAGCTAATTAGTGATGTTTTTTTTTTATTTTCCTTTAAGATTATATAATTCCCATTTTCAGGGTGATTCTGGTGGACCTTTAGTTTGTGATGTCAATGGAACATGGGAGCTGGCCGGAGCAACATCATGGGGACTTCAAAACTGTCCAACAAGTTCTCCATCTGTTTACGCTAGAGTATCTAACTATCTCTCTTGGATTAGACAAAACACTGATTTGTAAAATCCATGTATTAGAACCATTAAAAAAGTATAAGAAGCAAAAGTATGACTTTCTTTTACTTTAAGAAATATCTCAAAGAGTGATTCAGGATTCATAATATTCGAAGAATGTGCAGAGATAAAAACTTCAGACGAATTTAAGACTGCTGATAACTTAAAGGCATACACGGGTGATACTTTGCTGTCGCCTACCACACTGAAGAGTTTTCAAATGCAGGGATATGAAAATATATTACTCCTCACGAATGTAAATCATCGACAGCTAATGAGCTGATCAGTCGGTAAGGGTTCTTCCGAAGGTCTTGAGTTCGAATCCTGATGAATCTCGTTTTTCTCTCCATAAAGAAATGAAGGTAAAATATTGAATCTTGCTTTTTATCATGTATTTTCTATGAGAAATATCCATTTCACTGCCAAAATGTTTATTATGTGAAAAGTCGCTTTTGTGCGAAAAATGGCAGAAGGCCACCCTCTTTCCCAATTACCTAGCGAAACAGTGAAACAAGAAAGAAATCAACGACCTCGAACAGGACTCGCAAACAGCTGGCGGCATTTAATTCCTCTGTCACACATATCCATTGGAGTCCTTCTTTTGGTTATGGATTTGTCGGACCGAAAAACGCAAATATGGTTGTTGAATTGAGTACTTGTTTTACTATGTCTCTTTCGATCTGAGCGTGTTTAAACCTGATTAAAAAGAGTACATTTAGGGTTAGACCTACTAGCAGTGTAATCATGTCCTTTTCCTTGCATTTCGAGATAAGGAACCCTGACAAAACGGATATAAATTTATCATGTTAGATATACAATCGAAACCCGATGTCCGAACTGGATATATAGTCATGATGAACATAGTTTTGAACAAAAACCAGCTCATAAGGGTAGACCTAGGATCTGAATAACCTTAATTTTCTATTATTTATCCCTTATCAAGCTTATCAGATTGTAAGCAAAAAGGTTAATATTTTACGGCTGACATGTGGCGATTTCTAGGTCACAAAATAGTCCCTCTTCGTTAAACGGATTGAGTTTCATTTAATAGCAAGTGCGAGTTCTCCGAGAGCGGGTGTTATCAAGGGAATCGTGAGACTTGAACACACGTAATTGGAAAAAAAAAATCTGAACGATTTTCTCATAGCGTGGCGGATGATAGTTCTCTTTTGTCTCAAGTGGAGGATGGTAGTTCTTTAAGGGTAACGATTATCATATTTCTTTAAGGGTAATGATTACCATTTAGACTTGTTAGCTTCTGCGTTAAATATATCTATAAGTTTTTTTTTCATTGTATCTTTTTGGTGTTTGGTCTTATTCGCTCCTTTATCATATCTTAACAATTAGCCGGGTGCGGCTAGCCAAACAGAGGATGCTTACTAATGAGTTAAAGAAGATTCTGACAATAATACTCTCTCGGATGGGGCTAGCCAACAGGGGATGCTTACTCCTCCCAGGCGCCTGGTTCCACCTGGTCCCACCTCTAACTTGCTAGGGGTCCGTCCATGCTCAATTGGTGCTCTATTGTGAGTGCTGTTATCCTCAGGATCTTTAATTAACTTGTTGTGCTTGTCTTATCTGTGTTTACACGTATGAAGTTTTCAGTGTGCTGACTTTGGTGCTGCAATTGAGTCCTATTTGAGATCCACATCTTATCATTAAAGTATTATGAGTAATAAGAATATCAATGAAAATCTAGAAAGTAGGTACTTCATTGATTACATACATGAGCTCACTACAGCCGGCAGAGCACGGACTGTATTACGCATGTCCTCTTTTTATATCCATTTACATATTCATCTGTTTTCTGGGGCCTCTGCGTTTCGCGGACTTGTTTGTGTGAGGTCATCTTACAATGAGGAGGTTGTTTTACACCACAATTGTACGTTCTTCGAGACCTCTGGGTAATTGGAAAAGTGGGAAGATAACCACACCATTTGCTACTTGCGTGACAGATGGCCGTCTAGTGTCGGCACCGCTTGCCCATTGGTCTCGTCGGTTTATGTGTAGTCTTTTGTGTTTGATGTTTACATGTCGTGTGTCTCTTTTCCGTCTCGTGCTGTACTCGTCTTTTGTATTTTTGCATCGGGAGTTTTGGTATTTCACTGTTTATGCTGCAACGGGGTCCTGTTTGAAATCTCCTACCTTCTTCTATATCTTACATATTTTTTAGATATTTTATTAAGAAATAACAACTAGCTAGCCGTGGTTTATTGTCCAGTAGTTCCACGAGTCGCATGAACCAATCAAATTATCATCGAGTCGTGAAACGGTGAGATGATTATTTGATTGGTTCATGCGACGAGTGGAATTACTGGACAATGAATCACGGCTAGCTAGTTGTTATTTCTATTCTAATATAGCACGTGAATGGGCGGAGCTTAGCGCACAGGAAGTTTGTTGGAGATATTACACCAGGCGATTTCTATGGTACATATAGGGAGAATATTTCAAGTCATATTAGAATATTTTTTAATGTTTCAATCAACTCATCATGAATATGTATGGTCCCGAACATTGCCGAAGTCGTGGTATTTAATTAATCTGTTATCAAAACAACCGGAATTAGAGTAGTATACCCCTAATGCTTTAATGGGTGCTGAATAAAAACAATACGAAATGTTCATTGAAAATCAATTACACGTATCAAAATAATAGTCATCCGCATTAATGCTGTAGTACTAAAATGATGTACACGATGTACAAGAAGATCGAAGCATTAAACTAACTATAGTGCGCTCCTATCCGACACTCAAGGAAATGATAGCATGAACTTTGGAGATTTAATTTTTTAAACTATGTCTTTGGCTTTATCTTGAATAAATTACTTCGAAACACTGTGCGCCATTGATATGAGAGCTTATGTGAATAAATTGCCATTAGTTTTAAATCTAGAGTTGCATCCCTTGCACCCTACAGGAAATTTGAAACCGCACACTCTGTACAAAGTAAATGCACAAATCTGAATTAAAAATCATAACCAGAGGGCGCTACTGAAAAGACAGCTTAGAGACAGGGGGAATCTCCAATAAGACCCTGTCGAAGCACTCACAGCAAAATCCAAAAACACCAAATGCAAAACACAGAGCAGACACACTAAAGGCACAAGGAACACCAAATTACACAGAAACACCAAACACAGATGACCACACACAAACTGGACGAATGGGCAATCGGTGCCGACTTAGGACGTTCTTCTGCCGTCGACCAAATTACTTAGGACGGCCATCGGCAAACTCACTTTGGTTTGAAGCATCATTGATGAGAATGTGATATCCGAGACACGTGTATGGTGCATAATAGATTGGTTTGAAATTGTCTTCAATATAAAGTATAAAGTTAGAAGTCTTCCGTTTTATTGGAAGCCCTGTACAGAAGTTGTTTTTTTTCTATCATGATAAATAAATCCAACGTCATTTATTGAAATTCGTCCAATTTAATCATCATAACAGATTTAACACATTTCTTATTAATTACGCTTCTGAATAGACCTTACACGAATTTTCCAATTCACAAAATTGATACCAGCAATCAATAAGACAACGTCAAACTTAATCATTTTCACATTAGCTTGACGTATAACCAAAAGCAAAAGAAACCAAGCCTCATAAGTCTAAAACAATGTGAACTAGCTATTATTCGTAGATGAGTAGCGAGTTTTAATCTGCAAGTATTATGACCTTGTTCATTGACGTATAACCTTGAATTATGTACAATAATTCTTTGAAACAATATTTTGATTTATGCTGGCAGTATTCAACTGTGGTTTGGACAATATTTGTCAATCCAATGGTAATATAAGCTTGAACTTTGACCTTGGAGAAAGGCCATGACACATCCTTTGGTCCTAGGCAACAATTTTGTGAAATATCATTCAGATCCGTGATGGTAGTGGAAGATAATGGTCCAGACAAGGCATTTTTAACCCCTATATACTGCGAACTTCACTTTTCCTCCTTACCTTGATCAAGGTCATCCATAGTTCCTTCGCAAACATTCAGTGAATCATTATTTAGAGAAAAGGTATGGTCTTAACAGCATTTTCTACTATCATGAGTTAAAGAAGATTCTGACGATAACCTCAACAGAACTCACTATAGAGCACAAAATTAAGCATCGACGAACCCTTAGCAAGCTAGAGATGGGACCAGGTGCCCGGGAGAAGTAAGCATCCTCTGTTGGCTAGCCGCACCCGCCGTCGATGTTTAAGCACGAACATGATAACAATATATAAAATTCATGCACTGTCTGACGTTATGTCTATTTAGAAAGAAGGGAGGAGATCTCCAACAAGACCCCGTTGCAGCATCAACAGTAAAACACCAAAACACCCGATGCAAAAACACAAAAGACGATTACAGCACGAGACGGAAAAGAGACACACGACATGTAAACATCAAACACAAAAGACTACACATAAATCGACGAGACCAATGGGTAACCGGTGCCGACTTTGGACGGCCATCTGTCACGCAAGTAGCAAATGGTGTGGTTATCCTGGATTACGTGCGCACAACCCTTAGAGCCTTTGTCGCCATAGCACAAGAAAGTGCTATGGCGACAAAATCAGGGATACATATTCAAACCACTTACTGTCAATCCTCTCGCAGGGAACTTTTTTACGACCTCCATACGGCAAAAGGCAAAAGTGTGACACAAATGAGGTAAAGAAGATGACATTGATACCTTGATCGTTGACCTTGGATCAAAGCCATGACGCATCCTTGGAACTTCGGCAATAGCTATATAAGATATGATTCTGATCCATCAAGACAATGACAAATGATGGTTTAAATATGACTTCGCAATCCAAATGCACTCTTACATTGGTCTTAGACCTTTGCTTAACATATTCATAACATATTCTTGGCAAGGGTGCTTTGGATATCATTCAGATTCATCGAGGTAGTGAAATAATTACAACAGACAGATGGACTGGTTGCGAGGAAATTAATCACCGGTAGGGGACTAATAAGCACAACAAAGATTCAAACGGGTATAGAAAACTACTGGAGGAGATATCACTTATTCATTATCCGAAATATGCATGTCTAGTGTATCACAAGGCTGTTCTGACAGTGGAATAAAACACACACACGTACCATCGGGTACCTATACCCCGACGCCCATTCGTATGTTTTCATCCTGCAACATAAGTTTTTCACTCAATTTACGTTGGACTTGTACAATCAACGTGAAGATCGTTTTTAGATCATGAAACGGTACTACGCAAATAAACAACAACATCAACCGAATCAAAATGACGATGAAGAAGGTACAGGGCATTCTTTGATGTAGTTACCATAACCATTCATATTGTCGTAGCAAAAGAGCTTGGTCAATAACAGACGGTTGTTGGCCAACGAAGTACGTCCGAACGGAAAGCGACGAAACTTACCAAACATGAGGGGTCGTGTATGAAACAATCATGATATATCTCTGAGCAACTTAAATAAAACTCTATTAAGACGAATACATTTAAGTATATATGTATTTATTCATGTTTAAAATTATTATTGACTGTAGTACAAATAGAATTTTGTTTAAATTTTTCAAAGACATATCATGTATTTATACACAACCCCTCATGTTTGGTGAGTTTCGTCGCGTTTCGTTCAGACGTACTTCGTCGGCCGAGAACCGTCTGTTATTGGTAAAGCTCTATTGTGACCTGACCGGGCGGAGCTTATTCAATCAAGTGACTGAGATGAATCGATGAAATTATAGGGTATATGGATTATGAATCGCATAAAGTGATAAGAGTAAATACTCATTACCTGTAATTTTGTAAAACTTATATTACCTGGACAGACTTAGACTCTTCTGGTGAAAATAAGCTCCGCCCGGTCCGGTCGGTTTGCTACGACAATAATCTCAACATATACTGTATATTTAATGGTACGAACATCTGCTTTATACCAGTGTCTGCGTCATCAGAGTGTGACACATCCTGTTTCTCTACACACCTAAAATTACCATTGTAAACGATGACATATAAAAAAGTAACACTGATGCAATATTTATTACTCGTTAAATACTAAAAATGATATTAAAAATCATAACAAAATAAAAGTAAGTAAAACACAAACACTCGTTTACACAAATTTTTGGCCCCTTGGCCTTTATCAAATGTAAATACGACAAAATATACATCCCTTCACTCTGGAAGAAATATTTCAATCATAGCAAAATGAAAATAATATTACTTCAGCAATATTTATACATGATATGTTTTAACATATTTCTATATAAAATCCGCAATATTTCCTTCCTACAAAGTGATGATGTCACATTTTCTTACACACGTACACACTGAATGTCCCATTTTATTATCTAAATTGTAATGACAATACATGTTCCATTAGTGTCTTTTTTAAGAAGACATCAATAATTTAAAAGATCTGCTTCAAAAAGTACAGGATAAAACTTTATGTTTACTATTTACTTAATTTACCAATGTTTGCATTTTGTTATAAAATAAATAAACGTTGACATTCTCCTCGTAAATAAGAACTTGCGTCAAAGATAAACAAGTCATGAATTTAAATCACATTAATTGTAAATTGTCAATATTGAAATA
Source organism: Pinctada imbricata (assembly GCA_033119305.1). Classification (NCBI taxonomy): domain Eukaryota; kingdom Metazoa; phylum Mollusca; class Bivalvia; order Pterioida; family Pteriidae; genus Pinctada; species Pinctada imbricata. The sequence continues at coordinate 26,846,425 of VSWD01000003.1, read as the reverse complement.
TATGTTCTATAGTAAAAACTTTGTGCAAGGAGCATAATTCTAAACATCACCGAAATAAATTATGCCGAAACCCGGATAAGGACAGAGCTGTGCAATGATGGAGATACCCCTTAGGTTAAGAAATTTAGGTGTAATTTGATGACAGGAAATTTAGAATATATTTTAATGTGTAAACACTAAAACTAGATGAGCGATATCCTCGGGGACTTACAGCCTAATATTAATAACTAATATTCGATTCAATTACTATTAGATTTATACGATTATACAATTAAAAGCAAGCTGATAATATTATTGATATGCAATTTAAAAGCTTTCGTTCATTACCTTGGTTAGTAGTATATTGACCTGACAAACAAATCTGTGACTTAAAATCAGGAACAAAGGCCATAACCATATTCTAAAACCCACAATCGAAAGCATTACGACTTTTGGAAAAAAAAAAAAAATACAGAACAGATCTTCCCCAAGTGAAAAGAAAATGGGACAAACAGAGGGAGACAACAACTAAAGTCCTAAGAAACACGGAAACAACTTATTTAATAAATCATCTCCAGTGCATCTTCTGAAGGCACTGTAGAATATATTGTAGGTGCCGCTGTTAAAACACGTTGTATTAATCAATTCATCACATGAATCATGTAACATATCTAATGCAAGTACAGTATCCTAGCAAACAGGACCGATAAGGTAGCGCAAAGCACGTCCTAATTTATGTCCTAGTGATACACACACTTTCGCTGCTTGGCCAAAATTAATAGTAAGTAGCGCCACCCTGAAGGAATTCGATGAAAAAAAATGATGTACACTGTAACAGATAAATACATGGATAATTAATACTTGACGCAAATTATCTGAGTAAACTAAAAATACATTGTATAAAGCCTTAATCTTTTCCAGTTCATAGGAAGAATAGTTTAATATATAGTTTTCTCTTTGAATTAATCAAAATTCAAGGTCTTGGTAAATGACATAATTTATGGTGCTTGACTTTTGACCTAAGTATGAAGATATTTAATAGAAGGCAATAGGCGTCTACAAAAGAAATTGCTCATTCAATGTTTGCTGAAAATTTCTGTCATAGAAATTATCCCACCTAAAATAACTATTAAATATACAATTTTAAAGTTTATTGTGATGATTTTTGGATTACTTTCAGGGTCAAACATATTTGATAAAACTTCGGAAATAATGATCTAATAACTAATGAAATATTTTAAGATTATCCACAGCAAAGAAAGGGAGGGGTATAACGGAATCACTCTTCCCGATTTTAAATAATTTCTGACAGCGTGTAGTATCAATCATTTGTAAGAGATCTTTTATATCTCACAGACACACTCAGTACGCACTATAAGATATAATTGAATGTCATTGAGACAAAAATAAAATGAGACCAATTTTCTGTTGAGGAACAACATTTGGGAAACAATTTCTGTTCAAACATATATATACAAACTTCAACTTACACGAAATAAAAGCTTATCGTAGTGTGCATTAATCAAGTAGGTTCGGGTGCTGAAAGATACATGTACATCACTTAAATTAAATATCTTAACAAAACAAGTAAAACAATCAAAGATTAAACTGAGACACGACAGGAAAAAATAATTAGATTATTATTTACATGATACATATACATATTAATATATTTTTGAAGAAAATAATCATCTTTGAAAATGTTAAGGGAAAAAATGAAATATCAGGCTCGGTTGCAACACCTTAAACAAGCAGCGAATCAACTGGCAGGCACAAACAAAGAGAAGACAGTAGAACTACACAGCTTGAGTCTCAAAAGGTATATCAAAAAACGACTATCAAAACACCAATTACCAAAGACATAAAAAAGTCGACTTAGGACGGCCACCCGTCTCGCTATATAGAGAAAATATATAAATTGATATATATGTGCTTAATCCAGATCGCATCCCTGAGTACGTGGATTTTACATATCCACTGTTTCATTACTGTGACAAAGATGTCTATGTTTAATGTCTTCAAATTGATAAGCATCATTTAAGAACAGATAATTTGGCAGCGTGGACCAGACATGCACGTTTCGTGTACTTAACCCTCGTCAGTGATCCTTAAAACTGAACAATGTAGTATGCCAAAAACGTGTGAAAGTTGCTATGTCGAAAAAGCGTACCGAAAGACGTATGGTCATAATAAGCTAATTCGTTAACAAATATCAAACACAAAATCCGAACCAAAACAAAAAAAAAAAAACAAAAAAAAAAAAAAAACACAATAAAGACGAAAGACCGAAAGCCTATGTCGAAAAAGCTTACCGAAAGACGAAAGGTCATAATAAGGTAATCCGTGAACAAATGTCAAACAAAAAATCGGAACCAAAAAAAAACAAAAACAAAAACAAGAAAAACACAAAAAGAGGAAAGACTATGTCGAAAAAGCTTATCGAAAGACGAATGGTCATAATAAGGTAATCCGTGAACAAATGTCAAACACGAAATCCGGAAGAAAAAAAAAAGAAATAAAAAAAAAAAAACCGAAAAACACAATAAGACGAAAGACCGAAAGACTATGTCGAAAAAGCGTACCGAAAGACGAAACCCGAAATAAAAAAACAGTGACAATCAAAATAAGATATAGATGACCCGACAACAATATCACAAAATGAGCATCGACAGACCCCTAGCAATCTAGAGGTGGGACCAGTTACCCGGGAGCAGTAAGGATTTACATACTCTTGAAGAATATATAATAGAACTTTCCTACCAGACGTACACAGACTGAGACAATAAAAAATGAGCATTTAAAGAGACATCTGTGATATGACAATGCAAGAAATGAAACATAAATAGATTCAATTACAAACATTTTGTAAAAAAAAAATCACACTTATAGACCCCCTAACACTACATTTGGTGAACGTATGTACCAAAAATAGTAATTGAATAAAGAGCAAAAATACATTGCAGAACCAGAATTTCAGTTCATTCAGGAAAAAAAATTATATAAATGATTATGGCAAACACTAAGAATAAGCTCATTAAAAATAAAGAATGCACAAAAGTTGATCTTCTAGCTAGGAGATGTGAACGACTTAAGTACAGTTATAAGTACGTTTTACACTTGATACACTTAACGCGAGAGTCTGATTGATTGTGTGTATGTATCCTGGTTTAACTCGCCACAATATTTAAGTCATTCTTCTATACTTTTCCCAACTTTATTTTTCAATTTCTTTTTTGTACGAACGTCATTATTGGTCGAAATTGGTGTCAAGAAAGTCAGCTTCCTTGCATCGACGCTCAGTTTTTATTCACTTTTTCATAGTAAATCTTGCATATCGAAGTTGGCCATGTTGTTAGCCTCCTCCGACCAGGCAGCGTATGTAGCACCATCCATCTCTCTAGCCAAACGGTTACCTTCAGTCAGGGTATGACGTTCACCACCTATCACGTCACCACATTCTGGGCATTTGGATTTTTCCATAGCTCCACCACACTCCCCAATGCAATAAACATGACCTGCAAAATGATTGACGTGAAAGTATATCACTTTAAAAAGCAATTCCTTAAAATTATACATGATATGTGAATAGACTTTTTAAAAATACATGTCAATAATTTCAATAAATTCTGATATATGACCTCTACATCTGACTCTGGAATCAACGTCTCTCCACACACTAATTAATTGAATAAAAGTGAGGAGTTTTATTCTGAAGCCTGATGTTAAACAACATCTGCATTCGAAAATTTAGTGATCAAATATTCTTTAAATTTCTAAACTATGGGTCCTGTGACATCTTATCCCATCCATTCTGCTACTTCTTTTTCGGTACATTTTTGGACATAATAACTTTCACACTTTTTGGCCATGTTTCATTGTTTATATTAAGGGTCACTGACGAGGGTTAAGTAACCGAAACGTGCATGTCTGGTCTATGCTGCAAATTTATCTCTTCTTAAATAATGCTATAGAATTTGTAGACATTTAACTTTGACACGATCAAATACATCTTTTAACCTTTAAACCATCCTTATTATAATGGTGTTTGACTAAGTCCGCATAGAAATGGTCTCTCTACTGTCCAAATTTATGAAATATCGAGGATAAATATTCACATGTGATAACGACATTAGTTCCATGAAGGTATAAATCAATTTATATCTTTTTGACATTGAACGTGATATGCTCATGAACTTCCTCGACTTTCAAAGTTTATACTTTGATTTGACCAACTGGAAACAGACATTACTTTTTGATCTATGACCTTGAAAAACATCGCTACATTGTGTTTACATGTACAATAATTTTGAAAAGTCAAGGCAGAAGTAGACTTTATAGCTGTAAAACGCCTGATCAAGAAAGAAAATCGAGGTTCCTATACTAATCACTTATCCATCAAACTCTTATGTTTCGAAAATATGTCCTTTTGATCGCTTACAAACAAGAGTACGTTCATACGCCCATGCAGAAACTTTCAGACTAACATTGACTATACATCCTTAAGGTCTGGTTAAATACTGGGACGAAAATAATTGTTTTAGCTTTTTGGAAACAAAAAACGTGTCGTATAATTATTATCTCTTTTGATGCCAAGTCTGAAATGCAGTACCAAACCACATGACTAACTACGCATCAATGAAATGTATATGTCAAAGAAGACACACATGATTTTAATGCAATTTCCGAACTAAACATAGATACTTGAACGTAAACTGGAATTGATGGAGTATATAACTACCAAATGAGTACCGTATGTCGGGTAATTTTTGCGCGATGGAAATTTTGGCTTCGTTGGCGGACGCAATAAAGTTGCCAAATTTAAAAGCGCCAAATTTTCCATGCATAAAAGACGGAATTATTCAGCTAGAGATTCACTAGTGTTAATGATATTGCCCGTTCTTCACGATGTGATGACTTCTTTTGCGTAATATATTCACCTATGCTGACAATGTTGTAATTACATGTATTATTGTTTACTTTCAAACAAATAATTTTAGTCCAAACGATTGACGTCTATCTCTGTGTTAATCTAATAATCTACTTGGCAATAAATGCAACAGGTATCGTAATGAACACGCACAGTTACTCGGGGGGGGGGGGTTCGTTCCGTCTATTGAGGGGTAAATAGAGTGATTTTTGGACTTAAATTTGGACAATCAGACTTGTGTGCTGTGACCATAAATAGTTGAACATATTTATTTTCTTTTAAAGTTTCTTGCCATTTTATGTTCGTTTAGGCGGTCATAAAACATTGATACGCCCATGAACTTGACCATTATAATTTTGGCGGATGTTTTAAATAATCCGACAATTTTAAAAGCGCCAACATTTCCAACGCCCAATTTTGACAAAATTCGCCAACATTTCCCGACGCCAAAATTACCCGATATACGGTATCTTATTAGATATAGCTTTATACTCACCATTTTTACACTTGTACCACTGTCCCTTTTTCAGATCCATAGCTTTGAGTATTTCTATCTTCTCATTTTCTGATATACCCAAACAATTTCTTGGAATTTCTTTTCTCAATTCAGAGTGCAAATCCGCATACTTTTCCAATACTTCATTTGAATTCGTTTTCGGATATCCAAGTTCATTAATAGCTTCGTCAATTTTCTCCACTCCTTCAGCAAAAGTTGTTTTGTTTCTTTGACAATCCTGCTGTAGGATATAGAACATTATCAAGGTCCGCAGGCGTCTCAATTCCATTGAAAATTGCTCCAGTTCAAATTGTGAGAAAACAATTCGTTTTTGAGATATCCATTCTGCCAATCTTACTATCTGTTGCAGAACGGGTCTACTTTCAAATACAACACTCCTATTCTTCTTGATAAGATCTTGGTAGATCTTTAGAACATGTTTATGAAGCTGATTTAGCAAACCTTTTAACGTTCGAGTGTAAGAAACGTTGAACTTTTCTGTTTTCTCTATATTCATGAATAGTTCAAGTGTTTTCGTAAGTTGTTTGTCTATTGTACACTGTACTACAGAAAAGAGAAGTTGTTCGCATTCCATCGAAATATTATACCGCTTTCTGTCGGTATTGTTCATTGATTTCTTCACTTTTTCGATATCTCTTTTGATGCTTTTGATAATATTTCCATATCTAAAGCTCCTTTTAATCGGCGTCTTACACCGTGGACAACTAATGAAAACAATTTCTGTTGTAGCCTCCGATTGTTCCGTACTTACTAATCCATCAATGTATGTATCTAAACCGGTCACTTCGAAAACATGGCCACAATCAACAAGTTGAACGAAGCGAGCATCTGGTTCATCTTCAGTACCGAAGAATATTTCTGTCAGTTCTTCTCGGTTACAAATCCAACACAGTCTCGGACAGGTTTCTCCACACAGCCCGACACAAGGGTGTCCACAGGTAGGATTTTTTTTTGTTGCATGGTCGGTTGCACCTTTTTCTGTCACACATCTCGTGGCAATACTGTGTACATCTGAGCTTATTTCGACACCCTTCATCGCACCTCCAATCACATTTTTCAACACAAGGCTTACATATTTCACCACACTGATATTGGCAGCCAAGTTTTGGCCGATGGGAACAACCGAAAGTACATTTCTTTTTACATGGAGGACAGTTTGTCGTGCATGGGTGTTGTGCATTGCACGTATGTCCACAAATAAGCACGCGTTTGCATTTTTTATCGCATGGTACATGTAAACGACCACGTGAACATGAACCACATGTTCCTTTGCAAACATGTCCACAAGGCAAAGGTTCTAGACAGGGAACTTTGCAACTGGGCTGTTTTGGTTACAACATGCAGTTTGATACTCATGGCCGCATGTATCTTTTACTTTCACTAATTCCATACAATCGTTAGCACTATTGCATTCCGCTCCACAATGCTTTTGACATCTGTGTTTGTAAGGGCAAGAGATAATCTTTTCACATCTCTCTTTACAGAGAAACGTGTTTGGATGTTTAAAACAAGGCATTTTATTGCTGTGCCCGCATCTTGGTATAATCTTCTCCATCATTTCATTACATTTTCCACAAGGCTCACTACATCGTTTTTTACAAGGATGCCCGTTACTGCAGGTTTTAGTGCACTCTTTCAAACAAGGCAAATAATGCACAAAGGTATCACTGTGACATGTCTTCGGACATATATGACCGCATTTTAATTGCTTTTCACAAGGTACGTTACAACCACCTTCCGGAACAAGGGAAACAAAATCCCCGGGCTGTTTGATGTTTATTACAGTGCCAGGATGATTTTGACAAACAAGTGGGAATTGTTCATGAATTAAATTTGTTTCCCTTGCTTTCTCTAATAGCTTTGCCCAGCATTTGCTTCGTTCTTGCAATAGGGAAAAATTTCCAAGAACAAATAATCCCAACTTTGCTCTTGACAACGACACGCAAATTCTCTTCTCGTCACGAAGATGCCCAATTCGACCTTCTTTGTTACTACGAACGAGAGATAAAAGAATAATTTTGTTCTCCTCTCCTTGGAAATTATCAATTGCAGTTACTCTTACGCCCTGTCGCTTTTCAACTGCAGTTACTCTTACGCCCTGTCGTTTTTCATATGCGGATGATTTCATTTTCTGTATTTTCCTTTTATGTTCAGGTGATTCATCGTGTAGATAATGGTTTCCATTTTCCAAAATGTCCCCTGGAAGCTCAGTTCCCATTCCATCTTCTCGTTGTATTAACTCCTTATCAACTGGGTTTATCATGTTTCGTATACATCGCACTTGCTCGTTGTAAGCAGAGAGGATTGTGATATCTTTACTTTTGTATCCCTGGAGTCGGAGATATCTATAAAGACCGGTAATCATTTCAGCTTCGAATTCGTTTCGATAACTCGTAGAATGTTCATTTCTTTGCGATTCATCTTCCTTGTGATCAAATAGAACCACGTTTTGGGCCATTCCTCTTATTGGATCATACTCCAAAACAGACGCGTGGTCAAGAAGGTCCTCATAGATAGTTGATCGCAATAGGTGGGATATAACTGGAATCATTCTGTGTTGTTCATTCAATCTTTGGAAAGGAACGCCGTTCAATGCTAAACGTTCCATCATTGACATGTCTATTTTATGTTGTTTTGCAAGGCTAAAGTTGTTTACAGAAGGTTTTAGCTGTTGGTGATCACCTATCAAAATCAAATGTTGTGCATCCTTGTGAAGGCATCCTAAAACGTGTTGTTCATTTACTTGCGCTGCTTCTTCAACAATAATGATTCGAGGCGCCACTTTCCTTAGTAAATCCATAAGTTTTGCTGCACCGGTGGTCGTCATCGCAATTAATCTGCAATCCCGCATTACTTCGAGTGTGTTTCTCTTTTGAATTTCGTTGAACTCCTCGTTCTTTGTAAGAAATATTTTTTGTGGTCTTCAATCTCCTTTTTAATACAAGTCTCAAGTCTCTTCACCCACAATTTGTATAACCGCCAACGATCCTCGTGTATAAGAGACCAGGGATCAGTAAGATAGGTCTCTTCATCAGCTGTAAATTGTATAGTTTGTGATAGCTTCCGACGAATATTTTCGTCTAATTTTCTGCGAGACATATTCCGGTCCTTGCAATTTTCATTGACGAATCTTGCAAACGCAACTTTGTCGTCGATAGGATCAAACTCTTCATTTTCCTCATCTTCCCATACTATTCTTTTGGATATGATTTCGTGATATAGTTCTTGATCAACAAATTCAGCAGTACAACTATCTAACGTACTTTGGGTAGTATACCTTGTTCGTTCGAACGGTAGCCGTATTCATTTTGCCCAAAAAAACGGAATGTGTGTTCATCAAATATACCTAGGAATTGCAAAAGCAAGGTTTCTTGTCTACCTATTTTTGGCCAGAAAGCACAGTGAAGGTGGTTCGGTATTATTCCGAGTGACATTAAGCATTCTTCATCCAAAATGTCAAATTGCATCCTCTCAATTGTTTCCAATGACTTATCGATGGACTGTGAAAGTTGCATGAGTTCCCTTTTCGAATGTTTTTCTTCGAACATAGAACGCCTTTTCTTATGTTCGAATAACAAAGAACTTTTTACTACCTCGTTTTCACACCTTCCCCCAATTCTCAGAAATGGTGACTTGCCACGTTGAAAGTAACTTCGAATGCTATTCTTTTGTAATATTTCCTCCATAAATTGATCCAGTGCGTGATTCGTGTAACTTAACAGTAATATAGGTTTGTGATCATCACCATTAATACTGTCGTGATTGTTTAACAGAAATTCCGCTATTCTGAGTCCAAGTAGTGTTTTTCCCGTACCAGGAGGTCCCTGAATTATTGCCAATGAACTGGTTATAGCATGTTGAAAAGCTGCATATTGTGAGGAATCGAGACCCATCATATTGCAAGTGGGCCACTGATCAAATGACAGGACGGGAATTTCTTGCCTTGCCTTCCTTTTGATTGGCCATGATTTTCTTCTGTCGTGAGAAAAAAGAGGAATCGAATCTACTGTATTAGCCAAAGAAGACTTATGCTCTGGAAGAGCACGACGACTTGGTGTATTGTCCGGGCTTGAAGGATTATAGATCGGACTAGCGGGACTGTAATTTGGGCTGGTAATACTGTAACATGGGCTGACAGGACACGAATTAAAGCTGTTAAGATTAGAATTTGGGCTGGTTGAGCCATCCATTACAACATCAGTCACAAGAGAAGAGTTTTCGTGACTGCAACTTTGATTTGGAGATGTATGTCCTAGGCTCCAAGATTGATTGCTTGGTCGAAGACATTTGTTTTCTGAAGAGTCACCATAGCTTAACATGCAAGAAAAATCCATCTGTTTTGAAATGCCGCATGCCGATGTGATATACAAAGGCGGTAATGCTTCTCTATGTAGAAAACATATCGTCTCCGCGAGTGGAATACATTCTTTCCTGTCGTGAATCATTCTCTCTGCCATATTCTGTAGTTCCAAAAGTGTGTGATGGTAGGCAGTGAAGAATGCTTTACTTTCAATCATGACAAGTTGAACGTTTGTCGTTAACATTTTGGCCATGATTTGTTCGTCGGAAACTATTTTGATCAACGTTTTACCAGACTTTAAATCAGGAACGTTTCTGTCTGCGACTAGTCCGTATACTATATCCTGACAGTCGTTATATGTCAAGCATACAAGATTTCCGAATTTGAGAAAGTCGCATGTGTCCCATCGTAACTTCTTGAACGAAGAGACGTCGAACTGAATTTCAAAAACCTTTCCTGATTCTGGAAGGAATTTCTCCTTCGAAACTTTTACTCGCTTGTATAGTCGAATGTCGTCGTCGCGAAACTTTTGATGTTGTGATCGATCGTTCACGTATGTAACATAACGATTGATTCCGTCACGAAGTGGGCCAATAAAGTCTTCTACAAAAGTGTTAAAATAATAAGACAGATATTGAATTTCGGATCCAAATGCAGCACCAATATTTCGTGGTGGTATAATTGGTCCTCCCATTTCCTTTATATCATCTGTTGATGGAAGTATTGAGTATGTGGCAATGACCTGCAACTCTTCAAAGTCTGAAATACTGAGTTCGTTTTCATAGATCGTGTCGATAATCGTCTTCCTTCTCTCTTTAAATCCCTCCCTCTCTTCATTCGGTAGACGTTCAATGTTATCTTCAAGCAAGTGTAAACATGACATTACCATTCCTTCATTTGATTTACGCGAATTTGCAAGTGTAGAAAGTACCCTGAAGATATCTTTACAGAAACGCAGCAAGTGATCGCCGTCATCTTTGTACTTTCTCAACAAATGAACAATATTTGATAGGACACCTGCATTGTTGAAGAAATTTGTATCTTGAAGAATCTGACATAAAAGTGAAGGTGCATAATATCTTGCACATTCTGACAGGAATCCGAGAAGCCTTAAGAACTGTTCCTCTGTGATCAAATGACCGGATACCAATGCTTGACGTATATAACACTGACGATTGGCGAGATCTAAGGGACAAACTTCTCCCGCATGTGGAAGACCGTCTATTATAAAGGACACCATGTTCTTATTTCTTTCAAAATCAGCCCTTCTGCTCATTTGAAGAATGTTCTCAAACTGCCGTTTTGACAATTTTTGACCTAGATCGAAAACTTCCTTGAATCTCATGTGACATTCATTGAAGAAATTCTCCTGATTCGAAGTTTTGGCAATATCGTACAAAGACTGAATACAAGAACCCATGTTTTGTGCAATACTCCCATTCTCGTGACAGTCCTCTTGGACGTTTCTTGGATCCAGTCTTTGTCTTTTCGAGTCCGGCTCCATCGAGCTATAATGATGTCTTTTCCTCGATTTTTTGTCCCTACCAGTTGGAAACGGATCCTGTATATTGATGAGATAATGAGGTACACATAATCTTGACTTTTTGATATTCATCATATTAAATTTACTTTTCTTATGATTTCAAAATAAGAAATTTGAGGAAACCTGAATTATTATGGTCACTGACGAGGGTTAAGTACCCGAAACGTGCATGTGTGGGCCATAGTGGAATTGTATCTGTTCTTAAATGATGCTAATCAATTCTAAGACGTTTAACATTACTATGATACGAGGGCTAATTGATATATTGTGAGTCTTGGTTTTCTGGGATGCAGAAGGTATTCTGTTGATAGGTAATCTTCAAAAAAGGACAAGCAATCAATGGAACTATGCATCACTTCTGACGCAGTTACGGCATAACTTAAGCGCTGTAGACAGCTCACTAGTTAGAGGTGTCTTGTTCCATCAGGACAATGGTCCTGTAAACAAATTTGTCACTGTCATGGCTGTTTTTCATGACTGTGGCTTAAATTTGATTTAGCATCCACCTTCCTCACCTGATCTTGCACCATCATCTATTTCGAAGACTGAAAGCACTCACTCTCAGGCCGATGATGAAGCCATTCTTGCAGTGGAGTGCTTTCTGGCCAGTCAAGACAAGACGTTGTTTAAAGAAAATGGTATTGGGACCCTTAAATACAGGTGGAAAAAGAATTGGATTATGTAGAAAAATAATGCAAAATGTCACATAAAATTCAAATCGTTCAATACGAGGCTCACAACATATCTATCAGTCCTCGTACATCCCTTTAAACACACATTATATTACATATACAACTACGTATCGTTCGCATATGATCTAACATTAAGAAAAAAAGTCTACCGTGTGTTTGAATTTTCCCTTTTTTTTATAAATAAATAATGATTATTGAAATATAAATGCAAATGCCATATGACCATCTACATGCATCATGTAATGTGTTCTTAAAAGAAAGGAAGGGATCTATTTAAAAGACACACATTAAAAGGTAGATAACCATGTTTTACATGCATTCTTTTATATTGATATTAATCTTTTTTGTTTTTACTATATTACGGGAATAGCTGAATGTTTAAAGTGTTCATGTACGATAAATTTCGACTAAAAGGAATTATTTCATTCAGCATTAATCTGAAATATTTTCATACCGGCCTTTGTCGTGATCGACCTCTGAAATGATGCATCGGACGTCGTTGGAATCTTTTATTGTAAGTATTTGATCTTTCATTCTTAAACCTCCCTCTTTTCCCCATTGTCCTCTTCAACAGTCTATACCGACTACAAATAGAAGTTCTAATTCTAAAATTTGTGAAATATGATATATAACAATGAAAAAAAAACAAAACAAAACAAAACAAAACGATAATGATCGAAGGAACAATAGTACCCCGCCTGGATTCTCACTCCCATATCGGGAGTTCGCTTCTTTTCATGTGTCGCAGGATTTTGTTACTAGTTTTCTTTGGTTCCTTTTTTCTGGTCCATATTGAAAATTTACCAGGATTACAAAGGATGCAATTGAATTTAAAGACGTTTAACATTTGAACTGCTTGGTGACTAAGGGTCACTGACGAGGGTTTAGTACCCGAAACGTGCATGTCTGGTCCATACTGAAAGTTTACCAGGTTTTGAATGATGCTATTGAATTTAAAGACGTTTAGCATTTGAACTACTTGGTGAGTGTCACTGCTAGTGGACCAGGAGTCCCCGAGGGCACATGTAGCCAAGTTCGATCAACTTCGGTTGATCGTCTGTCTCTTCATCGCACTTGAGATTTTCTGTTACAAAATTTCTTGAAATTTCTAAAACGTGGGTCCTGTCGCATCATATCCCATCCATTCTGCTACGTCTTTTGGTGCATTTTTGGACATAATGTTCATACTTTTTGGTCATATTACATTGTTTAGACTAAAGATCACTGATGAGGGCTTAGTACCCGAAACGTGCATGTCTGGTCCATACTGAAAGTTTACAAGGTTTTGAATGATGCTATTGAATTTAAAGACGTTAAGCATTTGAACTACTTGGTGAGTGTCACTGCTGGTTGACCAGGAGTCCCCGAGGGCACATGTATCCAAGTTCTATCAATTTCGGTTGATCGTCTGTCTCTTCAACGCATTTGAAATTTTCTGTTACAAAATTTCTTGAAATTTCTAAAACGTGGGTCCTGTAGCATCATATCCCACCTATCCTGCTACGTCTTTTGGTGCATTTTTGGACATAATTTTCATAATTTTTGGCCATATTACATTGTTTAGACTATTGGTCACATACGAGGGTTTAGTACCCGAAACGTGCATGTCTGGTCCATACTGAAAATTTACCAGGTTTTGAATGATGATATTGAATTTAAAGACGTTTAACATTTGAACTACTTGGTGAGTGTCATTGCTGGTGGACCAGGAGTCCCCGAGGGCACATGTATTCAAGTTCTATCAATTTCGGTTGATCGAGTCTCTTCAACGCATTTGAAATTTTCTGTTACAAAATTTCTTGAAATTTCTAAAACGTGGGTCCTGTCGCATCATATCCCAATCATTCTGCTACGTCTTTTGGTACATTTTTGGACATAATTTTCATACTGTTTGGTCATATTACATTGTTTAGACTAAGGATCACTGACGAGGGTTTAGTACCCGAAACGTGCATGTCTGGTCCATACTTAAAATTTACCAGGTTTAAAATGATGCTATTGAATTCAAAGACGTTTAACATTTGAACTACTTGGTGAGTGGCACTGCTGGTGGACCAGGAGTCCCTGAGGGCACATGTAGCCAAGTTCGATCAACTTCGGTTGATCGTCTGTCTCTTCAACGCATTTGAAATTCTCTGTTACAAAATTTCTTGAAATTTCTAAAACGTGGGTCCTGTAGCATCATATCTCACCCATTCTGCTATAGGAGTGTAACGATATACCGCGGTTCGGTATATCGCGGTATAAAGTTCACGGTTCGGTACACGGTACAGCCAGGTCGCGTATCACGTTTTTCGTTTAAAATCGACTTGTTTATTTCCGAATCTTTAATCCGAATTTGTTTACATTAACTATGATGGCGGCGCCCGAGTACATCGATCCTTCGCCAAACTTGAATGAAACAGATAGAGAGCTGTTTAGGCTTTCCTTTTGCACAGAGAATAAGCTAGCATGAATGAAAACCGATAACACGTCTTACGAGGCGGAAAACATGCATCATGATCCACCAAAAGTAACGTACGTTGTGCAGTTGTAATATTGGATCAGCATTTTTTTATGCTCATGAGCTGATATATTGAAAAGTAAAGTGCTGACATTTTTAAGTTGATTTCTATGTTCTTATTCTGTTTCTGGGTTTTACTAAAAGGTTAATTTTCCATTATAGTAATTGCAAGATAACTGATAAGTAATATTCTCTCTGCATAATCACGAGCAAAATGGCATTGTCTAAATGAATTTAAGCATTTTCTGTACATACAGCAAAGTACTGATAGCGTATTTGCCAACACAATTTGTTATTTTTATTAATTCCGAAACTTAATTGTTCACTTGAGTCTGTATCGCGATACGTATCGTATCGTGAGGCTGTATCGCGATACGTATCGTATCGTGAGGTGAGCGTATCGTTACGTCCCTATTCTGCTACGTCTTTTGGTGCATTTTTGGACATAATCTTCACCCTCTTTGGTCATATTTCATCGTTTAGAATGAGGATCACTGACGAGGGTTAAGTACCCGAAAGGTGCATGCCTGGTTCATGCTGCAAATTTATCTGTTCTTAAATTATGCTATTGAATTTGAAGACGTTTAACAATTGAGGTCGAAATTAACAATTTCATCGGATCCATATCATACAAATATATACTTTGCATGAGGTCAATATGTCATGACATGAACCTGATAAAATTGTAGTATTGACCGAGGAGCTAGTCCGAAGTCAATATGATAAGTTTCATTGAGTCGAGCTCCATATCATCAAGACATTTAACAAACAAGAGGCCCAAAGGAGCCATATCGCTCATCTGAGTTGCAGACAAAACAAGAGGCCCAAGGGGGCCACATCGCTATCTTGTGTGTATGTTTTCAATCAAAGTCAGTATAAGAACTGAAGAAAATCACTTTTAGTGAAGCTTTGAGAAGGACAACTTACTTCCTCTAAAGTTTGGTGACATTCTGTGCAGTAGTTTAAGAGGATAAGTCAAAAATGTGTCATCCAATTAGAGCCTATGGAGGACATCTTGGGTTTCCGATCGGCTCGAAAAACACAAACTTGGTAGACTAAGAGGGCAATGAGTACTTGCTTCCTGTGAAGTTTCAAGAAATTCTGTGAAGCGGTTTCAGAGGAGAAGTCGAAAATGTGTCAGCCAATCAGAGCCTGTAGCTGCCATCTTAGATTTCCGATCGGCTCCAAAAAACTTAAACTTGTTAAAAGGCAATGAGTACATGTACTTGCTTCCTGTGAAGCTTCGTGAAATTCTATGCAGCGGTATCAGAAGAGAAGTCGAAAATGTGTCAGCCAATCAGGGCCTGTGATGGCCATATTGGATTTCCGATCGGCTCGAAAAACAAAAAATTTGGTAGAGGGCATTGAGTTCTTGCTTCTTGTGAAGTTTCATGAAATTCTCTGCAGCGGTTTCAGAGGAGATGTCGAAAATGCGTAAGCCAATCAGAGCTTGTGGCAGCCATCTTGGATTTCCCATCAGCTCGAAAAACACAAACTTGGTAGAGGGCATTGAGTATTTGCTTCCTGTGAAGTTTCCAGAAATTCTGTTTAAAGGTTTCAGAGGAGAAGTCGAAAATGTGTCAGCCAATCAGAGCTTGTGGCGGCCATCTTGGATTCCACATCGGCTCGAAAAACACAAACTTGGTAGAGGGCATTGAGTACTTGCTTTCTGTGAAGTTTCGTGAAATTCTGTGCTGTGGTTGCAGAGGAGATGTCGAAAATGTTACACGTTTACGCCGGACGGACGACAACGGACGACGGACGACAGACGACGGACGACAGACGACGGACGACGGACGGACGACGGATGGCGCGCTATGACAATAGCTCACTTGAGCTTCGCTCAGGTGAGCTAAAAACTGACAGTGGACAAATTGAAGGAGGCCCTTGAGTACTTGCTTTCTTAAGGTTTCGTGAAATTCTATGCAGTGGTTGCTGAGAAGTGAAAATGCATCAGCCAATTAGAGCCCTTGACAGCCATATTTGTTAAACATATATTTGGTAGAGGAACTTGTGTATTTTCTTCATGAAAGGTTTTGTAAAATTCTTACCAGCGGTTGAAGAGGAGAAGTCGAAAAGTTTCAGCCAATCAGAGCCCCCCCCCCAAAAAAAAAACATGCTTGGTAGATGACCTTAAGTACTTGCTTCCTGTAAGGTTTTGTGAAATTCTGAGCAGCGGTTACAGAGAAGAAGTCAAAAATGCGCCAGCCATTCATAGCCCTCGGTGGCCATATTTCTTGACCGATCGGCACGAAATACAAAACACTT
Organism: Pinctada imbricata; assembly: GCA_033119305.1. Classification (NCBI taxonomy): domain Eukaryota; kingdom Metazoa; phylum Mollusca; class Bivalvia; order Pterioida; family Pteriidae; genus Pinctada; species Pinctada imbricata. Next base: position 26,829,696 of record VSWD01000003.1, on the reverse strand, counting down.
GGTAGAGGATACTAAGTTTTTGCTTCCTGTAAGGTTTCGTGAAGTTCTGTGCAGCGTTTGCAGAGGAGAAGTCGAGAATAACTCAGCCGGTAACAGAGAATTCGAAAATGTATCAGCCAATCAGAGCCCTCGGCGGCCATATTTGTTGACTGATCGGCGCAAAAAAACAAAAACTTGGAAGAGGACCTTGAGAACTTGCTTTCTGTAAGGTGTGATGAAACTATGTGCAGCTGTTGCAGAGGAGAAGTCAAAAATGCGTCAGCCAATCAGAACCATCTGCAGCCATATTTGTTGACCGATCGGAACGAAAAACACAAACTTGGTAGAGGACCTTGAGTACTGCTTCATGTAAAGATACTTGAAATTCTGTGCAGCGGTTGCGGAAGAGAAGTCGAAAATGTGTTAGCCAATTAGAGCCACCGTCAGCCACATTTGCTGACCGATAGGCACGAAAAACACAAATTTGGTAGAGGACCTTAATTACTTGCTTCCTGTAAGGTTTCGTGATATTCTGTGCAGCGGTTGTAGAGGAGAAGTCCGTAATGCGTCAGCCCATCAGAGCTATAGGCGGCCATATTTGTTGACTGAACGGCATAAAAAACACAAACTTGGTAGAGGATACTGAGTACTAACTTCCTGTAAGATTTCGTGAAAATAAGTGCAGCGTTTGCAGAGGACAAGTCGAAACTGTGTCAGCCAATAAGAGCCCTCGGCGGCCATATTTGTTGATTTATCGGCACGAAAAACACAAACTTGGTAGAGGATATTGCGTACTGTAAAGTGTCGTAAAACTCTGTGCAGCGGTTGCAGAGGAGACCTCGAAAATGAAAAAGTTTACGCCGGAAGGACGACGGACGGACGTCGCCATGACAATAGCTCACTTGAGCTTCGGTCGGGTGAGCTACATGTACGAAGTCCTTATTTATTACATAATGTGAATAAAATAATTATCTACGATTTGAAAATGAAAATGAATTGAGAAGTTTACCTGATACTAAATTATGTTAAATGTCGTCACCAAGAGACCCCATTCTCTTAAATTCTCACGTCTGAAAAAAAATGAAAATAAAGTCTTTCGAAAATAGAAAGAAAAAAGACAAAATCATTAATTTTATTACATAAAAATGAACTTCTTTTGTGATATAAATCCTAATTCAAATTCATTTTTTTGCATGTACAGAAATAAAAAGGTACTATGCAGAGTCTGATAACAACATAAAATGTATATAGCATTATGTACTTCCTTGTCAGAACCATACACTTCATGTGAACTTGTATTTAAGCCCTCTGGGGAGCTTTTGTTAATATGCATCGCATATCACGCACACAATTACTGTTGTTTTTTATAACATTATTACCACCATAGATGGGAATAAAACACATACACAGTTGTCGTAGCAAAGTGACCTGACCTGCTGGAACTAATTCAATCATGCGACTGAGACGAGTCAATCAAATTATTGGGTACTATTGTCGTAGCAAAGTGACCTGACCGGCTGGAACTAATTCAATCAAGCGACTGAGACGAGTCAATCAAGTTATAGGGGTTACTATTGTCGTAGCAGAGTGACCTGACCGGCTGGAACTAAATCAATCAAGCGACTGAGACGAGTCAATCAAGTTATAGGGTACTATTGTCGTAGCAAAGTGACCTGACCGGCTGGAACTAATTCAATCAAGCGACTGAGACGACTCAATCAAGTTATAGGGTACTATTGTCGTAGCAAAGTGACCTGACCGGCTGGAACTAATTCAATCTAGCGACTGAGACGAGTCAATCAAGTTATAGGGTACTATTGTCGTAGCAAAGTGACATGACCGGCTGGAACTAATTCAATCAAGCGACTGAGACGAGTCAATCAAGTTATAGGGTACTGTACTATTAACGTAGCAAAGTTACCTGACCGGGCGGAGCTGAAACGAGTCAATTAAAATTTAGGATAGATAGACTATGGATTGCATATATTAGTAAATAGAGTAAATACACATTACCTGTTATTTTGTCTAGCTTATTTCACTTGCTTCTGATGACCAGGTGATGACTATTGGTGCTGCGATGGGAGCTGTACCTTCGCCTGAAATATGCGACATTCGAATGTACGAAATAACGAAAAACATCATTTCTTAGTACAGGCATAACAAAAAGATCTTATTTCACGGAAGGTATAGAGATGACGGGTTTTTAATATTTAACGGCAATACAAGCGAAGCAGAGGAATTCTTTCAAATCGGAAACAACATTCACCCTCTACTTAAATATATACATACAGTATATCAGATGTCTCAATGCCATTTCTTGACACGGAAACTTACAAAGGAGTTAGATTTCAAAATCAAGGTATTCTTGACATAAGGACCTACATCAAACCAACGAACACATTTCAATATCTCCAAAGATCAAGCGCACACAACAATGCAGTATTTAAGGGATTTATAAAAGGAGAAATCACAATTAACAAAGAGAGGTTACTCTGAGAAAGAAATCAATCCTATTATCGAAGAAGGTTATGCCCTTGACAGAAAACAACTACTTACACCTAGATATAACAAAATCAAAATTAATTCACCACCGAATGTATTGGTTACGAAATACGATCCTCGAATTAAAGGCTTGAAAAAAAGACTCATGAAACATTGGAACTTGTGAAAGAAAAACTCACGTTGTTCGCAAATATTTCAATCTGATCCTATAATTTGATTCTCGAAACACAAAAATATTGGAGACATAATTACTAATTCATTACTTCAGTAAGGTGGACCCCTGATGGGGCGGGCCTTATTTACACTGTTACAGATAAAAACCGCCGAAACACTCTGCTGATACAAAACAGTACAACAATTAATCGATGTTCCTACCGAAACACAGAGTGTCGGGTCCTTATAATTTTGATGTGCGTGGATGTATGGTGTTGATTTTTCACACAATGCACAATTGCCGATGCCGACCACCAGCCGATATGCCAACCATATGCCGACGTCGGGCCAATGTACCCTTGCTATCTGGGAATAAGCCCCGCCGGGTTAGGTCCGTTTGTTTCGAAAATATGAAGTTAACAATTTATCAAGAAACGTCCTCTTTTATTTATTATATCCTCGCCAAAATCTGGCGGGGTATATAGTGATACACATGTCCGTCCGTGCGTGCGTCCGTCCCACCTTTGGTTTCCGGACATTGAAAGGAAAACCGTTACACGGAAAGGAATACATTAAGACGGTTTTTATCTCCGTTGTTTTCAAAATTTTTAAAGTTAGGCGAGTTTACCGTCCTTGGATAGAAAAGCACAGGTGATGCGACGTCCGTTGTTAAAAATAATTTTGTAATAATTTTTCAAACATTTCAGGACTTCATATTAACAGCTCTTAAACAAAGATCATATGGATTGGTTCCAAAAAAATTTCCAAAGATGTATTTCATTATGTAAGATGGAATTTGGCATGGGGGAGACAGAATTTGAATTACTCGGAATACATTTTTCATTTAATCTACAGGAAATGATAACTCTTAATTTTGATAGCAAAATGTCAAAATTGTTAGCTTTGATCAATCATTGGTCAAGAAGAATTCTGACACCAATTGGGAGGGTAACTGTAGTGAAGTCCTTAGTTTTACCCATACTCAATCATTTAATAATATCAACCTTGTCATTTCATTGCAAATATCAATCACATTTTTTTTCATTTTATTTGGAAAGCAAAATGTGATCAAATTAAACGTGATATTGTGACACAAGAAAAAAATATGGGAGGTCTTAAGTTGACAAATATAAACAATCACATGATTGCAGTGAAATGTTCATGGATAAAAAGAATATTCACAGGAGGGCAAATGTGGTTAAATCTATCTATTTATTTTTTATGGAAATGATTGTATCAAATTTTTGTTTATATGATATGGGTGATGACTATCTCCAGATTTTGATAGATGGCTCGTAAAAATAACTTTTGGGTTGATGTATTTAGCGGCAGAAAACATGTTGTTTACATTTAACGTAAATCTTACTTATTGCCACAATCAACAAAATACACACAACCACATGTACCTCCACCACATACACCACATACACCATCACCACCACCACCACCACATACACAACAGCCACCATCGCATATACCACAGCCATAACCACATATACCGCATTTTACACCACAACCACATACACCACAACCACATACACCACCACCACAACCACATACACCACCACCACCACATACACAATATTTTAAACCACCACCACCACATTTAACACCACCACATGCACCACCACCACCACACACACCACATTTACCACCACCATATGCACCACCACCACACACACCACCACCACCACCACCACCACCACATACACCACATTTAACACCACCACATGCACCACCACACACACCACCACCACCACCACCACCACATGCACCACCACCACCACACACACCACATTTAACACCACCACCACCACCACAACCACCACCACATACACCACATCTAACACCACCACAAACACCTCATTTTACACCACCACCACCACATACAACACCTCCAACCTATACACCACCACCACCACCGTTTGGATTATTTAGATTTGAACATCCCTTTACAATGCTTGTAGCAGGACCGACGATGAGTGGAAAAACAAATTGGCTAACCCACCTATTGCGGCTAAATAAAGCCATGATAAAACCAGCTCCAACTCGAATTGTATGGATCTACAAAAGATGGCAACCAATCTATGACGTCATCAAAAGCAGTGTTTATCCACCCGTGACCTTTATACATGGTTTACCAAAGAACATCCAACAAGATAACTTCATTGATCCTCGCGATATCAACTTGGTTATTATAGATGACCTTCAAAAGGATGCTTCTAGCAGCCAAGATGTGTGTGATCTTTTTACTGAAGGGGCTCATCATCGTAATTTAAGTGTAATATGTATCATGCAAAACATTTTCTATAAAGGGAGGGAAAATAGAACCATGAGTTTGAATAGTCAGTACCTAGTTCTTTTTAAAAATCCAAGAGATCAACAACAAATTGCTATCCTGGCCAGTCAGATGTATCCTGGAAATGCAAGTAAATTATTGGATGCATATCGTCAAGCTATAGAAAGACCGTATGGTTATTTAGTGGTGGATTTGAAACAAAGCACGCCTGAATCGTATAGACTGCAAACTCATATTTTTCGACACTATATAAAGGAATACATACAAGACTTTGATCATTCCTTGACATCCATTCAAGCGGGAAACACATCAAATATGAGTTCCAGACGAGGAATAGAACACGAGAGCCAAATTTCAAGGGATTCTGGGATTGAAACAGATTCAAAATACCCATCATGCTCAGATTGTGGTGTAATGTTTGGGAATCAGTACGATGTACAAAGACATGTGAGACGGGGCTGTCCAATGTATGAAAACAGTGAAGAAGAAATGGACATGGACGGTGAAGATGATGATGAGGGGTATGATTTTTTAATTAACAGTGTTTGGAAAGATCACAATAAAGAGTTTTACAAAAAGGTCAATGAATTACTTAAAGAAAAAAGCCTGACAGAGAAAGACGCAAAATCAGAAGCCAGTAAGTACATGCTACCCAAGGATAAGAAATTATTCATGAAAAAATACCAAAGATTTCTTTTTAGAACCATTCAACTAAGATCTAGTAAATTGCATAGAAATATTATGAATCAAATTTTAGAAGCATCAAAGAGGAAAAGTGTCGATAAAGCCGTGGAAACTGTCGTTAAAAACATAAGAAAGACTATGACGAACTGTTTGACGAGAGTGAAAGTGAAAGTAATGAAAACAGTGACAATGAAGAATCAGATGAAACCGACTGACTAAAATGACTGTACTGATAGACAAGACTTTACAGATAAACAAAACTTAGTTAACAAAAATAAATAAATAAAAGTAGTAAATTTAAAGAAAAAAAAAATAAAAAGGCAAAGCCCCCCCCCTTCCCCATAGACCCCTGAAAACGACTTAATAATGTAAAAAAGTCCATGAATAGCTGTGATGAAAGATAAAGTGTTCCGTGACTTTGATTATAGATATGACTTTGTGTTTAAATTAAAAAAAAAAGACAATAAAATACCCCCCCCCCCCCAAAAAAAATAAATAAATAAAAAAATAAATAAAATAAAAATAAAAAAAAAATAAATAAATAAAAATAAACAAAAAATAAACAAAAAATAAATAAATAAAATGAATACCACGTGCACCCTCTTTCCAAATGGTCCACCGATAATGACGTCATCATGTATATAAATCAAGAACCCCCCCCCACACACACACACACACTCCCAAAGATTATATCTATCTATGATCAGGAATTTTATCACTGAACTATTGAATTATAATATCTAAGACAAAGGAAAATGTATAGCGGGATAAAATGTACAGATAAGTATAAGACTGTAACGCGTGTAAACAAAGGTCAATAAAATCTTATCTGATCTTAAAACTGGGCAATAAAACTATACCTAGACTTAAGTAAACAGAATATTTTATAGTAATAAGTGATAAGAGTAATTAGAAACATATTCGGACTAAGAGAGACGTTGAAGGGTGGGTCACGCAATATCTTTTAGAGTGGTCCTCTGGCGCGGTAGAAATACCCCTAAGCCACTCGGGAGGTGGACGGAGCTTCCCCTCGTATGATGATCGGGCTATGAACGCTGATCCTGTCACTACGAGAAACGGGCTTTGTGCCCTTGCTTTGTGCATCTAGCGTGTGTCCTTACCTCTGGCAAGGTAGAAATACCTGTAAGTTCAAAGGCACTCATTCTTCACGTCTCACTAAAAAGGTAGTAAACCCACCTGGTACACGTACCAGCAGGTCCAAAGTCCTGATAAAGTGGTGATGGCTACCTATAATTAACTCTAAGACGCCATCTTGGTAAGCGCGTCATAGGAGCCGCCATCTTGGCGGACGTCCATCTTGGCAAGCGCGTCATAGGGGCCGCCGCCATCTTGGCGGACACCCTCCTGGGTCATACAAAATGACCCTCTGGGCCATAAAACGGTCTCCTTCTCCATCTTGGCGGACGTCCATCTTGGTAAGCGCGTCATAGGGGCCGCATGTGACTAAGCCTAAAAGTTATAAGCCGAATAAGCCTAAAAGAAAGGAAGATATTGTGCAGTACTAACTACTATTTTGCATAGAATCCTTCCAGTAAAAAATTATTTTAAAAAGATAGGTGTGCGTTCATCAGATGATTGCTGGTTTTGTGACGAAAAAGAAGATATCGTACATACTTTCATATCATGTCCCAGTATCTCCCAATTGTGGGTAAATCTGAGCTATCATATTTATAATATTAAAACTAGAAGCAGAATAGGTTTTAATACTAAAAATATAATATTTTGAGAACCACATTGTAAAAGAAATATGATTCCTCTTAACTTCATTATAATGTGTACAAAATCTTTTATTTACAAATGCTCAAGGCAGGATAAAATCACACGAATAATTCCATTATTGAAATACATTCATTGCGAACCCGTCGGGGTGAGCATATTGGAATAGTCCAAATTGCTGTAATTCGCATGTCCAGACTCCATGTGCGTGGCATGCTGGGAAAACTGTGTCTCGAGAATGTCTCGAGAATGTTAGCGGAGTGTTTACTTCCTCGGCACTACGTAAAGGTTGGTACACGATTTTCAAGTACCCCGCGATATGGTCCCGAGCGAAGCGAGGGAGCATGTCGAGGGGACGAGAAAAGAGTGTACCAACCGACTTAGTGCATGGTTCGATCGGGGAGATCGATATAAGGATTTTCTGATACAGCCCCTAAATCTATCAAAATTGTATGCCTCGGGCAATATTAAATTTCTCTATGGAAAATGAAAACAAGTTGAGTAGATGTATAAATTAATCATTGACCATTTATCAGTTAATCGGAATTATTTGCCTATCAAAAGTAAAAAAAAAAGGACTTAAAACTTGGAAAAAGGGAGTTTTCAAAAATTGTTAAAGGACTCATGATGTGATTATCTTGATTAATTTCGAAAGGACAGTAATAATTCGTGATCCATGTGTTGATATTCTAGAATGTACAAGAAGGGATGTTAGGCAGTTTAGGACCAATCCTGCAAATAGAAAAGAAATTCTTATTTTATCCCGTTTTTACGATTTATTTAAAAACCTTATGCTGAACCCCCCCCCCCTGATTTTTTGTTTGGTACCACCCACGAGTAAACATATCTTTAAAATAATCTCGAAAAATAACAGAAATTTCGAAGTACTTTTTTTGTTCGTTCGTAAACTAGCTTATCAAAAAAGTAGACCCTTCTCTCGTTAAGAAAATTTCTAACACACTGAAAAAAAAATCGCAACGCAAAAGCCCGGAAATGCGCGACTGGTCTCGTGTTTTCCGATTTTCTTTTTTTCTTACTAGAATTTACAACTTTTAAAGTCAGCTATTAAATGAGTTAAAGAAAATCCTGACGATAATCTCAACAGCACTCACAATAGAGCACAAAATTAAGCATCGACGGACCCCTAGCAAGCTAGAGGTGGGACCAGGTGCCCGGGAGGAGTAAGCATCCCCTGTTGGCTAGCCGCACCCGCCGTCCATGTTTAAGCACGAAAATGAAAACAATATATAAACTTCATGCACTGTCTGACGTTATGTCTATAAAGAAAGTGCTATGGCGACAATGTCAGGGAAATATATTCAAAACACTTACTGTCAAACCCCTCGCGGGGAACTTTTTTACGAGCTCCACACGGCAAAGGGCATAAGTGTGACACAAATGAGTTAAAGAAGATCCTGACGATAATCTCAACAGCACTCACAATAGAGCACAAAATTAAGCATCGACGGACCCCTAGCAAGCTAGAGGTGGGACCAGGTGCCCGGGAGGAGTAAGCATCCCCTGTTGGCTAGCCGCACCCGCCGTCGATGTTTAAGCACGAAAATGAAAACAATATATAAACTTCATGCACTGTCTGACGTTATGTCTATATAGAAAGTGCTATGGCGACAATGTCAGGGAAATATATTCAAGACACTTACTGTCAAACCCCTCGCGGGGAACTTTTTTACGAGCTCCACACGGCAAAGGGCATAAGTGTGACACAAATGAGTTAAAGAAAATCCTGACGATAATCTCAACAGCACTCACAATAGAGTACAAAATTAAGCATCGACGGACCCCTAGCAAGCTAGAGGTTGGACCAGGTGCCCGGAAGGAGTAAGCATCCCCTGTTGGCTAGCCGCACCCGCCGTCGATGTTTAAGCACGAAAATGAAAACAATATATAAACTTCATGCACTGTCTGACGTTATGTCTATATAGAAAGTGCTATGGCGACAATGTCAGGGAAATATATTCAAAACACTTACTGTCAAACTTGTTAAACTGACGGTCAGTTTTTTGTAAAAGATAATACTTGTATAAAAAGTATACTCAGTAATTTTTAGGGAGCGACCACTTTTATGTTGGGGGGGGGGGACCCATATTTTTTAATCTGAATTCAATCAAATGGCTGTTGCTTGATCTTTATTTTTTTCCAGCTGCGTGGAGCCTTGGATAAGAAATTCTAATTAAACCTCCAGTTGTAGTGTTTTTTTCTTTTTCAAGTTCTTCCTACCTTCTCCCTTTGAAAGAAAATTCAAATTTCGTCGTTTTTTAACCATATGCTGTACCCCCCCCCCCCCCCGATGACTCAAGCAATGTTTCAGTAAAACATTACACAAATTAATGGCGGAAAGGGGGTGTTTGCTGTAATGGAATACTGTTCCGTGTGCTGGAATGACGGATGTATAAAAAAATCAAAATTGGATTTGAAGACGTTTAACAGTGATATGTATTCGAAATTTGGAAATATGAAAAAAGAGATATATTTACACGTATATTGATTCATTTACCTATTCTATCCTGTATCTATTTTTTTTTTTTTTTTTTTTTGATTGTTTTGTTTTGTTTTTTCATTTATTTTTTTTAGTTCAAGTCTACATACTATGTAATAATACGTATATATCAAAATGATATAGATAGTTAACATTTGAATGTTTGATGTTATAAATGTACAACTAGACTTTAGGTTTTTTATTTTGGATAGAGGAAAGATAGAAGAAGAAATGCCTTTTGCTCACACTTGCACTCACTTTTGCATACATGCATTTTAAATCTTAAGAAAAACATTTGAATTGGAGTATGAAAGATAAATTGCATCGAAAAGAAAGGATTTAAATTAGATTTCAAAAATCGATTTCAAAGTATTCCATCTTTTTTCAAAATTCTTGTGATTTTCCAGAAATATGTAATTTTTTTTCAGTAAGATAATAGTTTTTTCAAATATAGTTTAATATTATCAAAAATAGGGATTTTTGTTTTGTTTGTTTGGGATTTTTCTGCCATTCATTCGTTGACGTATTATGGTAAACATTTCAGGATGTTGGATTCCACGTAGAGCCTAAAGTTACCGGAATTTTTGAATGATTGAACCTTCGCTGCTGCGGCAGCCATCATTTGATTATATTTGGGCGGGGACGCATCCCGAACTCACTTTTTGTTCGTCCTTATTCAGTCATATGGCGTGTTCAAAGTGGTTTGCAGTGGCGGATTTAAGGGGGCTTTGGGGCTTACATGTACGATGAATGCACAAGTTTGCTGTGTATTGCACACCCATAACAAAACACAAATTTAAAAGACACTTATTCTCTATTTGAGCTGAATCAGGAAGTGGGACACACGTGATCTGATGTTCGAGAATTTTTCATGCCCTATTTTGTCAGGAAACCCCCTCCCATGGACTTTGTTTATCTTCCAGTTTAAAAAAAAAAAAATTCTAAACCATAGGCTGGATCTCCCCAAATATTGGCTGAACCCTTGGATAACTTTTCCTCTCGTTTTCCTGAGAGAAATTTGAATTTATATTGACATTGAAGGAAAAAAAAGGAATTTAATTTAGCTAGCATTAAAAATGTCAAAATTGATATGATAACAGGTTTTACTTTTTTTCAGTAATTAATTCATCGTTTGCTGACAATAGTTCTTATGCTTGAATCGCTTCTAAATTCAGTTTAGATATTATGGTCCAGAAGCCACCAATTTGCTTCATTTTTTCAAAAATTCTCGGGGGAGGCCCCCGAATCCCCATAAATGTGAGGGGAAAATCCCCCATACCCTCCCCTACTCGGGTCTCGCCAATTATCCATTCAAAATAATGTATGGGCTTTTAACAGCCCCAGTCCTCCTGTCTAGATTGATTTGAGTACACATTTTTTCTACTCTGGCTACGCGTGTGAATACAACTGCTATGGGTTCGCACCCTAAGCTTTTTCGAAGGCTAAGCTTGTTATAACTTCAAACTTCATAAATATTTAGCAATAAGGAACCAAAAGGAAGATAAATTTAACAATAATTGGAAAATATGGGATAAAATATTTGAAAATCTATAAATCTGTTATTTGTTTGATAATAAGCAATAATATACTTGACATGTTAAATGAAATATAGCAGTGCTGAATTACAAAAAGGTAGAGGAGAGAGAGGGTATACACGTGAGTGTGTAAGCATATGAGTGGGTGTTTTGTTTTTATGAAAAAAATATGTCATATGATGCCATTACATATTCTGTAATTATACAATGACAACAAAAATTAATAACTTATAAAAAAATTATTTCGTAAAAAAATATCTTTATCGATAATTGAAACGATGCTGAACAATTCTTCCAGTATTCATATCAATGGGAAATCCTGATGGCATTCCTCTTATCATCTATACCAGAATCTGCCGGACTATACTGCTATGGTTACGACAGAGTTTAGATCGGCGTGGGAATACTAGTAGATAATTCTGATAATTTTTGAAAGAAAAAAAATGCATCTAACATGACTAAGAGTATGTTAAATCGTACAATGTTTAATCAAATGGTTCGTTTATGCAAATGATAACTCTCCTTAAACTGTTGCTTCATAAAAGTGATTAAAAATACGAAAAAAAAAAAAAAAATGATTTTAACATTCTATGTCCGCGACTAGTTGTGATACGACTTTTCGTCTGTTGCTAGAAGTCCTATCATTTATCAGCAAAGCATACATAATCTCGTCATTATATATATCGCGCGTGTCGATAAAAAAGACATAGAAAAGGGAAGGATCTCCAGCCTGACTACCCTGTACTCTACCAGAGGAAAAAAAACCCACAGGAAAGCGAATCATAAATGACATCAGACAAAACAGTATGCACAAGAACATCATACAAACAGTCTAAACAGACGTACGGAAACTTCAAACATAAATGACAACACATAAGTGGAAGGAGACCAATGTGCACCCAGTGCCGACGTTGGACGGCCATCTGCTACTAGCAAATGGTGTGGTTATACGTATAACGTGTGCAAAACCCTCCCACTTAGGTCTCCATAGATACACAATTGCTGTATAAACATAAAGCTTCTCACTGTAATGTGGCATCACAAATAAAAGTTAATTGCAGCGGCCTTTTGTAATACAGATTCTACGCAAATGGATGTAAAAAAATATATAGCATGCGTATAACAGTCTGTGCTCTTCTTGCTGAAGTGAGCTCAAAGTCTGACCAACTACAGATTGGACAGAGGATCAGGACCCAGTCTTCTCTGACGTTATTTGAACAAGGATCGTCATGGAGTCCCGTCGTCACGATTGGCAAATTTGCAACGTTTGGCTAACTGCAGATTGGTCTAGTACCATGACAAGTGTTCGTTTGATGACTTTTTGATCATATCCTTGTCAAAGCAGGCGACTGACTATTTTCTTGCATTTGTGGTTGATGTTTGATCTGCCTTTGATCCTTCTGATATTGTTTATAAGATCACCGTTAACTGAAGGAATTGAAATTCCAAATGATACATACACTCATGCTGTAATTGTCCTATATATATCAATAATGCAGATCAAATAATTATGTAATTTATCTGTGAAATCACTGGCATGTTTCCCATGTCAGCTAAAAAACCGCGGGCTCCAGGAAAACAAAAATATTCAGTCATTCTGGTTTAAATAAAGGAGGAAAGTAAAAATTCATTTATTTTTGGTTTAAAACAGAAGAATAGTATGTATATATATCATTTAGATCCTTGTTAGTTATTGGTTTTTCTTTCACCGTTTCCCTCGTTAAAAAGATTTAACATGTCCATCACGATTCCACGTAGACATTAGTGAAACCTAATCATAAAGATGAACAAATCAATAAATAATGCATAAAAGTTAATATATTTCTTCGACTTTCTGTTTCCAATTTCCACAAAACACCGTGTTTTGTGGAAATTGGAAACAGAAAGTCGAAGAAATATATTAACTTTTATGCATGAATGTAAAGTTGTGTCATCATCAACCTTCTGTGGTAGTTATCCCTATATAAGAACAAAAGATCTTTAATTTGTCGAAGCTCATAAAAAACACGACTCTTCCGGGTACTTATCCTAGACATTTTTTCTTTATAGAATATATTCTCTAGAAAAATGCTCTAATACATTTGATTATGACTAGCAACGAAAATCTAACAACGGACCAAATTTCCTATACAGTCTTACAACGGACAGCTTTATTGGCATGCTTAATATTTCTATTAATTCACTTTGTGAATGATTATTTATTAGCGTAATGTCACAATTATAGGAGCATCATGATGACAAAAGAACATATTTTACAAAATAGACACACGTTGACAAGGTATAAAGAGGTATGTCGTTCACGGAGAATGTAAGCTCCTCTTAAGCTACGACATCCCACGAATCAAGATTTCTGCAGAAGAATATATCATATTAGATAGTTTTCACATTGAAATCTCAAAGTTTATAATGCTATATATCATTCAGAAATAGCAAAAGTTGCTTACGAATGTCTACATCCGTATAATCAACGGACGCTAATGGCATCGCATCACCTTTGTTTTTCTATCCACGGACGGTAAACTCGCTTGATTTTAAAGTTTTTGAAAAAAACGACGATAAAACCGTCTTAACGTATTCCTATTCGTGTGTTACAGATATTCAATTCATTTCTTGGATATGATAGCATTTAACACTAAGAGATACAGGTCAAGTTCGAATATGGACCATGTCCCTCAATTACGTGCAGATTTATGCCCCTTGAAACTTAGAATAATTCAATATTTTGCAGTTTCCGGATATTTAAAGGAAAACGTTACAGAGAATAAATTTATTCCTTGAATTTAACATTTATTATATAATAATTATATATATCGCTTTTTAATATAAGAAATACAGATCAAGTTCAATCCAAAGCATAAAACAGGGCATGTTGCCAATTTTGTAAGGAGATATGCCCATTGAAACTTTATACAATATATTAAATGCATTGCTTATACGTGAAATATGCTGGTAATGCTTTCTAAACCTTATAAATTATGTGAAATTTTCAGTTGCTTCCTTGCGTATTTTTTCATTCACAGAGAAATCCACGAAAACAAACTCTATCTCCGCGATACATGTACTATATCAATCTCCCACGCATGCGTCCGATTTCGGTTCCGCTTTTCTTCACTTTGAAATCTACCTCTGCCGTCATCACCTATTGTTTGTCTGCAAGATTCTTGCAGATTGAAACTTGGGCTTCGTATTTGTAAATAAAATATTGCAAGTATGTACCACTAAGTATAACTACATTTATCAGGTATATAATGTACAAGCATTGTCTTTGTTTCAATGCAATAACATGAAGTATCAGGGATTCTTTCTTCATTCGTTCGTTGCCATCACGATCAGCTGAGCAAGAAAACTCCAATAAAAATACAAATTCTGGCCATAAATCGAAACCTATCGTCTTTAAACGTGAGTCTTGTAAATTTTCCTTCATCGAGATAAGAATCGTTTCCTTCATTGCCAATTTACTCGCCCCTAAACGCTCAAATACGTGCCTCTACCTTGGAATCTTTTGCGATGTTTACGTCAGAAGTGTGAATGACGTCACTGTGACGACATGATGTTCCTGCGATGCCTCTCGGGCTTTATCTTTGCGTGAAATGGCGTAGGAAAATAGCGATGACGGCAAAGGTTATATTGCAAGCCCGTGCCGCCTATGACCTTGTTGCAAGTTGGTACTATATAACTCGCCTGGTGTAAAATCTCCAGCAAACTTCCAGTGCGCTAAGCTACTACAATGTAGCTAGCCATGGTTCATTGTCCAGTAATTCCACTTGTCGCATGAACCAATCAAATTATCATCTCGCCGCATCGCGGCTCGGTGATAACTTGATTGATTCATGCGATTCGAGAATTACTGGATGCGGCGAGGTGATAATTTGACTGGTTCATGCGACGAGGGGAATTACTGGACAATAAACCATGGCTAGCTATAGTTGTTATTTCTTAATCACATATAACGTATCATCAAGTTAAAATTTCGACCTTGTTTATCTTCCTCTTTCAAAGGGCGGTTTTTGGAACAAACGGAGAAACAATGTATTAAAAAAAAAAGCTAGAAACGCCTTTTAATATGGGTGGATCTAAGTATTTCACGGGATTGGGGTCAAAGTCGTGGGTTCTTGGAAGAAGGTGGAGGTGGGGGTTCGATCCTTTGCCCTAATAAAAGTCAAACGATCACAAAGCGGGGGGGGGGGGTATAGTTTATTCATCAAATGCCTTACAAATATAAAGACATTTTGTGCAGACTGGTTTAAAATCCCGCCCTTTATTTACTGTACTATATTACTTACATTTACATGTTATGTATTAAGCTCCAACAAAAATGTACATGTAATCAATATTCAATGTCGTTTTCACGATTCCAGTATACACTGTGACTTCCTTGTATGGTATATGCATATTGTACAGGATAATTATTATGTAATCCCTCACACGAGATACACGGAAATGATAAGAAAAATCCATACAAAGATTAGTTACATGTATATGTACTTTCGGTTTCGCTTAATGATTAAGGGGGGATTTTGAATTAAAATATGAGCATTTATTCAATTGTCTAAATGCTTCTTCCATATATTCTTAAACCTTTAAAGATGATAAAAGGAATAAACAGAATGGGATATCGCGGGCAGTAATTTCATCTAAAATTCAGAGTATAAATAAAGTAACTTTTCATTCAATTTCTTTGGTCAGAATAAGTATCGAAAAATACATTTCACTTAATAGTTGCATAACATCAATTGACATGATCATCAAGACTGAAAAGATGACACAACTGCAATGCCAAACATATGCAAGGTTACGTTTTAGAAAAAAATGGGGGAAGGGGGGGGGGGGTATTTGTTTCTGTCTCTCAATTTTTTTTTAATTCGCTTTTTCATTTGGGGGGGGGGGGGGGGGTAGGGGGGGGGGAGTTTCATTGTGTTTTATATGTAAGATTTGATCTGCGTAAAGTTTTTTTTATCAGGCTTTTATCTAAAATTCAGAATTAGAAAAAAAAAAACTAAATTATAAGAGCGTTAATCATTTTAACAAACTGAATGCTGACTTTAAATATATGGTAGAAAATATCATGAGATATTTAAATCAGATTTATGAGTACACGAGATCACTGTTACCGTACATTACATGTATTTGGTATCAAACTTAGTTGTGACTTTTCGTCTCTTTCTTTAAATGGATATATTGAAGCATAGAAACATTTAATGAAGTCAATATGTCTCAATACGCTTGGAGAGTCTAGGTAGATTTGATCTCATTTGATTTTCTAAAATCAAGTTTTGGTTTTGGTTTTATTTTCAATTCCTAATATCCTATTGTAATATTCCTTCATTGACACTTGTAAACATGTACGCCATGGTGATTAGATCATGTGATACACAAATGATATGTTCCACGGGAATCCCCTTTGATTACACGCCACAGTGTAAATGGGAATTTTCAATATTGAGCTTGAAAATTTCATAGTTTCTTACCAGTATAACTCCATATATTGAGACAGATGAAGAACTTTCTGGGCTCGGTCGGCATCATCAATTAAGATTTGACTTAAGTCTAAAACTTCAATTTTATTTTGTCTCATTATGATTTTAGTAATGACTTGAAATTATTCAGACAATGTTTCTATTTTCAGAGTAGAATAGGATGGTTAGACTCAATATTTCAGATTTTACTGATTTGTGTGTGATATAATATCGTAATGTGAGAATTTGACCTGAACATAAGAGTCAATTCTTAGTTTATGGTGCCGGGCTTAAAGACACTCTAATAGGATATGATTTGAAATGATTTTTTCTTCAAAATTGCAAATTGGATGAGGGTGTGTGAGGGAGGGTGTGTGAGGGTGTGTGAGGGTGTGTGTGTTTTTTTTTTCTTAAGGATTCTCCGAAAAAGGTACCCCCAGGGGGATGTCAAACACAATATAATTACGTTGGCCCAGCATTATTTACATATAAATATCGAAGAAGTACCAATCATTATTAATTCAATCATACACGTAATGTAATGTGTGCTGATCACCATTTTTTTTATCACTGAATGATTTTAAAATAAATGTAATTTAATTTCTTCTCTCTGTTTGTATTGTTATTATAATATTTGTTCGTTATGTCGTCCTTTTTATTTTATCTTATTTAGTTGTGTATACTAAAATGTAAATGTATAATTATATACAAAGCCCATTGACTGTTACTTATTGATATTCAATATTTAATATTTTCATGTAATGATGAAATTAAGAATGAATGGGACAGAATTAACACGTAAAAGTTGGCGATCAAATTGCATAAAGACAATGCATGTCTTATCTCCATCATTAAGTATTGCAGTCAACTGAACTTATAGGCATCGGCTTGTTTCAAAATGATCAATCATGCATTTCGTCGTTTAACTCTAAAACCTATTGAGTCTTTCTTGTTAAACATGTTAAAGATAATAATTTTATATAACATGTATATAATGCATTAGGTTCTAACATACGAGGGAAAATAAAATATCCATGCCTTGTAAGTGAAAGACGCATCTTGCCTTGAATCTTGCAAAGACCTCCCCCCCCCCCCCCCCTACACCTTGGCTTGTACATAATAAGATGACCGCTTTGAAGGAATCCACATGTATAAAAAAGTCTTATAGTGCATGTTACAGTAAAAATAAGTCTTTTACTATTTGATGCATAATTCAATCTACACTCGCTCATTCATCAACATCTCGTCCATTTAATTCTTTTTAACATGTTACATGTACATCTTCGGGATCACTTTGTCCGTCTGTCTGTTAAATTTGGATGTCTGTCACACCCTATATAAGTGACACATGCATTCCTTGGAATGAATTTTAGATAATATGAAACATGTCATTAATCTGAAGTAATCGATAATTTACTTGAATTTGATATATTATTATTATTTAAGTACTCATCCCTGTAAATAGAATTATGATAACTTCGAATAGATAAAAAATCTTTACAGACAAAAGCAAAATCTAAGTGCATATAATTTAATAAATCTTACCTTCAGTTTTCAAATAATGTAGATGAATGCCAATTCATAGGTGTTTAAAACGAACTAATGCGATCTTTAAAAATCATGATAATATATGTATAAGACACGTATAGGTATAGTAGTGAACAAGAGGTGAGAATCAATTTTACAAAACAAGTTTCGGTTTCTTTTTCCACTTCCAAGTATAAAGATCAATCCGACTGGAAATGCACGATATCTCGCCGATATCAGCATAGCACCACTTTGCACTTAAAGTTGTCAATAAATTCATGGGTAGTTATTTTCCCTTAATCACAAAGTTAATCCTACAGAATGTGTAAAATGAAAAATTTATTATCCACAGGGGGAGGGGGGGGGGGGTGGATAAGCTACACGTGCGAGAGTTAATATGACGTCATAATAGAATGACGCGTTTTGTAGCTTCATTCTGGATTAATAATTTTGAAGGTATTTCATGCAATTATTTTTTATGAGAGAAAAATAATCAACTCACAATTATTCATCAACTATTGATTAAGGATTCGTTCTAATTTTTTACCTCGAACATATTATCGGTGCAATGGACGCGTATGGTTGGCCATCTATACTCAGAATTAAATATTTATACTGCAGTTTAATTATTTATACTGCATATTTATACTGCAGTATAATTATTTATACTGCAGTATAAATAAAACACTGGCCATATGTACTCACAATTAAATATTTACACTGCAGTATAAATAATTATACTGCAGTATAATTATTTATACTGCAGTATAATTATTTTGTACTGCAGTGAAAATACAGCATGGCCAGCCCACTTACAAATGATTATTTATACTGCAGTATAAATAAAACACTGGCCATATGTACTCACAATTAAATATTTACACTGCAGTATAATTATTTATACTGCAGTATAATTATTTATACTGCAGTATAATTATTTTGTACTGCAGTGAAAATACGGAATGGCCAGCTCACTCACAAATAATTATTTATACTGCAGTATAATTATTCATACTGCAGTATTAATAAAACTCTGGCCAAATACACTCAGAAATAAATATTTATACTACAAGTATAAATCTTTATTTTTATCCACGAATCACAAGTCTTGTTACAGTTCGCTTATCAGGTTGTAAACAAAATGGCTTACACTAGACATCACCGAGCGACAGAAAATTCAAAAGACGAATTGGATTTTCAAAACACAAAAATATTGGAGACATGATTACAAATTCAACTCTTACATAAGGTGGACCCCTGATGAGGCGGGCCTTAACAGAAAACAAAAGTAAAAAAAATTAAAAAAAACCGCCGAAACACTCTGCTGATCATATTTCACACACTTCCTTGAAATAAATATAAAAATCATATACTGGAATAAACAAAAAAATAAAATCAGCCTAACACGGAGTGTCGGGTCCTTATAAATATTTATTTGCGTGGCTGATAGGTGCTGAAACTTACATACTGCAGTAAAAATCACGTTATTTATTTGTGAGTATGAGTGGCCAGTGTTATATTTATACTTCAGTATAAATAATTATTTGTGAGTGAGCTGGTCATGCCGTATTTCACTACAGTACAAAGTCAATTAATACTGCAGTGAAAAAAATTATACTGCAGTATAAATAATTATTCTTCAAGTATAAATATACTGCAGTGTAAATATTTAATTCTGAGTATGTGTGGCCAGTGTTTTATTTATACTGCAGCATATGGC